>VDFB02193867.1:721305293-721448448 GCA_007258455.2 Sequoia sempervirens
CATGAGAAATGAAGAACCTTGTATGGAAGAAACACATATTCCAATTTCAAAACCTTCAAGAACCCCAAATGGTTACTTGAATTTGATGAGAACATTATAAAACAATTTTGAAGGCAAGAGGTCAACATCGAACCGCTTGTCAGGGCTAGAAGACCTTTCAACCAATATTTTAGTGATAAGACATTGACCGAAAGCAATGCAAAATTTTTGTACAATTGCTAAAGATGCAAAGATGAGACCTTTACAGCCAAATTGAAGATTCGGCAGAACAAGAAGACCAAAAAAAATTCTATTATTGTCAAAAATCATTTTAATGCTCTCAAGCCCATTGAAAAATAACAAGGAAAAAGGATAAGAGTCGTTCTGGAGTCATTACAACCACCCCTAGTAAGCCATCAATTGCAAGGTTTCATGAGGAGACAAACTTGTATTGATTTTGACATAAATCATAAAACTTTGGATAGAGCACTTGCAAGAAGAGAAAGAATAGATGATCCTCTTCAAAATGATACATGGGATTTTTCTGGGAGGCTTCCACGTGTTGATAAGAAGCTAACCGATAATGTAAAGTAGGTAATTCAATAATTTTGGCATGATAACTCTAGAGTATCACCCAATGCAAAGGATGTTTTCAAGTTAAGAATTGGCAATCGAGACCATACACCACATCCTAAACATTTCTTGGAATCAAGCCAAACAATGTTGTTCAAAAAATTTATTGAAACACATAAAAATATGGAAATCTCACAAAGGAATTTTGAGGGTTTGAAGCCATTTTATTGTGTGCCTCTTAAGATTTGTAATACTTGTTGCAAATACCATGTGGAGTTTTCAATGTACCATGAGATATTATGCTATATCTGTTTTACTTTGCATACTAATGAAATATTGCAGGAGTGTGGTGCAATGCATCTTCTGAAATCATCAAGGGACTTGCTAGATCTATTTTTATGTTCTAGAGATGATGGTTGCTTTTTCTATAGAAATGATTGTTTAAATGCAAAGTTCTCACAATGTGGTGGCTTATCAAAGTTTGTTCAATGTTTTCATGAGAGTTCTAAACATGAATTTGGAAAGAATCTTGTTGAGAAAAAGAGAGTCTATAAGCATCACGGTCTCCGAGAAATAGCCCTTCAAAGATTGTTGCCTTTTAGCACTTTGGACTCTTAAGGGAAATCGTCGGTCCAATGTAGCTCAAAGTGATTTGGCGTATTTGGGTATAAGAGAGGACCATCCCTAGTGTAAACTTACCCATCCGAATGTGTTGGAACAATCTTTTTGGTCATACGAGTTGCGGAATGAAAGTTGCACCACTTTGCAACTTTACACTGCTTGCATTTGGCAACTTTTCCCTCCACTGAAAAGTCATCACCACAAGAAAACGCTTCCTAGATAGCAAAAATCGAGAGATTTTTAGATGGTCCCAACACAATCCTACAGCTTGGATAGAGAGTCTCAGAAGTATCACGGCCTCCAGAAATAGCCTTCAAAGATTGCTGCCTTTTTAGCACTTTGACTTAAGGGAAATCGGCTTCATTCAATGTAGCCTGTGAGTGATTCAACGATTTGGGTGCAAGAGAGACCATCCTAGCCTAAACATACCGAACCGGATGTGCCGGAACAGTCTGCTTGGTCGATGAGTTGCGAATGAAAGTTACACCACTTTGCAACTTTTTACACTGCTTTATATCCGACAACTTTTCCTCTCCACTCGAAAAAGTCATCACCATGTGAAAACACCTTTCTAGATAGAAAAAAAATGAGAGAGGTTTTGTAGATGGTCCCAACTCCAATCCTATAGTCTGGACGTAAGAGTCAGGGTTAATTACCGTCTCCAAGAAATAGACTTTCAAAGATTGCTGCCTTTTTAGCACTTTGACTCTTAAGGAAATCACGCATTCAATGTAGTTTATGATTCAGTATCTGGGCAAGAGAGAGACCATCTCTAGCGAAGTATTACCCATCTCGAACTTGTTGGAATAGCTTGTTTGGTCAGACGAAGTTACGAATGAAAGTTGCACCACTTTGCAACTTTACACCGCTACTCCAGCAACTTTCCTCCATTGGAAAAGTCATCACTATAGGAAAACAATTTTAGATAGCAAAATTGAGAGAGGTTTTTAGAAGGTCCCAACATGATCCCATAGCCTCGCATGCAGAGTCTATAAGCATCATTTTGAGAAATAGCCCTTCAAATATTGCTACCTTTTAGCACTTTGGACTCTTAAGGGAAATCATCGGTCCAATGTAGCTCGGAGTGATTCGGCGTATTTGGGTGCAAAAGAGGACCATCGCTAGTGTAAACATACCCATACGGACGTGTTGGAACAGTCCGTTTGGTCGTACGAGTTGCGGAATGAAAGTTGCACCACTTTGCAACTTTACACTGCTTGCATCTGGCAACTTTTCCCTCCATTGAAAAGTCATCACCATAGGAAAACACCTCCGAGATAGAAAAAATCGAGAGAGGTTTTTGTATATGGTCCCAACATGATCCCATACCCTCAAACGGAGAGTCTGTAAGTATCACAGTCTTTGAGAAATAGCCCTTCAAATATTTTTGGCTTTTAGGACTTTGGACTCTTAAGGGAAACTAGTGGGAAACATAGTTAACTTCTTCACAAACTTGGTTTGAAGTAATTTCATTCTTTTTTGTGCATTTAAAATGATTTTTAAGCCCACCCTTAAAAGTGACCTCTAAACAACTTCTGAACACCTTAACTACCTCATTCTTATTCATTTGTTTTAAACAAGCATTTCATCTAAGAGTACGAGTTTTCATTTTTGTTGTTGATTGAATGCGACCGTGAAACAACTTTCTTTTTTTCAAAATTGTTCAACATCATTGAACTAAGAATTTATCACACATCCGGGCAGAGTCAAAGGAGTACCACAAACTAAAACACATTACACCGGGTTCCCACCGACTTGATGTACTCTTCCAACATCTCTCTCTTCTCTAAAAGCGTAATTTCAAATCACTTCAAACACCTTAACTAACCTAAAGTTAATTCTAAAGCGACGTCTAAATCACTTCAAACACCTTAACTACCTCATTCTTATTCATTTTTTTTGCAAACAATCATTTTCATTCCAAGAGGCTGAGCTTTCATTTTTGCTTTCAAAGAAAAATCTTCCTATGCCACTGTTACACTGCACAGGTAAACTAGGTTTTGTATTGTGGACCTATATTAAGCTACCACTCTCAAGACCAATGTAACAATGATACAAAATAACTTTTGAGACTGAAAGAAGACATCCGATAACTCTTGAGTGTACTAAAATAATTCTTATGATTTTTGAAGAATGTTGATAACTCTACTCAGTTGTCTTATTTTTCCAATATCATACAAATTGGAACCCTCGCATCAATAGACTTTGTATATCAAGCTACCACAATTCAAGTTTCAACGATGACATTTATCATGCATGTTTTAAAATGACATTCAATTTTATGGTGGTTTTTGTTTATACATGTGATATTCTAATCGTAATTAATGCTTCTAGGCTGCACATCTATATATATATTATTTTTACATGTTTTCTCCATTTTTCGGCCCCTACACCGCAAGTAAATTGCTGCATAGGGTGTGGAATGAGGGAGCAGCAGGCCTAAGATCCTTTTAAAGTTTGTTTGAGTGCATTTAAATGAACTTTAAGTTTGCAATTCCTAAAAGTGACCTCCTAACAACTTCAAACACCTTAACTACCTCATTCTTATTTATTTGTTTTGCAAACAAGAATTTTCATTCCAAGAGGCCGAGCTTTCATTTTTGCTTGTTAGATTGAATGCGGACCGTGACACAACTTTCTTTTTCCTAAAATTGTTCAGCATCATTGAACTAAGACCAATGTAACAATGATACAAAATAACGTTCGAGACTGCAAGAAGATGTCAAAATGGCTAGTGTACTAAAAGAATTCTTATGATTTTTGAAGAATGTTGATAACTCTACTCAGTTGGCTTATTTTCTCAATATCATACAAATTGAAACCTAGCATCAATCGACTCTGTATATCAAGCTACCACAATTCAGGTTTCAACAATGAATATTTATCATGCATGTTTTAAACGACATTCAAGTTTATAGTGGTTTTTTTGTTTATATGATGTTATGTGATATTCTAATCATAATTCATGCTTCTAGGCTGTATATATATATATATATATATATATATATATATATATATATATATATATATATATATATATATATATATATATATATATATATATATATATATATATATATATATATATATATATATATTATTTTTACAAGTTTTTTCCATTGTTCGGCCCCTACACTGCAAGTAAATGGCTGCATAGT
This sequence comes from Sequoia sempervirens, assembly GCA_007258455.2. Classification (NCBI taxonomy): domain Eukaryota; kingdom Viridiplantae; phylum Streptophyta; class Pinopsida; order Cupressales; family Cupressaceae; genus Sequoia; species Sequoia sempervirens. The sequence continues at coordinate 721,309,625 of VDFB02193867.1, forward strand.
GTGTGGAATGAGGGGGCAACAAGCCTGAGACCCCTTTAAAGTTTGTTTGAGTGATTTGTTTTCATTTTTTGTGAGTTTTGTGCCAAGTTTCCTCAAAGAAATGTGGTCTCATAGAATTCCATGACAAGCTAATGCAATTGATAGCTACTCCTAGTTATTAGTTATGTAATGAGAAGTAACTGCATAACTGCTTAGGTTGACTTTGTAAAAACTATATTTTTATTGAAATTTTTTCATCTATCAGTATCTAGTTGTTACTTATGCAATGTGAAGTAATGCTTTGAGTTTGAAAGATGTGCAATGCAATGTAATCGGCAATATGAATATAAACTACATAATATTTAACCATTCTTTTTATGCTATTGTACATTGATATTTAACCATTTCTCACTTGATTAAATTTTCAAAGAGTTTAATCATGCACATGAAGAGGAAATTAAATTTTGATTGTCAACTTCTATATATCAAATTATCCAATAATCAAGTGTATGTCCATATACAAAAATGGCATCAACGCCAACTCAAACAAATTTTACAATATGTGGCATATGCCATCTCGGTATCTATTCAATATTTACATGCCAAAATGTCTATCTCATCCTAAACTACTGGTGGATCATCAAAATGGAGCCTCTTTGAAGCACTCATTGGCTCTGAAGGTAGCTACACAAGAAAAGTCAAACCACAATTGAGATTAGTTATACTATATAATTTAAAATCAAATAATTAACATCAAAATCAATATACATTGAATTATAATTGAACTCTAAAATTGAAATCTTGATTACTTGAAATATATGTCTCTTCAAAGGGTCAAGAGTCCTAGAATATACCCCTCTCAAAGAACTAACCAAACCAACTTTTGTAACGTCAATCTATATATGTGAACAAAAACATGAAATTGATCCAAGTTAGCATAGAATTGTCGGTAATAAGAACATATTTACCAAGCACAAAATAAAATAAACACATACCTCTTTAGGTTGATCCATTTTTGTATCTCCTTTAGGTGTTTCAACACATCCTCCTTGAGGTGTTTCAACACCTCTTCCTTCAAGTGTTTGAATACTTACTCCTTTAGGTGTTGTGGCACTTATCAACAATGATGTATAGCTCACAACCGCCTATACATAAAAATGACAAGTACATATGAAACTACGAATCTATGTCAATGTATGCATAATCAATAAAAGATCTTATAAATCTTAATTCAATCAAATTTGAGTTCAATTACCTTTCCCTTATCTAACATTGTGCCTCCATAGTCTAAAGAGTGTCGCACCTCACTCGCACTAGGTGTTTCCTACAAGTAGAGAATAAGATAAATATATAAGTTAATATATAATTTTATAAATGGCAATTCAAATGACAAGCAAGTATAGAATAAAAAAATGTAAATGAGTGCGAAAATACATACTGTTTGTGTCTCAAGGCCAAATGAAATGGCCCTAAGGGAGCTATCATTCACCCATGTGAGCTCCTCCTCAGACATTAACTATTAAATAGACCTTGTAAATAAATATTAGTACTTGATACTATCTCTTATTAATATTCATTTTTAAAAAAATGCAAGTTATGAATTTACACCTTAAATGTTACCTGTGTAACTACTCCAATGTCCACCTCTCTAGCAGGAGAGGACTTTATAGGGTGTGCTCCACTTCCCTGCGTGTGATTTACTATAATCTCCACATCCTGGATGTCATAATTAGAAGTGTCTAATGGATGCTCAAGGGGTTGTACAATAGGACCCAAGCATATTTGTTGGCACATATTGCAAATATGTGGCACACAAATATGTGGACCCAAGGAGGATGATGCAGCAACACTGGATCCATCGCCAAGATCACCAGACTATGGCTAAGCTACTGAAGAAGCATGGGAAACCAAAAGACCACTCAAAGAGTGAATGGCCCAGATAGTTTGTGTGGCTGCATCCTTCGTAATATCTGGACGTTGTGTTGGAGGTGGCGGAGGAAGGGGAGGATGGGGAACATGTGGGTGCCTGACTACTCTAGCTGCCCTTGGCCTATCCTGGGGCATACCTCCACCAACACCCTAGAAGGGTTTAATGTCAAAGTAATTGACATGATTCCTTAACAAAAACTCAGCATATAATTTTTTAATAAAGTAAAAAGGTACATCAAGATTATTGTTGGGTGGTTTATCAAAAACCATACACCAACGATCCCAAAAGTTATCTACTATGCCCCTATGCATGCAACATTTTATAGAAAGTTTTGGTTTGTTAACATTAACTGGAAAACTAGTGTTGGGGTTAATAAATAAAGAGGCTATTTGTGCTTTTGTTATTTGGAGATCTTTCACATCATCATAAGACAATCCACATGCATAATATTCCCTCATGGTTTCTTGCCACGAATGAAAGGCATTATGTTGCGTGGAGAGGGTTACTACATTTGTAATTATTCCTGTCAATGTGGTTGACATACGGTATAATGGAGGGATTTTCTTATAAACATCACAAATGCCCCTCAATTGCTCTAATTTTTCATGAATTAAGTCTTCAATTGATGGCTACAGAGGTGGTGGAGCATTTGGCATTTCTGCATTTTGATTCTCAGCTGGTGGATTTTCATTCTCAACTAGTGAAATTTGTGCATTCTCATTCTCAACAGCCATAATGCATGATTAAAGTTAAAAAATAATTAATATAATTAAAATTAGACAATATAAATGAATATATTATAAAAATGCCCTAGTTTTTTAAAAAAATCCAAAAAACACCCTTCTTTTTAACAAAAATCTATAAAATTCTCTAATTTTTAATACAAATACATAAGAAACACTATTTTTAAATCAAAATCCATAAAAAAATTCATTTTTTATCAAAATCCATTCTAAACTCAATTGTTTCATAAAAATTCAATCAAAAACCCTATTTTGTGAAAAAATCCTAAAAAATCATTTCTTTTTATCAAAATCCAATTTTTCATGAAAATTCAAAACCCCTTTAAAAAAAATCCACAAAAATCAAAACTCAAAAAATTTTTAAAAAAAATCCACAAAAAACTATTTGAAATTATCCAAATCTAATTCAAAATTGAATCAAAGCAAATAAAAATAAAAAATCTTACCTTTTCAAATCGGATTTTGGCCAAATCAGATATCTGTTACGTGAAGAATCTCCTCACTGTGCGCCCGCAGGTTGTTGACTATGAAATGACTTTAAAACAGTAACAAACTTTGTATATATATGCTTTTTACAAATTGGATATCCGATTTGGATTGGATATCCGATTTGTAAAACTAGGATTGGTGTTTGCTATGGTGGTGTGTACTGACACTCGAGCCTAAAAAAAGTCAACACGGTATTTTCGTGTTTTTGGGTCGATGAAAGATATGTTTTTTCCTCATTGCCACTTTTTGGCCCACCATGATCCCGCACATACCCTGACTCCTTTGTTGAGACGTCTGCATTCAAAGATTTCTAGTGGAGATCCAAAGGTGCAAAATATGTAGAGAAGGTGGCCACTGAAAGGGGTTTGCATCTAGAGTTGCCTGAGAGTGTCATCCAGGCCAATGTGAGGAGTATTATGAAAAATGAATTTCAAAAGATTACTGCCCGGGATGGCAGAGAACTTGTAAAGAAATGTGGTGTGTTATTACTACCAGAATGGAACATTGTTGATGCTATATTCGTAGATGCCATAAGGAGGGTTGAAAGGACTCTGGTGCAGACAGAAGAAGAGTTGGAAATTGAACTTCAGGGTTATGCATTTAGTGAAGATTGAGACGCACTAGCAATCTAGTCATTGTCCATGGGATCCAGGAAACCAGTGCTTGTTGAGCCATCATATTTCAGTGGACAACAACTTGTGAAGAGAGTGGATGATACCCAAACTTTGGAGGTAGTTGACATGGCTATTAATGTTTCCATATTTGCTAAAGCAATTGTTGAAAATATTACCCTTGAAAGGGATGAATTTAAGAAAAATTATTGTGAGCTACTTATTGAGTATGATATTAGTCAGTAGAGGGTAGTTGTATTAGAAACTAAGTTAGCATTCTATAAAAAGAGGGGAGAAATGCAAAGAGAACATGGCCAGGCCAGGTCAAGTAACCCACATCCATTGCCTCCAATTGCATCCTCCCAAACTTCACCTCAAGGTCAAACTTTAGCAATGGTGCCATATAGTTTGGGACAAGAGTCACTTTCAGTAGAAGAATTGAGCAAATTAGATCCTAGCTCATCCATTGAACCTACAAGGGAGCAACTTCTTCTGCAAGTTAAGACATATAACAAGTTACTGGAAAAGGCTCAGGATACAATGTGTGAAAATATATCAAATATTGTCCATACTATCATGAAGCATCTGAATGAGAAGATCCAGGCCAAATTGAATAGTGTGCATGATAATTATGCCCTGATGATGTGAGAAATAGGGTTGTCTCAAAGAGATAATTAGTTGGCTATGCCAATCTTGAATAAGTGGATCCCAAGAGCTGAGAGATTGAAGTTAATAGCAGTCAAAGCTGACCAACATGAGGATAAGTACCCTAATGTACTACTAACTTATACATTTGTGTGTGAATTGAGTGAGAAAATGTTTTAGGGATACATAGCCCCACTGGAGCAAAAGATAATAGAATTAACAACACATTATGATCTAGGAGATTTGTCACCATTGCCAGATTTCAGCTCACTAATGATGAATTGAAACCATTGCAGCTATGGAAAAGGGAGATGGATAGAGTTATTGATTCCCAGGTGAATGAAATTTGTAAGGAAGTTGATATCAATATTTTTAATGACACTTTGGGAAATTTGACGTTTATTATCAGCTTTCTGGAGGATTTTGACAAGGAATCCAACTCTATAATAACCAAGTATTCCCCATATAGGAAGACATTAGATAAAATCATCGATTTCAACTAGCCATCTAATGAATAATATGAAGAATGGGGAAGGGTATTGGTTGGTCGATTGGGTTGGTAAATATGGATGTGAAACATATGATTGGTAAATTATTGTACAAGTCTAGCCTTAGAAGTTACAATGTATAAAATATATGTTTCATAGGAAAGTATCAGTTGTTGATGATGTGGAATGTTGACTAAGATGCTGATTAAATTTTCTTTGCATCATTTTGTCATCTTTCTTGATGAAATGGACATGCTACAATGAAGAAGATTATTCTTTTTGACATGTTCTTTTTGGAAGGAAAAGCTGCTCCTTACAATGAATGTAAATAATCTTTGTCTCATATGTATTCCCTTCAATTTGAAGAATGCAAATATAATTGAATTAGGGAATATGTCTTATAGTGGTCCAATTAGAATGTGACATGTGTACATCTAGTCTGGAGCTTCTTTTTCTCCCTTGTTCCATAAAAGGGAATTCAAGGCCATTTGTGCAGGTCTTTTGTTGAATTTTGGAACTAAATTGTGAAAATTAAGAACCCAAAGAGAATACGCTAAGTCTTAGTCTAATGATTTGAGTCTAGATAGAAAATTTTGTCAAATGTATGGTTCCTAAGCATATCTGAATGATAATGGAGATTTTCCAAACCTATAGTCACTCCATTTTGGTTTTACATACTTGAATTATTAATGAAATTTTTGATAAGAGATCATTTCATTAATTGTTATAGTTTTCATACTTTGATATGTGTTTTCATTTTAGCTCTGGTTCATAGAATGAGTTAAAATTCTTGAATCAAACAATAAATTCGTGTGCAGAATCATTGGATCTGATAAGTAGTCTTTAAAATTCAGTTACAGATTTGTGAATTGCAAAGTAGTATCACTTAGATTGTGGGTGTTCAGAATTAAATATACCTTATATTTCAATTTTCTCAGACTCCTAGCCCATACATAATGGCACTGATCCTAATCCCTTTATGTATTTCTCATGGTTCCAGTTAGCCGACTTGAGAACAATATTTTAAATAATAATTTTTCTATCTTTAATTTTATTTAGTATGTGTTATTTTACATTCTCGGCTTAGGATGCATAATTTATTCAAGGAAATGCTAACTTCTTGGAGAATTTCATCTTATTAGTCATTGGTGAGAATATATCCGCTTGAATTGATTGAAAGAGTTGTATAATGTACATTGTGAGACCACCCTCCCGAGTTTTGCAGAGCTCGAAATGTAGGAGATAAAGAAATTGGTGCTATATATTGTTCATTGGCCACTTGTCTTGCAGGTATTCAAAAATTGAGTCTAAAAAACTCATAGGTAGCTGTTGAGACCTGATTGGTTTGTTGAAAACAACCAACAATAGGTCCAGGGTAACCCATTGTGAGTTTAATCAAGTGATAACCTAAAAATAATCTAGGAGGGGTTGGGTAATAATAACACTAATTAAGATAAGTTAATGCCTCACTCATGACTCAAGTGCTCATATAGGCTTGAGATGAGACGAGAAGGCCTAGAATTGCAAGATCAACTACCTGGTCCAACTGGAAGGTATGTTTATCTCGTATAGTTTGTATGGGTTTTCAGCGGCCAGTAGAGGCAACTAGGGTAACCCAGGATAGGGGTTCGATAGCCTAAGAAGGTTACGCTAGGGTAACCCATAGAAAATTATACGATGACACTCCCTCATACAACAACTTAGTATCCTCTTGATTCTTGTCCCTCTTGATGTGGTGTGCCTCTGGAAGTGGTGTTTTATCATTTATTGTTGTTCAGTACTTGTTCATTATTGTCATGTTAGCCTTGTGTTGTTTGTTATCCTTGCCTGATTGCGATGGATGGACCCTTTTCTATCTCCTAGCACGGGGGGTGGACCTTCGAGTTCCACATGGGTGGGTGGAAAGTGCATCGTACTCCATTCGGTCCCCTCTCATTGTTCATGTTTGTGGTGACTACTCTTGGATATAAAGAATTTTGCATTTGTTCTAGTTCATGAGGAGTATCTTCATGTATTTGCATTGTACTACAGTTTGAATGTAACATGAATTATTCTTCTAATGTACTCGCCTCACATGTATATGTGGAGATAGTGATGTTTAGATGTATTAATGCAATGATGTAAACTAATGAATAACTTAATTATGTGATGAACTATATAACATATGTTATTGTATATGTGATTAAATGAATTGATTCAAATGATCTCCATTGAATAAATGTTATGAATGTATCATATTGATTACTTGAGTAAATGAGATGATTAGATGTATTTCATTATTGATGATAGCATTTATTTAATGTGACGACTAATAGGTCTTGCTAGTTAGTTTATGGGAATCATGCTAGTGCAGTCATGAACCTTAGAAGATTTAGGTTAGATTGGTGTTAATGTTCTTTTGTAATAGTGTGATTAATTGCAGTTCAAAAAAAAATTGTTACATTTTAGGTGTTAGTGTGTTGTCCTCTAGGGTTTCATGGCGGGCATTACACATGGTATTAGAGACAAGGTTCATACACTGGGCACTCTAGATACATCATGAGCCCATCATGTGTTCTTGTTGTGTGTTCTTTTGAACGTATGTTTTCTTCCCTCTATAGTCTTCAAATAGTAACCCAAGATTTGACCTTAAGTAGTGGTGTGGTTCAATGGTGCAAAAAATTGGTGGAAAGGATAAGACTCTCAGTGTAGTGCACAATGCACTGATATTCTTTCTATCAAAAATGCAACATGAACCTTGTGTAGCCTTATGATGCGAATCCGTGTCTGCAAATGGTGAATATGAAGCCTAGAATTGTGGACTTTTTTTTTCCCTTATGTTATTCTCGTCTCTTACTTGTGATTTGTCTTTTGTTGATGATGTGAAGGAAAATTCCTAGAGGAGGAGGTCAAGGTCAAGTTTGGGAACATGGGGAAGGATGTAGTGTTGGCTGTGGGGTCAACTGTCAAGATACCCCTCCCTAGAGTTTCCACGAGTCCAAACATGAGGAACAACCAGATTACTAGATTAATCAAGAGAGGGATCCTTGTGAGGAGACATTCAGCCAAATCCTCACTCTTCTTAAGTTGGTGAAGGACAAGAAAATTATGGAATCAAAGCCAATTCTCAAGAGTAAGAAACCTTCTTTAGTCAGGGATTGGCCTCTTGAGTGTGGGAAAAATTCACCCTTCTTATCTAAGGAGGAAAAGGAGATTCTATGAGCTCAACCCTCCTCTTCTCTAAAAATTGATGTGAATTCGGATGAAGACCTTGAGGAGTGTCCTCTCTCTGAGGATGAGGAGAAATCCTAGTTTTTTTTTTGGGGGGGGGAGTCCCTTAATTTTCTTTGGTTTTGGATAGTTACTTCGATTGTACTTATACTTTATGATAATGTTTGATGACACTTGGATACCATGATACTTTTATGCTCTATTCTGATGACACTTTTATATTTGATGTTTTATGCTTATATCATGGTTGGCAGATAAGTTTAATGCTTTATGTGAATTGCCATTGATATGAAGAATATGTGTTTATTGGATGTATATTCTATTATGATTTGATATTTTTTATTGTGTGTCACTGTATTGGTGAAGGGGAACATGGTCATATCACTCGCTTGTGAGTGCCCTATGATGTTGCGATTTTCCCTTCATGATGTGATTGACTATTTTCCCTATGCACATGTTCGACCATGTGATTTGATGCAGGCTGCAGGTACCAAGAATTGACTCCACTTTGATCGCCAGGTTTGAGTGTGCCTAAAGTCCAATGGAGGTTGTTGATTCAGAGGTAGCAATGGATCCCCCACATTGAGCCAGCGTCCTCGTCAAGGATGAGTGTCTAATGTCACATCCCATCTGTCAGGTCAGTTTGAGTTGTGTTGTCATTGTGGTTTTCATTTTGTTCTCATTTTTCTATATAGTCTATTTTTCCTTGAGAGTATGTTTCTTGGATTAATGTTCATGATTATGTCATTGTTTGATATTGGTTCCTTGATAATTGGAAGTGCTTGTATTTTCGTATGTTATTCTGACCTCATGATTTCCAAGAGTAAGTCAGATCATAGGGGGGAAGGATGTAGTGCCCCTTTGTGTTTTACTCTGGTTGTCATTGTCACAGTTAAATGGTTTATTATAATGGTGGTTTTGAAAAAAATTAAAGTAATGTCCTTATTTGATCTAAATAAATTAAAAATAACGATTTCATAAAGAAATATTAAAATAAACATATGTATATTGTATATTGTGAGGTGAAAATAAAATTTAAAATTTAAAGTTAAATGCATAAATTAAATAATATTAAAGAGAATTTATGGTGAGCAACTGAATAAAGATATTTGATTAATGCAAATATTGGAGAGAGGTTGTGAGCTTTTGTCGGTGATAAAAATAAATGAATTTTTTCAAATAGAAGTTGCATGCAACAATAGTTAAGGGAGGTGGTTAGTAAATTATTTAGTGGAGTTAACTAACAAAGGGGCAATGGGATTATTTTCTAGGAAAAATAAACTAATTTGCAATTCTATGTATGAGAGTTTCTTGTTTTGATTTTATGATCTCTTCTATAGAGGATTTAACCTTGCTAGGAAACTCTAAAGAATTTGGTAGTTGCAAATTGGGAAAGAAGACCTCTACATCAAATACCAACCCAACTAATCAGGTTTCTCTGTTCTCAAAATTGCATCTTTGTTTACACATGCTAGAAATATTGTATTAGAAATATTCTTGAATGAATCCCTTCGATTAACTCTGTAAAATAGGGTGTATATTTTGTGGAGTATTGTTAATCTTGCTTTTGAACTTGATCTATGCTCTGTTTCGAGTTCTTGAAAAGATTTAAGTAGTGTCGTCTCTGTCTTACTCACATCATTAGAGAATCCTCTCTTAAGTCAATTATTTATCCATTGAAATCTTGAAGACATTCGATTTCATTTAATTGACTGCAAGTGTTATTGGATATAGTTTCAACTCCATTCAATGTAGGCTAAATTTCATCTAGTAGGCTACTGTATTCTTTACTTAGCCTTTATGGACATGCATATTTGATCTCCTATATTAATTTGAAGAACTTTATATTTCCATTGTATTTACCATCTGTTGTTAACTTATCTTGAGGTCTTAAGCCGAGCGTTGTAACTCCATAAATCAAATTATACCAATTCGAGATTGTATTTCATTCAATGTCTTACTCTTATAGATTGTGCAATGCTTATCTTATATAGGCAGACATATGGTGTGATGTTCATTTGAAAATGCTTGTTGTCACTAGTTATTCTTAATTAACCCATTTACATTCATTGACTCAGCTGTCAATCTTGCACCTATCCTAACTAGTTCCCTATTAGCTAATACATGAAAACTAACTTCAGTTCATTGGACTTTAATTTGGATGGTAATTGGCCTTGTTAAGTGCTTTTCATGTCAGCCTTTTCAAAGTAATTTATAGATTGGATTTGCTTTTAGACACTAAAGTTTCTCCTAAGTCGTCAACGTTGTTCTCTCTTCCTTTTCAGACTCTTTCATTGCAACAAATTGACTATGGGATTTTATCAGTTGTACCACATAGTTGATGTGCTTCAAACTTGTTGGAACCTTCAAATTTTCAAATTTGAAGTGCCCATATTGAAATTTTTTCCTTTGCACACTCATAAGTGCACTTGCAAAATCTACCCAAGTGACCTACTTTGGAGGGTCACAATTTGAAGCCTGTTGATTTTCATGTCAAATGGATTGTTGCTCTCCACTATCCTTACATTCATATACTCCTCTGTCTGATTTCAGAGTCTCAAGATCATATTTTCTATTTTTTCAAGATCAAAAGCAAATGTAGTTTGCTCTATTTTACATCTGCATTTCTAACAATGTTTCAAGGTGGTCAAATTTGATCCCTAATATCTCATGGAGGATAATGACTGAAGCAAGTCCCTTTTACAAACATACTCATTGTACCTAGATGAGCTTATTTTTCCAATGGCAGCCCCCCATAAGTTGTTTAGATATCTTTTCAAAGTGGTGACTTTGAGAGCCCTGATTGGTTCTAAACAGGTGCAGTTGCAGAAATGGTCGATTGAGCAACTTTGGCATTGAATAAATTTCACCTCAGGATCTCTTTTTCTGACCTATCTTTTGCACTACATTCTTGGGTCAAGTGTCTACATTCCTGCTTAGTTTCAGGCTCCTAGGATAAGTTCTGATGGGTTATCTAATCCTTTTCTGACTGCAACATGGCCAAAATGGGTGTTCCGAAAATATTCAAATTTTGAAAATCTAAGGACAACCAATTTCTTGTTTTGGTTTAAAACCTATACAACTCCATTTTCATCAAGATCAGAGGTCATTTGATACAATATTTTAATGTACTTCTATTGTAGTGAACACATCCCGGGGGTCAATTTACAAAGGAGGTACCTGAATTTTAAGGACTGAGAAAAATTTGAAGAAATGGGTTTTCTCTAAATAATTGATTATGGCCACACGCAAAAAATCATGGCTCTAGGGGTCACCGTTTGTGGGCAATGAAATTTCTCCATTTGGGTTGCAGGCGCAATTAGAATTTGCATTTTTTCTAAAGTTTCAAATGCTTATGTTTAAATTATTTTTGAATATTTTAAACATTATGCAAATATGAAAAATGAATTTAGGGAAAAAAATAAGATACATTTCAAATGTTTTCCATGAAAGCAAGTTTAATTCTTGCTTGTGATTGGCTGAAATACGACTTTCATGACTTTCATTGTGCAAGGATGAACTCATCATAGATCATTGTTTTTTATTTGTATCTCATTTGTATTGGAAATCAGAGATGGTTGTTCCTATTCATCACCCATCACAGATTGAGTTGTATTATTCCTCATTGAATTGACGATCATTGCACATCTCCCTTTTCATGGGAGGTGTTGAGTTTAAATAAAAAATGAGCGATGGTTGTTGAGTCCATCACCCATCGCTAATTGGTAGCTTGTCCTTCCAAAGCAATCAGAGATGGTCTTCATGGAGCAATGGATTTTTTAAAATTGGCATGTGAGCATCAAGTTTGAATAATATAAAATATTATCAAATGTTCATTGTACGACAAAATTAATTATTGCTTCCTATTGGTTGAGTTCACGACAACATGACATTCAGGGCAAAACTCCATTGCCAGTCGTGGTTTTAATTTCTCTTTCATATTTGAATTAGCAATTGGCGATGGTGGTTGATTATCATCGCCCATCGTGGATTGCAAGTCTCCTTTTCAAATCAAATTAGTGATGAGGCAATGTTTTTTTCTTCTTATCGCTCATCGCAGATTTCAAGTTTTCTTTCTCAATGCATGAGCGATGGTTTTAAATCACTATTTTAGGGCATATTTTGATGGTTTTTTGTTCTACTTCAAAGATTTGACATCTCTTGATCTTCATGGGGGTTCCTCTGAGGCATTTTGGGCAGATTCAGGCGTGTATTTTGCAAAGAGAAATGCTAATCACATTTTTCTCCTTCCAACACATTTTTGGGGGTGTTTTTGAGATCAAATTTTCTATTTCAAGTTTTAAATCCATCCCCTAACCATTCCTAATGCTTGGGAAAGGATTTTAAACATATTTGTGATGATTTTTTGTTGCCGGTAGCTACAAAAAATGCCCCTACATCAAGAAAAAATACCTGCACATTTTTCTTTTGCCATGGCTGCAAGAAGTTCCATCAAAGTTCCCAGGAAAGTTGCAAAATAGAGAACAAAGGATTCCGGTTGAAAAGTGGAATATCACTCATCGCAGTTTCATTTAATTTTTCTCAAACTCATCAGCAATGGCACGATGATATCACCCATCATTGTTCTAATTTGCACTTCTTCAGGAATATCTCCCATCACTAATTAATTTTAGTTGTTTAGAATGTATTTGAGATGTGTGATAAAGAAGATTGGAGGAAAGAGTGGTGGGCCCAGGTGAATTTTAAAAAAAAAATTCAAAACTTTAAAATGTAGGTGGTGATTAAGTGGGGAAAATATTTTGATAAAATATTTATGTGTAAAACAAAGGGGCAAAGAGCTTTTATGTTGGGCATTAATTTTAAATGTGCAAAGTAAAGGTGAAAAGTGGGACTCAAATAAAATTTATTTTCCTGACAATGTAACAATTACAACCTTCATATTTTTATAAAGAGGTGAATATTTTAAACATAAAATGAAAGTAAAGAAGGAATAGGTAAATAATTTTGTAAAGTGAATATTTTATTCACTCTACAAAGTGTTTTGTCGGAGATGAGTTGTTATGGAGGACAATTTTCACGCAACTGGATGAAAAATGAACAAGGGGGAGATAAAATATTTTGCAAAGTAAAGGTATTTTTCAATGAGAGAACAAAGAGGAATGATAATTTTTTAGGTTGGAGAATACTTTTTTGTTGCAGGGTAGTGGAGTGACGAGCAAGAAAATAGAGAGGAGGTGAAGTCTTTTTCAAGTAAAGGCATTTTCAACGTGGGTAAAAAGTTGAATGGAGAAAATGATGAGTCTTCCCATGAATATTTTTTGTTACAGGGAAAACACAAGATGCATGAATCAAGGAGAAGATTGAAGTTTCTTTAGGAAGAAAGGGAAGTTACAGATCAAGGGAGCTAAAGATGCCAAGTGTCTTTCACGGATGGATTCTAGGGCTTCTTCTACTTCTATATCTTTCTTCTTTGTCTCTTTTGTACAAGGTTCTAGAAAAATTTCCAAATTAGGTGAATAAGGTATTGTAGTGTTAAGTCTAAGTTGTAAGTGGAGTATGTAAATTGTAACAGTTGGGTTTTATGAGCAAATGTTAGCCAATTTGTGTAACATTATATTACTATTGTAAAGTTGTCTCCATATTTGTATGCTTTTGATTATATGAATTCAATATATCAAGGATTGTTTGAGTTTGTCATCATAGCTTTATTGTGATTGTGTTATTTGGCCATGGTTCTCTTTCAAGTAAAGAGTTAAATTACTTTGATCAAATCACTGTAATCTTGAGTGCACAAGTGGGATTGGTGAGTAGAACTTTATGGCAATAAGAGTAGGTTTGTTAATGCAAGGCATTAAAATATTTTAAATCCATTGGTTTAACTTAATTTGCTGATAGGCTCTATTATAGTTTTATATTGAACTCCATGGCCCATGATTAGGCACTGACCTATTACAAAGCCTGATAAATTTTTAGAAACAATGATCATAAATTTAAATCATATTACTTATCAATCCCAATTTGTTTGTGTGTTGAGCTCATTTTATCACATCTCTCATGTTTAAATGAGATATTACTATAGAGGTCATCCAATCCTTTAGAGTACTATGCTTGTTGAGCATATAAAGGATATTCATCTATTCACTATGTGTTTGATACTTTGACACACAAGTATCTGAAAGCACACTGTTGGGATCACCCTCCTAGGTTTAACAGAGCTTGAACTATAGGGGAGAAAGGGGTATTTTATTCGCTCTCCTCTTCGTTGGCCATATCAACTTGTTGAGTCTGAATGTGAGAGAGTGGTTACTCTTTAGGACTCATTGCATCTGTTGATTTGGGAACCAATAGATTGTTGACTCCATTTGGTAGAATTTCAAAAATATTTGGTTTCAGACCATTCAATCAAAGAGTCATTGAATTTTCAAAAAATGATCCAAGGACCTGCATACTTGAAGGAGATTGCTACAATCTTTCTGATGTATTCTTGAAGTTTGGTGCTTTATTGGTGGAGGGAACTCAGAAATACATAGATCTTGGAAGAAGCTTTCTACTCCTTGAAGATCTTTTCCTCTTTCAAAGAGGTGGCAACTCTACATAAGTTTCTACATCATCAAGAGAGTTGGTTGCAACAATTCTCAGGTATTTTTCTATTGTAATATCTGTATATGAAGGTTTTCAACAAAAATTTCTAGTTAATATTGTCCCTTATTTAGTATTTCAAGATATTAGTAGAAAGGGAAATGAGAAAGTATGATATTCTGAAAAGGTATTGAGAAAAAACTAGTTGTAGAGGGAATAAATTCTTTATTTGCAAATATGTATTGTTGTCCTAGTTCTCCCTCTAGTTGTAATATCATTTCTAGAACACAACCATGTCCTCAACGGAAAGTGTTCACTAGTGAGAGATATGACCCTTTGGATTTTAGTCAAATCCAAGGATACCCACATTCTGTCCGAAGAAGAATTAATGAATGGCTGCCTAAGTTTAGAGGAGGTTTTGAAGAATCAGCATCATAACATGTATAAGTTTTTATTGATGCAATGAAAGACTGTCAAATAGTAGAGGAAGATGCTATCAAGAATTTTTTTGTAAGAACTTTAGAAAATAATGTTGAATACTAGTTATCTAGTTCACCAATGCATTCCACAGATTCATGGCATGAGCTCAGAATGCATTTCATTGATTATTTTGAAGAAGAGTCAATATACAATGAATGCTTGTCTGAAGAAAGAAATCTGCATACCCAAGAAGTATTTGAAGAGAAATCTGAAAATAAGGTTGAACATGTGACATATATTGATGCATTGTGTGATATAGAAAGGTTTGAGGATGAATCCATCTATGATTTTCATGATAGATTCATGAAATTTCTACTTGCTATACTAGAATCAGAAAGACCTGATGAATCAATATGTATCGATTATTTTTGTGAAAGACTTGAGTCAGGTCTAAGTACCACGCCAACTCATTTGAAACCCCCTAATCTTAAATGCATGTATCAATGGCTTTCAATAATTGAGGAAATGATAGATAAATATGGAAGTAATCTCCTAACTCAATTATGTGATGGTACTTTTTCAAGACTTAATCACATAGATCTAGATGGTATAGTGGAAGACAAGAATGATGCATCATTAGGTGATGAGGAAGTTGTTTTTGAACAACCTACAGAAGAAATAAACCCAGATGAATATTGCAACCATGACATGGTCATGAAGAGATAGATGAAACATTTGAAGTTTCTTCTATTTTATTTCAAAATATAGAAATAGAGAGTAGATTTTTTGTATTAGATGAAGGCTGCAATGGTGCAAATGATACTGAGAGTTTTTTCTCCTATGTGGACTTTGAATATGCAGTTGAAGATCATGTTGATTCTAAAGTTTCATGTCTTCATGATGAGAACAATGGTGTTGCAGATGGAAGTTTACAACCAGCTGGAAAGTATTCTTGTCTAAGTGATCACAATAATTTCAATTCTACTTGTAACCCTAGTGACTGTGATTCCTCTCACAAGGAGGAGATAGAATTGATCTCCTTAAGTAAAGAGCATTCCAATGAAGATGATGAAAATACTTTTGAAGGCTCACAAGAACAAGATAATGGATATGAACTGAATATCTTGTTTGAAGAAGACATGTGTGATCAACAATGTAATGGTACAATTGGTCATGCCAATTCTACAAGTGAGTGTAGCATTGATGAAAGCTTTCATGATGATGATACAGAAGAGCCTGTTGATTTGAAGTGTACTTTTGAGAATGTCAGCATATTCGATCAAAGTGATAGAGTATGCAATGACTTTCAGTTAGAGCAATCATATGTGAGAAGTTGCAATGAAGAAACCAAGGATGGTTTTTAGTTTGATAGTGAAGAAGGTAGCCTTGTTGATTGTAGCAGTAGTATCAACAAAGAAGGAGATATGTATGCAAGAGATTCACTAGATGAATTAGCTAAAGTAGTTGATTATGAAGGCCATGCATATTTTGATAATGATGAACAAGGAACTCCTAATTTGTTTGATGCTTTACCTTCTTTTACTCCTTTTGTTGACTTTGAAGTTATCATTAAGTGTTTGCATGATGAGTGTATAGATATAGTTGTACATGAAATTGAAAATGTAGTGACAAATGTTGGTACAAATAAGGAACCTCTTTATGATGAGTTTGCACTTGAAGAACATGATTGTGTAATTCACATGGATGCATATGCAAACCT
Organism: Sequoia sempervirens; assembly: GCA_007258455.2. Classification (NCBI taxonomy): domain Eukaryota; kingdom Viridiplantae; phylum Streptophyta; class Pinopsida; order Cupressales; family Cupressaceae; genus Sequoia; species Sequoia sempervirens. Next base: position 721,326,400 of record VDFB02193867.1, read on the forward strand.
CTTTTCTGGATCTACAACTCATAGTTTTTCTCATGAGCAGTATGCTTCAGATTTTCAAGTTGGTGTAGTAGGAGGTAATGTTGAATATGATACTCTTTGCAATAGTAAATGTGTTTTGAACACTCACTATGATGAATTTGTTGCCAACAAGGATTTTGATTCATATGAACTTACACTTGAGACTTCTTTTTGTGATAATATAATGAGTGATGACAGTTTTTTCTATGAGCTTGAAGTAGGAAACATTGTTTGGGATGCTGATATTTCTTCAGAATGCTATGATTTGAATGTGGATGAAGGTATTATGAGTGTTGGTGAATCTTGTTTTTAGGATATTGAGGCATGTAATAATGTGACTAAGTTGTGTTGTTGGGATGATGATAAAATTGTATGTGATGAAATCCAGTTGGATGAGTTACAAAAGTGTGAGCACTCTTTGCTTGACACACAAAAGGATTGCACACAATTTTTTAAGGATGATTTCTTTTCTGACCTTAATCATTGTGAGGGAATTGGTAAATGTGATGAGGTTGTGTTTTCAGATGGTCTTGATCACTATCCTCACATTTTGTCACTTTCCACATAATCAAAAAGTTAAATGGCTAGTATTAATGTGGCTTATGTGATTTGGTTGCCATATGACAATAAAGTTAAATACAAAGGCAACCTGACACTTGTGTTTACAAAAATGAAGTCACTCCTATTGATGTGCTACGACAAAGGAAAATATGGATTAAAAGGGATCAACCTTTTTAATAGATTGGTATTTGACAGAGGTGAGAACTGGCTTCCCTTTTCCATTTGGTGGCCTAGGGCTGCCAAATGGGATTAAAAAGTTGAAAAGAAAAACTCTATTGCCCAATGATTTTGGCACCTGGTCTGCTCTCCCAAAGATGTGAATTATTTCTATGCCCGCAAGGGGCATATATCCCCAGAAAGAGCCACTGTTGGAACTTTCAAATTTTTAAATTTGAATTGCCTATATTGAGAAATGTCTTTGCACACTCAGAAGTGCACCTGCAAAATCTGCCCAAGTGACCTACTTTGGAGGGTCACAATTCGAAGCCTGTTGATTTTCATGCCAAATGGATTGTTTCTCTCCATTATCCTTACATTCATGTACTCCTCTATTTGATTTCAGAGTCTCAAGATCAGATTTTCTATTTTTTTGAGATCAAAAGAAAATACAGTTTGCTTTGTTTTACATCTGCATTTCCGACAATGTTTCAAGGTGGTCAACTTTGATCCTTAATATCTCGTGGAGGATAATGACTGAAGCAAATCCATTTTACACACATAATTAGTATACCTAGATGAGCTTATGTTTCCAATGGAAGCCCCCCATAAGTTGTTTAGATATTTTTTCAAAGTGGTGACTTTGAGAGCCCTGATTGGTTCTAAATAGGTGTAGTTGCAAAAATGGCCAATTGAGCAACTTTGACATTGAATAACTTTCACCTTGGGATCTATTTTTCCAAGAAATTTTTTGAACTGCATTCTTGGGTCAAGTTTCTACATGTCTACTCAGTTTCAAGCTCCCAGGATAAGTTCTAATGGGTTACTAATCATTTTTTAACTGCAACATGGTGAAAATGGGTGTTCCAAAATTTTTTAAATTTTTAAAATCTAAGGACAACCCATTTCGGTTTTTGGTCTAAAACCTCTACAGCTCCATTTTCATCAAGATCAGAGGTCGTTTGTTATATTATTTTAATGTACTTTTATTGCGGCGAACACGTCTTGGGGCTCAGTTTACAAAGGAGGTACTTGAATTTTAAGGGATGGAAAAAATTTGAGAAAATGGGTTTTCTCTAAATAATTGATTATGGACTCACGCAAAAATTCTCGGCTGTAGGGGTCACCGTTTGTGTGCAGTGAAATTTCTTCGTTTGAGCTATAGGGATAATTAGAATTTGCATTTTTTCTAAAGTTTCAAATGCTTATGTTTAAAATATTTTTGAATATTTTAAACATTATGCAAATATGAAAAATGCATTTAGGGAAAAAATAAGATACATTTCAAATGTTTTCCATGAAAGCAAGTTTAATTCTTGCTTGTGATTAGCTGAAATACGACTTTCATGGCTTTAGGATGAACTCATGGAGATCGCTGCTTTTGATTTGTATATCTCATTTGTATTGGCGATCAAAGATGGTTGTTCCTCTTCATCATTCATCATGGATTGAGTTGTAGTATTCCTCCTTGAATTGGCGATCATTGCACATCTCCCTTTTCACGGGAGGTGTTGAGTTTAAATTAGCCATGAGCAATGGCTGTTGAGTCCATCACCCATCGCTAATTGGTAGCTTGTCCTTCCAAAGTAATCAGCAATGGCCTTCTTGGAGCGATGGATTTTTTAATTGGTATGTGAGCATCAAGTTTGAATAATATAAAATATTATCAAATGTTCATTGTACGACAAAATTAATTCTTGCTTCCTATTGGTTGAGTTCATGGCAACACAGCAGCTTTGTTTCAGGGAAAAAATCCATCGTCAGTCATGGTTTTAATTTCTCTTTCATATTTGAATTAGCGATTGGCAATGGTGGTTGATTATCATCACCCATCACGGATTGTAGGTCTCCTTTCCAAATCAAATCAGTGATGAGGCAATGCTTTGTGCTTCTTATTGCTCATCGCGGATTTCAAGTTTTCTTTCTCAATGCATGAGTGATGGTGCGAAATTGCTATTTTATGGCAGATTTTGATGGTTTTTTGTTTTGCATCAAAGATTTTACATCTCTTGATCTTCATGGCGGTTCCTCTAAGGCATTTTGGGCAGATTCAGGTGTGTATTGTGCAAAGAGAAATGCTAATCACGTTTTTTGCCTTCCAACACAATTTTGGGGGTGTTTTTGAGCTCAAATTTGTTGTTCCATGTTTTAAATCCATCCCCTGACCATTCCTAATGCTTGGGAAAGGATTTTAAACATGTCTACGATGAGGTTTTGTTGTCAGCAACTGCAAAAAATGCCCCTGCATCAAGAAAAACGACTTGCACATTTTTCTCTTGCCATGGCTGCAAAAATTTCCATCAAAGTTCCCAGGAAAGTTGCAAAACAAAGAACAAAGGATTCCGATTGAAAAGTGGAATATCCATCATTGTGGCCTCATTTTATTTTTCCCAAACTCTTTAGCGATGGTGTGATGATATCGCCCATCGTTGTTCTAATTTGCACTTATTCAGACTATTAGCGATGAGCGCTACCATATTGTGAATATCTCCCATCGCTAATTAATTTTAGTTGTTCAGAATGTATTTGAGATGTTTGATAAAGAAGATTGGAGGAAAGAGTGTGGTGGGCCCAGGTGAAAGAATTTTAAAGTTTCCAAAACTTTTAAAATGCAGGCGGCGATTAAGTGGGGATAAAATATTTTCGTGTAAAACAAAGGGGCAAAGAGCTTTTGTGTTGGGCATTAATTTTAAATGTTCAAAGTAAAGGTGAAAAGTGAGACTCAAATAAAATTTATTTTCCAGACAATGTAACAATTGTAGCCTTCATATTTTTATAAAGAGGTGAATATTTTAAACATAAAATGAAAATAAAGGCATAGGTAAATAATTTTGTAAAGTGAATATTTTATTCGCTCTGCAAAGTGTTTTGTTGGAGATGAGTTTTTATGGAGGACCATTTTCACATAGCTGGGTGAAAAATGAACAAGGGGGAGATAAAATATTTTGCAAAGTAAAGGTATTTTTCAATGGGAGAACAAAGAGGAATGATGATTTTTTAGGCTAGAGAATATTTTTCTATTCCAGGGTAGTGGAGTGAGGAGCAAGAAAATAGAGAGGAGGTGAATTCTTTTTCAAGTAAAGGCATTTTCAACGTGGGTAAAAGGTTGAATAGAGAAAATGATGCATCTTCCCATGAGGAATATTTTCTATTACAGGGAAAATACAAGAGGCATGAATCAAGGAGCAGATTGAAGTTTCTTCAGGAAGCAAGGGCAGTTACAGATCAAGGGAGCTAAAGATGCCAGGTGTCTTTCATGGATGGATTCTAGGGCTTCTACTTCTATATCTTTCTTCTTCTTCTCTTTTGTACAGGGTTCTAAAAAAAATTCTAAATTAGGTGAATAAGGTAGAGTAGTGTTAAGTCTAAGTTGTAAGTGGAGTATGTAAATTGTAACAGCTGGGTTTTATGAGCAAATGTTAGCCAATTTGTGTAACATTATATTACTGTTGTAAAGTTGTCTCCATATTTGTATGTTTTTTATTATATGAATTCAATATATCAAGGATTGTTTGAGTTTGTCATCATAGCTTTACTGTGATTATGTTATTTGGCCATGGTTCTCTTTCAAGTAAAGAGTTAAATTACTTTGATCAAATCACTGTAATCTTGAGTGCACAAGTGGGATTGGTGAGTAGAACTTTATGGCAATAAGAGTGGGTTTGTTAATGCAAGGAATTAACATATTTTAAATCCATTGGTTGAACTTAATTTGCTGATAGGATCTCTATTACAGTTTTATATTAGATTCCATGGCCCATGATTAGGTACTAACCTATCACAAAGCTTGATACATTTTTAGAAACAATGATCACAAATTTAAATCATATTACTTATCAATCCCATTTTGTTTGTGTGTTGAGCTCATTTTATCACATCTCTCATGTTTAAATGAGACATTATTATAGAGGTCAACCAATCCTTTAGAGTATTATGTCTATTAAGCATATAAAGGAGATTTATTTGTTCACTGTGTTTGATACTTTGGCACAAAAGTATCTGAAAGCACACTGTTGGGATCACCCTCCTAGGTTTAACAAAGCTTGAATTGTAGGGGAGAAAGGGGTATTTTATTCACTCTCATGTTCGTTGGCCATATCAACCCATTGAGTCTGAATATGAGAGAGTGGCTACTCTTTAGGACTCATTGCATCTGTTGATTTGGGAACTAATAGAACCTTTGGATCTAAAGGATATTCCCTTAACATAAATACTGTTAGAGAATTTCAATGTTGGCATGTAGTCGGCATTAAGCCGGATCTAAGCACATTGAAGATTATCATTACATAAGAAGTTCCTCCACCTTGTCAACTTATAATATTTTTAAGTGTGGCTACATGAAATAGAACCATGATGCCATTTATGAATAGGGTATGTGTAGGATCATGATAGGCCAAAAAGTGGCAATATGATGGGTATGTGGTTGACGACTCTTTTTTTACCCAAAATTGATGAAATGAAAAGGGTTTTTAAAGAAGATTCTAAATTTTCCACCAATATAAATTATACTTTACTTTGAATTAAATAAATAATTATTATTCATTTTCTATTTGAATTATGACTAAAGTCCTAATTAATAGGCTGATTGAAAAACATCTATATCTTTCAAATGATATCACATTTTTTGAATCCAAAACATGTGTCACATTCTATGCTTTGTATACTATATGATTAAAAAAAAAATTGAATTTCATGAAGTTTTGACCAAGTTAAGGTAATTAGGACATTTTTTACATTTTTTAAAAGTTGTAATAAAAAATCATAATTAATTATTTACTTGGAAAAAATTACAAAAAATATGCATCACATCCTAACATGAGTCCTCTACTTATATCTAAAATCTTATAAAAAATATTATCATTTTATTGTGGTTAGGGTGGTCGGATAGACAACTACTTATTTTTTCACGAAATTTAAGTACTACTCCATTGAAATTTCAAATTTTCACCAAATAGATTTTTCTTTTTTAAATAAACCTAGTAGTTTAGAAACTACATTCAATTTTCTATAGATTCTATTCTTACATATTTTTGAAATAATATAGATAACTTATTCAAATTTTTACGTCAAGTTTCCTAACTCTAATTTTTTTGAATTTTTTACCACTTAAGGGCCTGTTTTTTCCATGATGATCCTACACATACCCAATACCGAGCAGCATCATTTTCATTACAACCTAATTCATGAGCTCTCTAGAAATAGGGATATCATCCAAAGTTTGGTATGAAACCATCTTAATGGATGGCTTGGATGAGCCACGTTTATCACCTGTACCAATGACCCTATAGCCAATCTTCTTGTGAACTCATTATTTTGCCTCACCAGTTTTACTTAGTGTTTCTGACACTACCTTCTTTAGTCATTTCCTAGTTATCACATCGTAGGTTGCCTTGGAGATGCCTGATTCTCCTTCATTTATCTCGACCTTGGGTTTTATTTCACTTCCTCGTCTTCATCATCATCGTTAAATGAGTATGCAACATCAGTGAATACTCTAGAGCTAACCCCAATTGCATTATCCGGACCTTATCTTTAATAACTTCAGTTTCAACATGAAGTGGTGAGTAGAAAAATAAAATATATTAAGAGATGGATTGATATAATAAAATACAATTAGTTCCATCAACTAGTTTGTTGAAGAGAATCCTTGATTAGAATTAGTGGTCTTATTTATAATATATTTAAATTATATTAAAGTGAATATATAATCAATTATAATAGTTTGGTATATTATAAGTAGTAATTATGTAGGTACAAGTTTAAAGAGAGATTTTTAGATTAATAGACTTATTCTTGGTTGTTTACCTCACTTAATAAGTATGATATATATTTATTTTAAAGGAGTCAACAGTTGTGATTACTGATCATGTGAGCACTTCAATTCTTTGGTCCTTATTCATTTTAGTCAATTTAAGTGTTGAAGATTGCGTTGAGTTGTACCTAAGGAAACAAAATATAAAATAGACTCTTTAATATGAGATTATATAGATGAAGGTTATGAATTGATTTATAGGATGGAATGTTCTTTCTTTGTTTTTTTTTATTGTTGCAAAAGATTATGTGTTAGGAGAATAAATTGATGTTCTTCTCCAAGGGAAAGTTAATACCTCTATAAGTGTTAGGGTTGTGATGTAGATAAATGTAAGTATAGATACCTATATAATTATATTTATAGAGATATGCATTATTATAATTTGTATTTTGTATTTTGAAATAGAACTTTGGTTGATGTATTTGTATGTAATAAATGAACAGTTAGCTTAAATTGAATAGGTTAGCTATTGATACAATGAATTATTATTTTGAGTTTGAAACGGTTGCATTGTAATTTATTCCATGATTCTATAGTTGGTTTGAACTATGATGTGAAGTTAACTGAATGGTTTTTGATTTGGGATGTTTGAGGGTTATTGTACAAATGTGTAAACCTTTATGTAAGTGATTATTAGGAGTCTTCCAGAGGCTAGGGGAGGTTGTTTTCTTGATGGAATATCTTGATAATCCTTGTGTTGATCATTTAAAATTAGTGAGTATGAATGATTATCAGCCTTGCACAGTATATTCACCCATGTGGTTGGAACTTGTGAGCGGGAAGGGTTTGCCTCGCCTTGTTGTATTTGGTAATGAGATATGTGATTGTGCAAGTTGGCTTTGTTCTCTTGTTTTCTTTGGGTCTCCTAGTTGTCAGTAGGGGAGTGGCTCTCAATAGGGGTCCAACACACAAATTGGCAAGTGATAGAGCCCCTAAAATTCTTGACATTTTAACATCCTTTTGTGCTTGGTATTAGCATGTCACATGTCGCCCATTGTTAGGGTTTAGGGTTTTACCTAGGTAACTTTGCTCTCAATTGCTCCATGTATAATTCTTGGGTGTTTTAATTTTCAGTTGACTTTTTTTTCCTAGTTTCCGGTGATATAAGTTGTATTTTGAGCCATCTTTATGCGTTCCTTACCGACCCCCTCTGCTTAGGTTATTCGATCACTTCCAGCTGCAAAGCATTTTAATCTTCCCAAGGTCGAGTTTTAATATCGTGTTCATAGGTGACTTATGTTTAAGTCATCAATCTCCAAGGGTAAACTCTCATCGGCCTAGTCAAGGCCCTCTTTTATGACTAACTTCGAGACATGTGTAGGTTTGAAGATCACCAAATTGTAGGATTTAATCTAAGCTGCTCCCTGCTGGATCGCACATCCCAAGTGAAAATAGTTTAATTGCTCCGAGATTAGTGAAATGTTGACATGTGTTTGATTGGGTGTGTGGGCCCAGTTGTTGTGTTCCATTCCAACGCTTGAGGTTTTAAGATTGACGGTGATGATTGAAAGGCGAAAGATGATCTCCACCATTCCCCGCCAGGTCATAGAGATTAAGATGTAGGCTCATTAATAGTAGCGAGGCCCACGAGAAGCCACCACGTATGTTCTATGGCTACTGGCAGGTAGAGCCCACAAGTACATGAAGAAGGGCCATTCAACATGTTTCTATTGCCCATTTGTCCAAGCTGGGACAACGATGTAAATTCAAATGTCATTGACTCAATCTAAGTCGTTCAAGATGGCCATCTCAGCTGAAGATCAACAATGCACATTCAAAGTTGTGAATATAAGTCTTGAAGATTGAGTTGCATTGTACCTAAGGAAAGAAAAAATAAAATAGACTCTTTAATACGAGATTATATAGATGAAGGTTATGAATTGATTTATAGGATGTAATGTTCTTTCTTACTTTGTGTTTTTTTTTATTGTTGCAAAAGATTATGTGTTAGGAGAATAAATTAATGGTCTTTTCAAAGGGAAAGTTATTACCTCTATAAGTGTGAGGGTTGTGATATAGATAAGTGTAAGTATAGATACCTATATAATTATATTTATAGAGATCTGTATTATTATAATCTGTATTTTGTATTTTTAAATAGAACTTTTTTTGATGTATTTGTATGTAATAAATGAAAAGTTAGCTTAAATGGAATAGATTAGTTGTTGATGCGATGAATTATTATTTTGAGTTTGAAACGGTTGCATTGTAATTTATTCCATGATTCTATAGTTGGTTTGAACTATGATGTGAAGTTAACTAAATGATTTTTGATTTGGAATGTTTGAGGGTTATTGTACAAATGTGTAAACCTTTATGTAAGTGATTATTATAAGCCTTCCAAAGGCTAGAAAAGGTTGTTTTCTTGATGGATTATCTTGATAATCCTTGTGTTGATCGTTTAAAATTAGTGAGTATGGATGGTTATTAGCCTTGCATGGTATATTCACCCATGTGGTTGGAACTTGTGAGTGAGAAGTGTTTGCCTTGACTTGTTGTATTTGGTAATGAGATATGTCACTGTGCAAGTTGGCTTTGCTCTTTTATTTTCTTTGGTTCTCCTAGTTGTCAGTAGGGGAGTGGCTCTCAATGGGGGTCTGACGCACAAAGTGGTAGGTCCATGGTAACCCATTGTGAGTTTAATCAAGTGATAACCTAAAAATAATCTAGGGGGGTTGGGTAGTAGTAACACTAATTAATATAAGTCAATGCCTCACGCATGGCTCAAGTGCTTGTATAAGCTTGAGATGAGTCAAGAAGGCCTGGAATGGTAAGATTAACTACCTAGTCTAATTGGAAGGTATGTTGATCCCATATAGTTTGTATGGGGGTCTAAAAACTGGTAGAGGCAGCTAGGGTAACCTAGGATGTGGGTTTGGTAGCCTAGGAAGGTTACGCCAAGGTAACCCATAGCAAATTATATGATGAAACTCCCTCCTATGATAACTTAGTATCCTCTTGGTTATTGTCCCTCTTGATGTGGTGTGCCTCTGGAAGTGGTGTTTTTCATTTATTATTATTCAATACTTGTTCATTTTTTTCATGTTATCCTTGTGTTGTTTGTTATCCTTACCTGATTGTGATCCTTGCCTAATTGTGATCCTTGTCTGTTATCCTTGGTTGTTCAGTATTTTACAAAGATTGATCTCAAGAGTGGATATCATCAGATTGGGATCATATGAGATAAATGAAATATTAGATTTAATACTAATGAAGGATTGTATGAGTGGTTAGTGATACATTTTGGATTGACCAATTCACCGAGCACTTTCATGAGATTGATGAATGAGGTATTGAAGAAATTTTTGGGTAAGTTTTTTATTGTTTACTTGGATGATATTCTAATTTTTCATAAGACTAGAGAAGAGCATTTGTGGCACATTCAAAAAGTATTGCAGAGGTTGAGAGAAGAGAAGTAGTTGATTAATGTCAAGAAGTGTAGTTTCATGAAGATAGAGTTGTTATACCTTGGAATTTTTATTTCTACTGAAGGATTGAAGATGGATTCAAAGAAAGTAAAAGAAATTGTAGATTGGCCTACATTGGTAAACATTGGAGAAGTCAGACCATTCCATGGATTGGCCAATTTCTACTAGAAGTCTATTAGAAGTTTTAGTAGTGCTTGTAACCTTGTGATAGATAAAATGAGAGGAGATAGGAGAGACTTTAAATGGATATCCAAAGCAAAAAGGAGTTTTAAATTATTGAAGTAAAAAAGTGATAGAACAACCATTATTAGCATTACCGAATTTTGACTTGAAATATTTCAATTTGATTGTGATGCAAGTGGAAATGTAATTGGAGTAGTATTGAGTCAAGAAGGAAGGCCTATAGCTTATTTCAGTGAGAAGTTGAATGATGTCAAAAGAAGATACTTAGTTTATGATCAAGAATTCTACACCATAATTCAAGCCTTGAAGAAGTGGAGACATTATTTGTTGCCTAAAAAATTTGTGTTGTATACAGATCATCAAGCTTTACCTTGTTTTCTCCTTTGAAATTTTCATAACCTTAATCATTTTTATTATTTTAATAGATGGTCTATTATTTCTCTCCAATGTTTTATTTTAACCTCTTTTATTTTATCATTTAGCTTTTATTTATTTTTTTGTTTATTCCTCTTCCTTCATTATCTTTATGATTTAGGTTGGATTTTCTTCCCTATTCCATTTTCTCTTTTTTTGGTTACTTTATTTGTTGTTTGTTTTTCTAATTTAAAATATTATTTTTTGTATTTATTGTTTTAATATATTGGCTAGTTTAGCCTTTTAAGATAATACTAGCTATATTGTAACCTTTTTATTTTTAGTTTTCTTATATTTGTATTGATTTTTGTTTTAAAATGTAATTTGTTCCTTGACCCCCCCTCTGTGTCTCTCTTTTTAGTTCATGGTGGTCTACAATTATTCATTTCTTTTCCTTCAACTCTCTTTCATCCTGATGATGGATCACGTAGTGTGATTCAAAATGTTGATGAAAAAATCAATGACACAATGAAATTCAAAAATTATACTCAACTACATGATGGATTGTGGAAACTTGATATCTTTATGTAAACACATAAAATGTATTGATTGGCGCTACACACTTGATCATGATTACTAACACTGTTTCATCCCGAATCATCTCTTTAGCTTGTCATCACTCTTCATCCCTTAATTAAATAAATAATCATTTATCTGATTAAGTCACTCTATCTCATTAATTAAATAAATCAATGTTATTTAATTAATCTTTTGATCTCTATTTAATTAAATAATTCATTTTATTTTATTAAATCTCTAAAGTCATCTTATTAAATTAAATAAAATTAAATCTTGTTTAATTTAATCTAACATCATCCCCTCTAGTTAATTAAATCAAAATCTTTATTTAATTAAGTCTAAATCATTTTCCTCTCAACTTTGATTTATTTAAATCCTAAAATCTAAGTCAAATTTGTCAAATCACCTAACATCATCTTAATTAATCAAATCTTGATTAATGCTAACTCTAATCCATGTCCCATCCTCTAGATTTTGCCACTTGCACATGAAAATATATTTAATTAATTTATTAAATCTCTATTTTCTCTCAACTTCTCATCTTTAGGGGAGTATTTTTCTAAATTTGAAAATCCCTCCAAGTGGATTTGTCCTTCCAACAAGACATTCATTCTCTCTTACATGTCCTTGTGCATTGAGCCAAGTGGCATTTAATTCATTCTTTTTCCCTCTAAGCATGTCATTTCATAATTTTCAAATTCCACCTAATTTCATTTATTGTGCACACTCATCAAAATGTGCTCAAGCTTCTTCCATTCACATCTTGACAAGTGGCACTTTCCCATTGGATATTGAATGATCCCGCATTGCTTCATTTTGAGCATTCCTCCATCTTGTCTTTCTATAAATAGAAGGCTCATCCTTTGTTTTGATCATCCACAATTTGAGCAAGTCTACTATACTCAATTTCATCCTCAAGCATAATTATTTTCATCAATTTTATCAAGGTCTTAGCTAGGTTATGTAGATTTTTCATCATTGAGCTCAATTGAATCAACCATCAAGTGGATCAACCTTAATCAAATCATCACAAGCTTGCATAGGAGTTGGGAAAGGGCCAATTTCCACATCAAATTAGCACCAACTCCCCCATGAGATTGAGTGTTTTCATCTTAAAATAGGATTTCATTGCTTTCTTGATTCATTTTCTTCATTTTCTTTCCTATTTGAGCTTTGCAAATGAATTTCATGGGGAATCTTGATTCTCACTTGCATTTGATCTAATGATGTGTTTGTTTCTGATGTTTGTGCAAGTCTTCGATTGGGTTATTACATTTGGCACTAGGAGGGAAAATCTCAAGTTCTAATCACATTTTTTAACAAATTCCATACTTTTTGTGGTTTTTTGGTGTCTATAGGGAACTATGTCTCTATCAGTCCAGCGACACCATACAAAACCGCTATCAGTCTAGCAGCACCATGCAACGATGCTACAAATTCCAAACTCTGCCGCTACAACCTTCCCACCTAGAAATACAAAATTTCAAATTACGATGTTGGACCAATTTTTGGGCACTAAAATATTTAAACTTCAAGTTGTGTCAGTGAGCAAAACTGCACCGCTATCACACTCTCTGGTCTATTGCAGAGTGCCACTTGCAAACCTAGAGGTGCTATACGATGTTGTTGAGTTCTTCAAACAGCGCCGCATATGCGGGTTGTGCCGTTGGTGGAAGTAAAAAGTTAAATTTTAGTTTTTTTTGACATGTTCTTTTTTTATTTTGATCATTTGGGCTATTAACTACTTTTCTAACCTTAGTTTTGCAGTCTTAACTAGTTTTTTGCAGGTTGTCTTAATCAAAGGTGGAGGGAAACCAAGTTGAAGTTTCATAATGACATCATCATCTCATTCCATCAAGTGGTTTTGAACACTTTAGTGTTTTCTTAACACTTTGGGAGAACTTATAATATTTCTTCTAAAGATTTGTTACCTTTCATGTGCTTAGGATACACTAAATTTCTTTTGGGCACTAAAAAGAACACTACAAAAACTTTCTTTTTTTTGCTACAAAGGGATTAAAAAGAACTTTAGGTAAATCTACTAGATTTTGTTTTAGGTTAACAATTGAACAATCAAAATTTCACACTTCCTTTGGTGCTTAAAAAGAAGTCACTCTTGCTTTGAAAGGATAAAATGAACATGTAGGTGATGCCACAATAGTGGTTTACACTTTCTAGGAGATCCTGTTTTTTGTTGAAATCACATATTTTTAGAAAATATAAGGATTTAAGCCTTGAAAAGTTCCATTTGAAGAATTCCAATTGAAGAGGGTTTTATCAAACCATCTTAGACCAAGCCCCCTTGGATAGAACCCTGATAGTTTTAAACCATACCTATAATGGAGTCTCATTTACACCTATCAAAATGTTGATAAAAAACCACTTTTGATTTACCTTTTCGGGGATCAAATGAATTCATTTAAAATTTATTTTTGTAAGTATGTAGTCCTTGTTATAAGCTTCCAAAAAATTATAATTTTAATTAAATTTAATTTGATTATTATATTTATTTTATATTTCTTGTGAATGTAGTTTTTTCACTGAAAATCAAGATCTCTCTACTGCACATGTGGAAAAATAAAATATTATCAAAAAAAAAAGAAAAAAAATGAGTGCACCAGATATTGAAGTCCTTGATCAAACAAAAAAAAAAAAATGAATTTTGATACATACAAAAAAAGTTACGCGTTATACGGTCGCGCTATGTATGAATTGTAATTGGTTTGACTTCAAAACTTGATTAAAGAAAAAGTATTCAATAAAAAACTATCTAACCAAATGGAAGCACTAGATATCAGAGTTAAAAATCTAAATTTTAAATAATTAGAATTTCATCCTTCATGAAAAAAAAATTATGCATTATATGGTGGGCGTCACTTTTTAAAAATGTTGTTTTCTGAAAAAAACTAGTTTTCGAGGGAGATGGAAAAAGAAGTGTAATTTGATTCCAAAATTTTTGAAAAAAATATATTTAGAATCTATAGACAAAATGACATGAAACTATAGTTTGCATCATCTTCAAATTCCTCATGATTTAGCCGCTATAGGTGTCGGAAAGTAAAGATTTAGTTAAAAAAAATTATTTTAGTGTCCAGTTTGGCCAAAAATTGTAAACCACTATTGTGGGATCACCCATTTTCTTCTTTGTATTGTAATCACTTACCCAAAATAATACCATAAAAAAGATGTATGTGCTTCTCTCATGCCTCACGACAATCTTGAGAATCAAAAGGCTTTTTGGTGATCTTGTGTTGGGTAAAGTGATTGCCTCCACATTTCATTTGGGATTAAAAATTGAACAGATATTGCGTGTATTCTCCCTTTGTTTATTAAAAAAGATCGATCAAACTATGGATATTTTTGCTCACTTTTGTGTATCTTAGAGGGCCTACCTTGTGGGAAAATATAATCACCCAAGGGAATGACCTAACCAAGAACACGCTAAAGCCAAGTAACTTCCAACCTATATATAAGTGTGGGTACTTGTTGAAAGACAAGTATCACGAGGATTATTCTAATGAGAAGGGCAGCAATGGTCTCTCACTACATGGATGGTCCCCCATGAACGGAATGCCCACATTAAAACCCTTATTTAGAAAAGGCCAAAATCCTTGATCTATTTGTTGGTGCAAGAATAGTCATTTTGAAGCCGCCCCACATTTTTATGAATTTTAGTAGAAATGGAAAGTATGCCATGGGAGTTTCATGGGTATTGATGCTTGGCTGTCCCGTATAAGTGAGTGTCATGGAGGGAAGCCAGTGGGGTCAAGCATCTAACCATTCACTAAAAGTAGGTACAGCTGGACTTGTCCAAGTGGGGATTCAACAAATATAGTCTTTCATATACATAGGTTTGTGCTTGTTCTTGGAAACAAAACACTTTGCTTGTTTGTAAACATTGGGAAAACAAATATTCAAAATTATCATCAAACTTCAAACCCTTTAGGAAGAAAATATCTTTGACAAAATTCATGTGTTATTACTTGCCCTTGGGATTTTATCCTTAGAGGTTTCTAAACATTTGAATTTTTATCTCAATTTGCTTACTAAAGTCAACAATAGGAAACTTTTGTCTTAATTTCCTTGATTTCCACATAATACACTTTGTGGGATGATAAGAAGTTAGGACATTAGACATCTAGTTTGAAGAAACCTAATCAAAAAAATTGTTTGTGGTAAAAAGAAGTCACTAAGCAAAGCTAAGAACAATTGAACCCCCACACATGTGTCTCAAATGATTTCAGGAAAGATCAAAATCCTGAAACCAAATTCAAAAGCTCTTAGTCCAAAAGAACATCAAAAGTGTTTCTCAACACTCTACAAATTCAGACAAAGATTTTTTTTCAACTTTTACAGAAGAGCTTCAAGAAACAATCCCAATTTGTACTCATTCTATTATTGTCAAAATCCAAATCTTTTTCGGGAATTTGAGCATCTTGTTTAGAGTAAGGTGTGTTCTTCAAAACCGAGGTCTTGTAAACAAGAGTCTTTTTAGGTACACATAGGATCAAATTGAAATCTTCATCCATATTTCAAACATCAAATCAAAGCCATCTCGCCAACTCTTGAAAATATTGAAATCATCCTTCATGCTAGACTTTTTGGAAAATCCATGAATCAAAATCCTTGAATCAAAACATCAAAATCCATCTTTTTTAGCTAGGTATATGTAGATGTATCCTTCTCCATATGCTTAGTTTAATTATCATCAAATCATCTTGTTTAGCTAGGTATATGTAGATGCATCCTTCTCTATATGCTTAGTTAAATTATCATCAAATCATCTTGTTTGGTTAGGTGTGGGTAGATGCATCCTTCTCCCTACACTTATTCAAATTATCATCTTGTGAGAAAGTCTATCCCATAGATAACATCCAAAATCTTGGCATCTATTTGTTCATTATCCAAAATCAAAGCAATCCAAAACCAAATCAAGGTCAAACCAAAATTCAAGAATCCAAGAATCCAAAATCAAAATCCAAAACAAATCAAAGAATCCAAAACGTCCCAAAAGTATAGAATCCCCCTCAAGATCTTCTAAGAGTTTAATCATCCATATCATTCACCTTTCACATGTTTCATCATCACACCTTTGATCCTTAAATCATCGTAATTTTTTCTCTTTTGTACCTAAAGATAGATCAATCTAAATAATTAGAGATTCATTTACCACATTATTGAAAATTGATCCCTATTTTATGGTTCAAACTAGATCTCAACACAAGAGGAAAATGGAAGCCAACAAAGAAACACCAACTTCAAGTGACCTAAGTCAAACCAATTCCGAAATGAATCTAGTTGGATCAAGAAATCCCCTAAATAATCTTCCTTCATCATCACAAAATCCTCAGGAGGAAGGTCAAGTAGAGGACATCACCAATAATGTCTTTGGAATGACACAATACGAGATCACTAAAATGGCCCAAAATCCCAAAAATCATAGAATTTTCAACATCATGATGAAGCTCCATCTCTCACAATATATGCTTGAATTAGCAAAACAAGGGGCTAAAATCCCTTTCAATTTCAATGTGAGCACCATTATAGAACCACCTTTTGGGGTCATGCCTCCAATTTCATCCATGCCCCCAATCTCATCCACATCTCCATTCCAAAGCATCACCCAACCCATCCCCCAAATTACATTATCCATTGCTCCAACTCAACCTATTGTTAACAAAGGGAGCACATTTCTCCATGCACTACAAACACACCCCCTTGTGAGTAATCAAGATTTGGACACAAACACTATCATGGGACAAACTATCCCCCAAAATCCATTACATCCATATGTCCCTCTCACCTTTCATGATCCTAATGACCAATCATCATTTCACGCAACACCTCAAACCTCTCTCCCTATGACCTCACAAGGAGAAGGTGACTTATTTGGACCAAGGGGCATCTTTGACCCTTCATCTTCATCATTTCCCCAAGGGAGTATGCCACTCACTTTTCCACCACTTCCACCCTTTTCACCAACATCAACATCACCTCTCAATTTGGGTTTATCTCTGTTGCCGCCACTCATTCAAAGAATCCCTTGATCATCAATCAAAGCATCATACCAAATCCTCCTATCTTGCAATCGATATCACAACAACAAATGGAAACCATCCCAATAATTCAAGCCACCATCACATCATTAGCCATCCCGCAAATATCTCAAAACATGGCCTCTCAAGGACCAAGCATATCCATTGTACCATCCACCACCCAAATCCCAATCATTAATACAATGGTGCCTCTCATCACCACAACAACGAACACCATTCTGAATCTGCCATCACCTCCACTGCCACCACCACCAAACACAAACATATAAAACCAATATAGCATCGCATTACAAGTTTCTCAACAAGCTTCCTATCGAAAGACACTCCAGCAAATCCAAAACTGACAAGTTGCACAACTAGGTACTCAACAAGCGTAAACAAAATTAGCTACACCACAAGCCACTCAAGCCACCCAAGCTACTCAAGCAACATAGGATCCACAAGCCACATAGATTGTACAAGTTTCCCAATAAGCACAAGCCTAGGCTAAGGCACAAGTGCAAGCTTGAGCCCAATACCAAGCTCAACAGGCACAAGCATAGGTGCAAGCACAATACCTCACACAACAACAAGCAACCCAACAACAAGCATACCAATAAGTGTTGAAGAAATACCAGGAGTAGCAAGAACCGGCCCAATTAGTAGCCCAACAACAAGCATTGTTGGTACAACAACAACAAGAAGCTCAAAAACAGGTATTATTAGCACAACAACAATAGGGCCAACAAAAAGCTTTGTTGGTACAACAAAAATTGCAAGCATACTTGGCACAACAAAATGTGCAAGCACAATCCACCAACACAACAACCAATCCACCCATCCCATCGACAATTGAACTGTCACAAAACATCTTCACTCCACCCCTTGATCCACAAAACCACAAAAACGCCCAACAACTTGTGTCCCTATCTGTTTGATAGGAGTCTTGCAATGAAACCATTCCCAAAGGGATTTGAAATCCCCAAATTTGATAAATTCCATGGGACAGGAAACCCTGAATATCACATCAGGAAATTCCAAGTGCATTGGATGGAAGTCGCATATGACAATACATATCTGATGCGACTATTTCCTAGAAGTTTGGTTGGCCAAGCCATGGAGTGGTTCTCTTGCCTCCCTCTAGGAATCAAAAAGTTCTAGGAGATAGTAGATGCATTCATAAAAAATTACGCATTCAATATCGGTATGGATGTCAGTCTAGAGGAACTATCGGCTCTTAAACAAGGTAAAAAAAAATCATTTGCTTCCTTCCTACAATGATGGTGATCCAAGGCCAACAAAAGAAAATGGGCCATGCCTAAAGAACAACAAGTTTTCACCATCATCTCCAATCTCGAAGGAGCCTTGGTATTCCATCTCAAGGTGCAAGGTATCACCACATACGACCAATTAATCTCTAAGGCACTCAACATTGAACGATCCCTTATTGCACAAGGGGGTCACCCACTTATCCTAAATAGTAAAACAATCGCCCATCCACCAGCTATAACAATAAACCTCACACATGGGGAAAAAAAAGAAACATTACCAACAATAGTGTTGTTGACGCCAAAGTTGTCATCAGTGTTCCTCAAAAAAACACACCATTACCCCAACAACAACCCAAAAACAACAATCAGAACAATCATCAAGCTAACACTATAACTCATCAACCAAACAATTAAACAATCAACAATGTGAACAATCAAAGGAGGCCACCCCAATGAAGAAAAAACTCCCCCAAACAAAAGTACACAACCCTTAGGGAATCGGCTAAATCTATCATGAAAAAGCTAGTGGCGGAAAAACTCATCACCATCCCCACTTATGACAATTATCAGAAGCCCTTTGTGAAACTATCGTGGTACAATGAAAATCACCATTGTGATTTCCACAAGATCAAGGGACACACAACTGCTAGTTGTATGAGGTTAAATCACTTAATTCAAGATCTCATTGATGATAAAATAATAAATATGGAACAACTAGAGGGAAATCAAAATCTTAAGATCTACACGAATCTAATGCCCAATCATAACAACAAAGGGAAGAATAACAATGATAAAGGAAAGGGCACCTTAAAAAGCATGAATCATGTGCACGACCATGTCATCACATCCCTAGATGAGTATTTTAATGTGTTAGCTGTCAAAAATGTAGGCAAAATGCCTCAAGAGGCTGCCAATCTCTTGGTACGTTTCAGGGTAACAGACAAGGTCAAATGGTTTAGACCTCCTACTCTTTAGGTGATGCTAGACCTAGGTGGGTGTACCTATATGAGTGAAGCAGACTTAACGTGCTTATCTTTTTTGAAATGTTTTTCCCACAATGGTAGATGGGAGTGGAAAAATAGAACTAAATTTGGTATAAATTGTATAGCAATATTCAAAGCTAAATCCTAATATTTTTAGTTAACAGATGTAAAGAAAATGAATGAATCTAAATGGTGAAATGCAGAGACTAGTGCCTTATTGGGTATTCAGAGTAAAATGAAATAGAAATGGGAAACTTATTTCTGGAGAACACTCAAATTTTTTGGTATACTTTTTGTTTATAACTTGTATAAACATGCAAGACTATGATTATTAAGCTCTTCTTAATGATCCAGATGAATTTCCCTAATTACTATGATTAATCAAAAGGATGAAATCTTTTATTGAAAGAATCGATCAATCGACCACACAGATACAACAAATGTGCACTGATAAACTGAATATAAACTTGTTATATCAATTTAAACAACTAGAAAGCATCAACCTTGGAGACAACTTAGTAATACTTTCAATAAGCGCAATAGACAATTGACACCAGAAATGAACCGCCACATCAATTGATTTTCATTGATATCTCCATTTGAAATCATGCATCATAGTCTATGATCTAAAAATTTTATTCTACTGTATCCATTTCTAATCTATCTATTGTATCTAATATCTAATATCTCCTCTAATGTCTTATTTTACAATCACAAATGGATATTTATACATTGGCATTTGAAAAGACACATCACTTTGTAATCACATGTCAGCGGGCAACTGTATTTGAACTTCAATTAACAATCTCTGAGACATTTTCCGAGACATCCCGTAGTCATACCAAAGGCCAATGTCTCGCCGATAGCCATTCATCTGTTCATTGCTATAATGTCATGTCATCTTATCGACACTTTGAGTCTCACCGACGAACGTCCTTCATCCAATGTGTTTCGCTGTGACATTCTGTTGTCGGGGAGACATCCCACAGACAATATTATGTCTTGTTGAGATGTGTTCTTTAGTGTATTTCCGGTCGCAGAGACAAATCTAAGTTAGGAAAAGGTTTCATAGAACACTTTGTGTCTTACCGAAATACCCCATGACACATTCATGTCACTGAGACATGCTCATTTTCTCACTGATGAAACACTTTGGCATGACAAAACGGGTTGGCAAGATTGTATATCATTACCCCGATAACCATTGATAGAACTCATTTGCATTGTTGGCATGACTGGGGCCATTCGCTGAGATCTTACATTGATAACCTCTGTCTCTTATCGATACATAAATCTTTATCGGCGGTCGATAAGACACAACTCAATCGGTGAGACCACATACCAAATACATTTTGTTTGGCCAAAGTGTTTGCTCGTTCTGTGTGTCGATCTGTAAGACAATATGATTTCTCTATGACTTCACTCTGATACCAATTAGTCTGGCTGAAATTCTTTTTCATACGCTGGTCGAAGAGACACAATGTACTTGGTGAGACCCTACTCCAATGACATGACTCCTGTTGATACATCATTCAGTGTGCTAGTCGATGAGACAAAATGTGATCAGTAAGACCTCACCCCGAAGTCTTTGTCTGGCTAAGATATCCACTGTCGTCGACACAATGATTTGTGTCATGCGGAAATGTGCCTGTAGATGAAATCTAATCAATGTGACAATAAAGAAGTCTTGCCGATAGACCAACAACAAATATATATTAGCAAAAATGCATCATGGGTCGGTGAGACCCTGATGAACTCATGCCGATATGGACCATAATGTGAAAAATTTAGACCTGATGGATTTCATGGGACTACATGGCCAAATATGGGGAAAATGTGCTCATGGTAGGACTTATTTCGGAAACTTATGAGTATGACCAATATGTAAAATCATCATAATTTTACAGTTCCAATAGTGGCTCCGTCTGGGGATGAATGGTTGTGAAATCATTGCAAGGATCTAGAATTTCAGATGAGAAGAATAGACTCAATGTGATGGATCATGTGAGCATGATGAAATGAATGGAAATGGAAATGAATGTGACCCTACACTACTGTACATGGAAAAAATTTAGAAGGAAGGAAAACCAGGATTGTCCATGTACTAGCAATTCTCGTTCCTTTTATTTCCTAGACTATTGTGCATGGAATATGGAATTTTGAGAGGATTGTTAAGATTTTGCCATGCATTGGAAACCCTTAATCCTTTGTTTTGTTCAAGAGAAAAAATGTTTCAGAAATTGCCCATGTATAGGCAACTCCTGATCTTCACCAGCCATATTTTGTAGATGATATGGATCTTTACCTTTCTTTCCAGCAACTACAAAAGGTCCCAGCCATAAGGCTTCAAATTTCCCATGCTTTCCCTTCTCCTGACACCTTGTGTTCCACATCAATACCAAATCATTTTCTTCAAATTTTCTATCTTTTTCCTTTTTATCAAATAGATACTTCATCTGTGTCTGTAACTTTATGTTTTGGTTTTGAGCTCCTCTTCTTATTTCATCAAGTTCAGCCAGTTGTTCCATTCTCTCCTCCATAGGTTTTGGGATGTCTATATCCTCTTGAAGAATAAACTTGTAGACTGGTAAGAAATTTTGTAAAGGCATCCTGGCTTGTGTTCCATACACCAATTCAAATGGGGATTTTCCAATTGCCTTCTTTATAGTGATCCTATCAGCCCAAACAACCAGTTTCAATTTTGAATCCCAAGCTTTCTTGTTCTCACCTAACATCCTCCTTATATTCTTTAGAAGACTTTTATTGCTAGACTCAACTTGGCCATTAGCTTGTGGATGGTAAGGGGCTGTATAAGAAATGGTAATGCCATATGTGCTACAAAAATTTCTGAATTCATCTGATCTGAAACACATCCCATTGTTCTTGATCAGCCTTAATGGTGTACCAAATTTGGTAATGATGTTATCCATTAAGAAATTTGTTACAACTTTACTTGTAGCCTACTTAGTTGGGACTGCTTCTGCCCATTTGGTAAAATAGTCAGTGGCCACCAATATCCATTTATGTCCTCCACTCAATTTTTCTTGTATCTCTCCAATGAAATCAATTCCCCATTGATGAAAAGGGGCATCAACTTGCAAGGGTCGAAGTGGAAAAGCTCCCTGATACTTCAGTTTTCTAGAGAATTTCTGGCAGGCTTCACATTTTCTTACATATGTAAAAGAGTCATTAAAAACCTTTGGCCAGTAATAACCTCCCCTGAGAATTTTATGCATAGTTGGCTTTGCTGAGTAATGTCCTCCACAAACCCCTTCATGCATTCCACTTAAGACATTCCTGGCTTGTGATTCATCCAAACATAACAATAGTATACCATCCCTGTTCTTCCAAAACAGATCTCCATCCATGAAGACATACATAGATGCCTGCAACTTCAGAGTTCTTTTCTGGCTATCACTCAATCCCTTTGGACACTTCATGTATTTAAGGTAATGCATGATGTCTGCATACCAAGGAGTGTGCTCAATGCTCTCAATTGCATTTTCTTCATTGTCTACATTGCAAATTTGATTTACTTCAATGTTCACTTCTGCCATTAACTTAGCGAAGCCCTGACATCTTACTAGTTTAGTAATTTGTATCTCCATGTCAAACTCTTGGATTTTGTTAATCCATCTGCATCTTTTTCCTATTACTTCAAACTGTGTCAGAATATCCTTGTCAGTTGCATGAGGGACATAAGCAATCACCTTTGCTCCAACATGATATGGCCTGAAAGCTTTTATAGATTTCACTAATGCAAATGCTTGTTTTTCCATTATATCATACTTTAATTCAAACCCTTGTAATGACTTACTGAAGAAGGACATAGGTTGTTCATGACCATCCTCATTCTTCTATAACATAACAGCAGTAATAGTGGGCATTGAGGTGAATGAAAATATCTGAAAAGGTTTTACAAAATCTAGATATTTAAGGATAGGAGCTTCCTTGATGGCCCTTTTGATCGATATAAAAACTTCCAAAGCCTCCGCAGTCCATTCTATTTGCTATCCTTTCCTCAACATTTTTGATATGGGTTTAATGATCTCAACAAAGTTAGAAACAAATCTACTGACAAAGTTGATCTGTCCAAAGAATGATTGTATAGCCTTGACAGTTTTAGGGACAAGAATTTTATCAATGGCCTCAACCCTCTTAGGATCTATCTTAATCCCTTCTTTTGAAACAATATTTCCCAAGAGCTTACTTTCTGTGACTACAAAATGGCACTTCTTAGGGTTCTGATACCATATTCTAAGGCTTTAATAAATACCTTCTCTAGATGTTGTACATGATCTTTAGCCTTCTTTGAGTAAGTAGTGAGGTCATCCTGATACACCACCATGATAGCATTGATCAAATCTGCAAATGCTACATCCATAGCTCTTTGGAAGATTGCTCCTGCGTTTGTAAGACCAAATGGAATTCTCATGTATACATATGTCCCCCAAGGAGTTGTAAAAGTTGTCTTGTACTATTTAGATTCTTTGACTTTAACCTAGTTATAGCCCAAGAACCCATCCATCATAGACAATAGTTCGCACCCTATCACCCTATGTAATATAGCCTCCATGTTGGGTAGAGGATAATTGTCCTTGAGAGATGCCATATTCAAATTCCTGAAGTCCACACATAGTCTGATATCTTTGTTTTTCTTCCTCAGAGGGACCAAGTTCGAGACCCACGTTGAATGCCTGATTAGTTTAATGATTCCCCCATCTCTGAGTTTTTCCAACTCTTCTTGCATTTTAGGCTCCAATATTGGATTTATGGGTCTTTGCTTTTGTCTAAATGGCTTATCATTTGGCTTCAATGGTATTTCATGTTGAAACAAATCCTCCCTGTATGCTTTTAGATCTTCATAAGACCAAGCAAACACATGTTTATATTTTCTCAACAACTCTATCAACATTCTTCTAATTGTAGGGCTTATCTTCTTCCCTATGTACACATTTCTTGGTGCAATTTCAGTTCCCAAGTTAATCTCTTCTATATCTTCCCTTTTGACTAGTGTTTGCTTCATGAGGGACCGATCAGTTCCATCATATACCCTCTCCAATGCCACTAAGCCTTTAGGAAGCTTATTTGTTTTGAGCTGTAAGATCTCCTTTCCAAATACTATTTGCTTCCCATCCACTTCTTCAACAAAGGCGGTGAAGTCAATCTCTTGGGCTTCATATTGATCTATACAATGGAGGAATTTGAAAAGGTCAGTATTATCATTAAAGACTTGCCAACTATATATGTTATCAGGCACAACAGGCCTCATCTTGAACTCAATCTACGATACTCTAGCCAATGTAATGTCATTTCTTTTCAGTGCCACATTTGCTAAAAAATCTTCCATTATGTTCTTTGACCTATCAATCCACTCAATTGAGAAGGCATTAAACAACTCAATTGTGTCCCATACAACATTCCTGTATTGTTTCAGTCTTTTATATTTTGCTGCATATTTTGACTTAATTTGTGAAACAACCAACTCAGAATCCCCAAGAACAGCCAGCAACTTGATTTTATGTTTCACAGCTATATTCACTCCTGTTAACAAAGCTTCATACTCTGCCACATTGTTGGTACATTCAAATGTTAACAAGAATTAATACTTAAATGTAATACCTTCAGGTGAAACAAACACTATCCCTACTACATTTCCTTCTTGGCTACACGCTCCATCAAAATACATTTTCCACACACCATTGCAATTTTGTACCACATGCTTTTCAATTGGGTCAGCATTGACTAATTCCGGCTGGGCTGGTTCTATCTTAAAACTCCCAAGATCGACATCACAAAAATAATTGATTTGATCTTGTGGTACACAGTCAACAACCTGGTTCATCCTTGGCTCCATGTATAACTTCACTTCCTAACCATTCACCAGAATTGTTGCATAAGAGAGATCAAACTAGACATTTCCACCAACTGTTGTTGTCCACTGTCTTGATAAGAGCATCCCAAACTGAGGAGGGGTATCATTCACTGTTATATCAATATTATAGGCCACCTGAGGATAAGTAACTAGCTTGAATTCAACATCCTTCATTATACCCACCACAGGAATAGGTCGGTTATCCATTGCATAGCACTTACCTCCATTGGTATCCACCCACATGCCAAGCTATTTCATAACTCCTACTGGCATGATATTTATAGCAGCACCAGAGTCTATCATGCAATTCCTCAGCAGTTTGTTATTTATGAGTAATGTAGTGAAAAAAGGATCAAATTGGGGGGGATTTAATAATGCACTACTAAGGCATACTTCTGGAATATTCACTTTTTCTTGCTTATTAATAGTTTTAGTGGCCATCTTGCTTTCATAATTTATATGCTTTTCATTCCCATTTGTTATTAATTGGACCTCACTGTCTCTATATTCCTTAATTTTCATCATCTCAAGTAGTGGAACAGACATCTTTACCTAAGATAAATCCTGAGTGAAGTCAAAGGAAGAACCCTTCGCGTTAACCATTTTCTTTTGTTCTAACGTCTCTCCTTTGTTTTCCTCATTTTCTCTTTTACTTGGCTGATCAGGCTTTTGCATTTCTTTGTGCAATTCCTTCACTTCCTCCTTTTGGACAGGCTTTTGTTCACTTTTATCATTTTGTTTATTTTGTTCCTTTTTCACAGTTCCTTGTGTCACCTTTTTCTCTTTCATAAAGATTCCCCTGGGGACACCTTCCTTCTCATTTACTATCCTATTTCTCAACTAGTACTTACTCTTTGCTTCTTCAACTACAACAACAGTTAATCTCTCTATCTCCTCTTCAGTAATTTTCCTCATACTGCATTGAGTAGGTATTTCAACAAAATGTGGCTCTGTATAATCTTCTTCAAAGTCAGAAAGGACCTGTTGTTCAACCATATGGACATTGTATTTCTGATTTGAAACATCATACTCATAACCTTCATCCTCTGAAGATGAGTACCTCTCCTCAACATGGTGAAAAGTATTTGTAGTCAAATACACTGTGTGATCTTCTCCATTGTTTCCCATCAACATTCCTTCTTCTTGCATTCTTTGGGCTACAACACAATAATCTGGGGAATGTGGCTTTCACAAACTTCATAGAAATAATTGTTATTTACCATATAGGTTCCCTTCTTCTTTAGTGGATTGAGAGTTTCTTTGTTTCTAGGCCTATCTGTTATAGGTTTTCCATCTTTCCAGTTTGTGTTATAAGGCATGTCATGTAGCCTCAGCCTTTCATTCACGTATGTGTTCTCCTATTTGTATTGATAATTACTGGTTTGTTGGGGAGCCCTATGATTGTCTCTTTTATCAATTATCCCAGCAGCCCTCCTATTGTTTTCAATTGTTAATGTTGTCTTCTGGGCTTCAGCCAAGTCTCTTGGGAACCTATTTCTCAGTTCATACCCTGTTTTAGGATCAAACGCATTCAAATAAACACTCAATGCCACGAAGTCTAGAAATTTTGATCTAGGAGGTATTTTATTCTGCAGTTTATTGAATCTTCGGTTGAAATCATAAATTGAGTCATTCTAATTTTTCTGAATTCGCATCAATTCATGAAGAGCAACATCAGGTACACTTTCATTCCCATACTGCTCGAGGAATCGGTCCTGAAATATTTGGAGAGAATCAATAGAGGTTGTTGTTAGGCTATTGAACTAATCTCTGGCTTTTTCATTAAGTGACATCATGAATAGCCTCATATGTAAATATTCATAAGGTACATCCAAATCTTGAATGAAGGCATTGAAACTCCTTAAATGGTCTTCAGCAGAAATTGTACTACTCCCTGTAAACTTAAGCACCAGACCTCTCCAAATGCCATCCATGGGGTAAGAGTATAATTGAAACCCTGCTAAATCAAACTATTTGATCATTGTTGTATACTGGTGAGGGGGAGGGTTAGGTGGATACTGATATTAGTACATCGGATTATTGAATTATGTATGATGATGCAGTATGTAATGTTGATTATGAGGTGGCTACATATTTCTATATTGTGTGGGAATATGAGGTGGATGATTTGGTTGTCTGTATTGATTCCCTAATTGATGGTGAGGAACCCTTGGTGGATTAGAAGGCCCTGCACCATGATTACCCTACTTATGAGGTGGTACATACTTTAGGGGGCAACCAGCTGTCTAAGTAATGTTCTGAGCTTTCTACAATTTGAATTATCTCATCGCTTCTATCATCTGGGCTTTCTCCTGTTCTTCCTTGTCCCTTTTCTGAGATTCAAACTGTCCTTTAACTTCTTCATAGGTTAAATATTCATAATTTTCTTGAGGAGATTCATGATCAATAAGTTCATTCTGATCACCCTGCATTTTTAGATCATACTCTTGCTGATTTTTGATTCGTTCAGCCTCAAGTTCAACTCTAAACTCAGCCTGTTTCTGAGGATCATAAAAAGGATTTCTTTGATCTTCTGGGGTGCAAGGCTCTACACTTGAATTATCCTTCCATGTATCATAATGGTCATATGTTTCATAATGAGGTATTGATGATTTGTCTTTCTTCATCATGCACATGTCCTCACTTATCCTTTTACCCTTATCAACCCTATCATCCTTGTGTGTCCACTTACTACTGCCAGTAGGGGCTCCAATATGACCTCCCCTATATTGAGATCTTCCATTCATGTTGCAATGTTTTATCAGAGTTGCCACTCACTTTCTTAAAAGTGAGAAAATGTTTGTTTTTCACTATTCCCAGCGGAGTCTGTACAAGGTTTCTGACTCTCTGATTAAGCAGCATATTTTGAGTTAATTCTTACCAGAGTTGCCAATTTGTTAGCTCTCAAAAATGTAGTAGAAATGCCTCAAGAGGCTGCCAATCTCTTGGTGCATTTTAGGGTAATAGACAAGGTCAAATAGTTTAGACCTCCTACTCTTCAGGTATTGCTAGACCTAAGCGGGTGTACCTATATGAGTGAAGCAGACTTAATGTGCTTATCTTTTTTGAAATGTTTTTCCCACAATGGCAAATGGGAGTGGACAAATAAAACTAAATTTGGTATAAATTGTATAGCAATATTCAAAGCTAAATCCTAATATGTTCAATTAACAGATGTAAAGAAAATGAATGAATCTAAATTGTGAAATGCAGAGACTAGTGCCTTATTGGGTATGCAGAGTCAAATGAAATAGAAATGGGTAACTTATTTAAGGAGAACTCTCAAATTTTTTGGCATATGTTTTTTTTATAACTTGTATAAACATGCAAGACTGTGATTATTATGCTCTTCTTAATGCTCCAAATGAATTTCCATGATTACTGTGATTAATTAAAAGGATTTAATATTTTCTTGAAAGAACCGATCAATCGACCACACAGATACAACAAATGTGCACTGATAAACTGAATATAAACTTGTTATATCAATTTAAACAAATAGAAAGCATCAATCTTGGAGATAAATTAGTAATACTTTCAATAAGCGCAACAAAAAATTGACACCAAAAATGAACCGCCACATCAACTAATTTTCATTGATATCTCCATTTGAAATCATGCATCATAGTCTCTGATCTGAAAATTTTATTCTATTGTATCCATTTCTAATCTATCTACTGTATCTAACATCTAATGTCTCCACTAATTTCTTATTTTACAATCACAAATGAATATTTATACATTGGCATTTGAAAAGACACATCGCTTCGTAATCAAATGTCAGTGGGCAACTGTATTCGAACTTCAATTAACAATCTCTGAGACATTCACCGAGACATCCCGTAGTCATACTGAAGGCCAATGTCTTGCTGATAGCCATTCATCTGTTCATTTCTATGATGTCATGTAATCTTATCGACACTTTGAGTCTCACCGACGAACGTCCTTCATCTAATGTGTTTTGCTGTGACATTCTGATGTCGGGGAGACATCCCACAGACAATATTATGTCCTTCGAGATGTGTTCTTTAGTGTATATCCAGTCGTAGAGACAAATCTGAGTCAGGAAAAGGTTTCACAGAACACTTTGTGTCTTACTAAAATACCCCGTGAAACATTCATGTCGCTGATACATGCTCATTTTCTCACCGATGAAACACTTCGGCATGACAAAACGGGTTGGCAAGACTGTATAACATTACCCTGATAACCATTGATAGAACTCATTCGCATTGTTGGCAAGACTAGGGCCAATCGCTGAGAGCTTACATCGATAACCTCTAACTCTTACCGATACATAAATCTTTATCGGTGGTCGGTAACACACAACTCAATCGGTGAGACCACATACCGAATACATTTTTTTTGGATGAAGTGTTTGCTCATTCTGTGCGTCGATTAGTAAGACAATATTATTTTGCTATGACTTCACTCCGATACCAATTAGTCTAGCCAAAATGATTTTTCATGCGCTAGTCGAAGAGACACAATGTACTTGGTGAGACCCTACTCCAATGACATGACTCCTGTCGATACATCATTTAGTGTGCTAGTCAATGAGACAAAATGTGATCAGTAAGACCTCACCCCGAAGTCTTTGTTTGGCTGAGATATCCACTATCGCCAAGACAATGATTTGTGTCACACCGAAATGTGCTTTTAGATGAAATCCAATCAATGTGACAATAAAGAAGTCTTGCTGATAGATCAACAAAAAATATATATTAGCAAAAAAGCATCATGGGTCGGGGAGACCCTGATGAACTCATGTCGATATGGACCATAATGTGAAAAATTCAGACTTGATGGATTTCATGGGACTACATGGCCAAATATGGGGAAAATGTGCTCATGGTAGGACTTATTTTGGAAACTTATGAGTATGACCAATATGTAAAATCATCAGAATTTTACAGTTCCAACACACTGTTATCACCATCAAAGGAGCCCAAGCTGATTGTGGAGTCACCACAAGAGGCAGAAAAATCACCATCGCAGGGTCATCTCAACCTCCTAGAGCACCTACTACAAACTTGAGATCTATTCCTAGTAGTTACAATGTCCTTGATCAATTGAAAAGAACCCCAACTTAGATCTCCATCATGGAGTTGCTCAAGATTTCATTGGCCCACAAAAATATCCTTGAAGAAGCATTGGCTTCATCCATTGTCGCCATAGATCTTGATGCTGAACAATTCCAAGCTATGGTCAGAAACATCATTTCCCCAAATCTTCTTACATTCTTTGATCAAGACTTTCCTGCCCAACCATCTCACAATTGTGCACTCCATCTAGAGGTCCTAGTGCATAAGAACAAAGTCAAGAGAGTCTTGGTGGATGGAGGTGTAGGATTAAACATATGTTCCCTCAAGCTCATAAATAATCTGAGAATCTTAGAAGATTCCATTGAAAAAGGAAAAGGCATCACAATTAGGTCTTACGATGATCAAGAAAGAGTGTCTCAGGGCGCTATTCAACTCCCTATTTAAGTATGACCAACAATTATGGAAACCACCTGTCAGGTCCTTGACCTTGATTTTCCTTACAACATCCTCCTGGGGCATTTGTGGATCCATGGGATGCAAGAAGTGGCATCAACCTTCCACCAATGTGTCAAGTTCACATACCAAGGCCAAGAGGTCACTATCCATGGGGATCCCGAACCCTTTTCTTACTACAAGAGCCTAGAAGCAGAATATTACAAAATCCCCCAAGTGCCTAAAAAATTATGGAGGCCCATCAACTCCATACATTGATCCAGCTACTCTTTCCTCCACTTCTGCAACAGAGACACCCGCCATCCCCACCATCTCCGATATAAAGGTCATTATCCAAGACAATGGGTGTGGACACTATACAATTCCAAAAAATTCTTTGTGGTAGGAGAGTTACCACAATCTCCCAGGTCATGAGGATGACCACAATCAAATGAGGCTTCCTCATCCCAAACATTCATAGTAGGATATTCCAGCTTTAGAAGTTGGGAAGATCTCAGGTGGGAAGTAATAGAAGAGGACCCATCCCATCTCCTATATCAAGACAATAGACTGGAAGTTGACCTACCTATGGATGATAGTAGTAAAGGCTTACAAATGATGCTTGTAATGGGCTATGATAGAAACCGGAGGCTTGGATAGAATGAAAATGGACTTTTAGTATCCATCATTCCTGAGACATGAATGAGAAATTTTGGCCTCAGATGTACCCCTTCAAGTATAACCATACGTGGCTGAAATCCCCCAGTTAAGAAGGTCAAAACTTCTCAGCAAACGGCAGCTGCCCTTCAATTGCCTATATCCACTGGTCTACCTTTAGAAAACTTCACCTTTTACATAACCAAGGTCTATAGTATTAGTGATGATGAGGAAGATTCCCTAACTAACTTACCTATGCTTTTCAAGAACTCTTCTCTCCTCATGATTAGTACCAAGTCATTTGAGTCAACTAGTCAAACCCACGAAATCAACCTAGTCTACCCCCAACTCATTGATTACAACCAATGAGGACCGCCAATTCTGGACATTTTCAAAAATGATGAGGTGCTCTTAGAATTCATGGGACTACAGAGCATGGTATCATGTGGAGATCACAGGGCTAGGTTTGATATCATTTTGGACACACAAGCTTACTACGAGGAGACAATTGAATCCTTTAGTCGCAAAAGTGAAAGCTTGCGAATAATCTTAAGGTCTTTAAGTGAAAACCACACTGTGGCACTCTCTGACCATAAAATAGTAAAAAAAAAGGATGTATCCAATAGTGAAAACCTCTCTGAGATGCCCGAGGATGAAGAATTCAATCTTCCTCTCAGTGCTCTACATCAGGAAAGGTTAGTGGTTTTGGCCGAAATGTGTGACCCATTCAACTTGGAAACAAAGGAAACTCCACATATCACATTTTATGTTGAGTCATTAATGTCAGAAGAATGGGAGCTCCTAGCTGCTTTCTTAATGGAGAGAAAAGTTAACTTTGCATGGAGCTATGCCGACATTCCCAGGCTTGATCCACATATTGTGGTCCACCATCTAGTAGTTTACTCTGAAGCAAATCCTGTCCTATAGAAACTTAGAAAAATGCATCCCTAGATAGCCTTGTTAGTGAAAATGGAATTGAAGAAGCTACTTGATGCAGGGTTCATATGAACAATTGACTATCTAGAGTGGGTATCAAATATGGTTCTTGCTTCAAAGCCCGATGGGGGAATCTGTATATGCATAGATTTCAGAGACCTGAATAGGGCATGTCCCAAGGACAACTTCCCACTTCCTAACATTGATATGATTGTAGATATGATTGTGGGACATGAAATTCTTTCACTAATGGATGGATTCTCTGAGTATAACCAAATCATGATAGCCAAAGAAGATCAACACAAAACAACTTTTACTTGTCCATGGGGGACATATTGTTGGAACATGATGCCATTCTACCTAAAGAATGTTGGAGCAACATATTAGAGGGCCATGACCTTAATATTTCATGACATGATCCATAAGACTGTGGAAGATTATGTCGATGACATATTGGCAAAATCTAGAAAGAGAAGAGACCACATAATAGCATTAAGTGCCATCTTTGACAAACTTGAAGAATATAAGGTCCACCTTAATCCAAAGAAGTGCATTTTTGATGTACAATCAGGGAAGTTTTTGGAATACATTATGTCTATGAGAGGAATTGAAATAGATCCCGCTAAAGTAAAGGAAATCCTTGAGATAGAGGCACCCAAGACTTTGAAGCAACTAAGAGGCCTACAAGGAAGGCTCTAGTCAATCCGCTGGTTCATAGCTCAATTAGCAAACAAATCAATCCCATATTATCACCTACTCCACAAGGGGGTAGTATGCAAATGGGAGGAGAAGTGTGATCGAGCCTTCAACAAGATCGAAGAGTACTTTCTCACACCTCCAGTGCTTATGCTACCAATCTGAGGAGAGCCTCTAATCCTCTACATATCAACAACAACAACGGCTCTCAGTGCTCTCCTAGCTCAGCACGATGAAAATGAAATAGAGAGGGCCATCTACTACATCAATCGAACCATGGTAGGGTATGAGTTAAATTATTCCTTCATCGAAAAATATTTTCTTGCAATGGTGTTTGCCTCACAAAAATTTAGAAACTACATGTTGACACACAAAATTAAACTCATTGCCAAGATCGATCCACTCAAGTATCTTCTCTCCAAAGAAATACTCATAGGAAGGATGGCCAAGTGGGTCATGATCCTATCAGAATATGATATCGAGTATGTAGAGTGGAAGGCCATCAAAGGGCAAGTCATTGCAAACCAATTGGAAGAAGCACCAATATATTCAGAGAATCCACTAATTTCAGAGTTCCCAGATGAATCCAACTTCAACTTGAGCATAGTAGACCATTGGAAGTTGTACTTTGATGGTTCCTACACACAACATGGATCGGAAGCCGGGGTCTTTTTCATCACTCCACAAGGATATTGCATACCAAGATCCTACAAGTTGGCATTTCCCTACACAAACAATATCACAGAATATGAGGCTCTAACCATAGGACTCAGAATAACAGTGCAGTGGCATATCATGGCTCTCAAATTATATGGGGATTCACAGCTAATAATCAATCAAGTGAATGATGAATACCAAACTAAGGATGACAAGCTAACTCCATACAAGAAATTGGTGGAAAGCCTTAAGGAGTCCTTCATTGAGATCACATTCAAGCAGATGCCTAGAAAAAACAACAGAGCAATAGATGATCCCTATTGGATATCCCTCGCAAAGTCTCAAAGCATGAATTCCTGGTAGAACAGCTTCTTGTGCCTAAATTCGAGGTACCAAAGTCAAAATTCATGTGCGAAATCATTAGTATTGGTGATCCTTGGTACCATGACATATACACTTATCTAAGAATAAGAGTCCTCCCAGTCGACATAACCTCAAACCTTAAGAAAACCTTTTTCAAGAAAGCATCTCGATTTGTCATCCTAGGAGAAACCCTTTACCGTAGGAGCATAGAAAGAACCCTATTACATTGCTTAAACGCTGAGGAGGCATTGATTTCCTTAACTGAGGTACATAACAACATATGTGGTTCACACTCGAGCGATATGACCTTGGCCAAGAAGTTGTCGAGGATAGGGTATTATTGGCCTACAATGGAAAAAGAAGCACATGACTACATCAGAAGGTGTCTACAATGTCAGTAGCATGGGGACCTCATCCATGCACCAACTCAAGAACTTAATCCCATCATCACACCATGGTCCTTTTCACACTGGGGGATTGATCTCATTGAAAAAATAACCCCCACCTCATCTAGTGGCCACAAGTTTATCATCATCGCCACTGAGTAATTCACAAAGTGGGTGGAATCCATGCCAATGACATACATAACTGGAAAGCAGATATCTAAGTTCATCTTGAACTATCTAATATGTCGCTATGATGTCCCACAAGCCATTATCTCATATAATGGGACACCATTCAAAAACCAGGATGTTCGTGACCTATGTAACAAATTCAAAATCCAACATTGCTTTTCCACTCTATATTATCCCCAAGGCAATGGCCAAGAAGAAGCCACTAATAAAACCATTCTGAAGATCCTCAAGAAAACAGTCAATGATGTAGGTCGTGACTAGAATCTCTAGCTAAATCCCATCCTTTGGGCCTATCGAACCAACATTCACACACCCACATGTGCCACCCCATTCTCCCTAGTCTACATATTAGAAGCCATATTACCCATCGAGATCGAGCTCTCGTTACTGAGAATATCATTGCAGAACCTCTTCACAGATGAGGAATACTGAGTATCAAGACTGAATGAGTTGGAGTTGTTAGATGAGTGGTGTATGGAGGCCTTAAATCATTTACAAGTCTATCAAAACTGACTCAAGAGGAGTTATAACAAGAAGATCGGGAGTCCAAAATTCCAAATTGGAGAACTTGTGCTAAAAGACAATCAGAAGAACGTCTCAAATCCAAACAACAAAGGAAAATTTGAACCCAACTGGTTGGGACTATTTATCATCACAACAATCTATAAGTCAGGGGAATATTAGTTATCAACACCCAAAGGGGAACCTTTGCAAGATCTCGTAAACAACTCCCATCTCAAAAAGTTTTATGCCTAAATCTTTCAAGGTATAGAACCAAAAAATCAAAAAAATAAAAAAAAGTCCTAAAAAAATGGTTACCCTAATGAAAACCTAGAAAATAGGTGTCATAGTGACAACAAAAAAATAAAAAAAGTAAAAATCCAAAAAAAATAGAAAATGGATCAAAAACAGTAAAGAAAAACAAATCGTCCTCTAGTGAAAACCACTTCGGTGGTGCTTTGGGAAAGTACCTTGGTGAAAACCTGGAAAATAGGTGCCTTGCGTAAATAAGCACTTTCCATCCACGAGGATCTTCACGGCTTGTTCTGCACCATTCATCCATCGCATTCCATATCTCCATCAGTCACCCATATGCATCTGCATCATAGCTTGGTCTTGTGTTCATGTCATGATTCCATATCTCCATCAGTCACCCATTTGCATCTGCATCATAGCTTGGTCATGTGTTCGTGTCATGATCCCTCCTAGTACTACTCAGCCCATTCTTAAGGTTAGTTTTTCTTGCCTATATCGGAGTAGTCTATTGCTTCACTCTGGGGGCATGTTCTCATCAAATCGAATTCATGTATGTTCTTGAAATCCTAAAATCCAAAAAATCCAAAAACATAAAAAATTCAGAAGATCCAAAAACATCATAAAATCAGAAAATCTCAAAACATTCAAAACATATCAAAATCCAAAAATAGGTTAAAAAGTCAGTCAAAAAGTCAAAAAATATATTCTTCTTGTCAAACTACATCATCTCTTAGCTTTTAACATAGGCAAGGTTGATCTTTGATCATCCCCCGAGACATTTAGGTTAGTCCTTTAGGAGTTTGTCATAATAAACTAGCAATCCACTTGTTCATATTTCATCAATAATTGAGTTTGTGTCAATTGAACTATGTGGTCTCTGCATGTATAACATAGGCAAGGCTAATCTTTGATCAGCCCTCGAGGCCCCTAGGATAGGTCTTTAGGTTAGGTCTTTGGTCAAAATCTTGGAAAATCCCAAAACATTAGAAAATCAAAAATAAAAATATTTGCAAAATCTTGAAAATACCAAAAATAGCCTCAAAACATTTCAAAAGATCAAAAAACATTAAAAAAAAACCCCAAAAATCCATCTGTCTCATCTCGCTTTCACACACATTAAACATCACTCATAATAAACAATTGTCATCCTCAACCTTTGGTAAAACAGTTGGAAACAAGTCTAGCAAGTTAAAAATGAAAACTTAAAATGTCAAGGTCTCAAGTCTAGTATAGTACGTAAACAAGTTGGTCAACTCTTTGTGTCAATAGCCTATCATCCAATCAGTCCCAAATCAATCATTTGATATTGTCAATTCCTAGGCTGCATCCTTCCTACAATGAACATCAACATTAGGCATCATCATAGTTTAGTCTTGGCTAATGGTATTGAAGAACATTAGCTTGTTTGTTTACTTTATCTTTGTCTTTTGACTTATCTTTTTTGCGCTCATTTTGGTGACCTCTCGATGATGTCACAAATGAAGGGATTTAGAGAGAAAGGAATGGGGCAATGATCATTATCTTTCATTTACTGTGCTTGTTGGATATTCTTGTAATATAACCTCGATCATGTGTGCTTTATTTGGGTGTAGGGAAGGTGTTTTAGGTGTCTTGTTGACCACATAGGAAGGATTGCCTTACTATGTTTTGTTCTGAGATGTTTAGAATATTTGAACTGCATTTTAAATAAGGTTCCATTGGCCAAGTGTGAACAGGAGAACTCCTATCTGATCGTCAAGTCAAAGTCCATCACACTAGGTGCAACGCCATCCTAGTTCTTTATACCTTGATGCATCATACCTACGTGTGTTATCAAACATAAGGTAATTGGCCCTTTTAAAATACCAACTCCTCAGAAAGAAAATCATCATATCATCACCATCATCATCTCATGTCTTGTTAGAATCTCTTGCCTTCTTTTATCCTCTTTCTATGCTAACATGGTACCATGGCAGTTAATTGCAAATCATTATCGCTAATGCATCTATCCTGCATCCATAAACCATTAGCATATTGCATAATGCATACCATATCATATAGAAAGCATTTATCATATCACTTGTATCATTGCATAATATAGATTTGTTAGTCTAAGTATCTCATAAACCATACCTCATAAAACATCCATTGCATAATCATAAAGAGCATAGCATACCCATCATATACATTAGGCATTATTCACACCCATCGCATCATATGCATACATATCATCCATTTGCAAAACATAAATATCATATCATAAAAAATCATACACAATGCATCATATCATCATCATAACATCATAACTACATTGTCATACATGAGAAAAGTAATGAAAAAGAAAAGATCACATCTCATCATAGATTTGTTAGTTTAAGCATTGGCATATCATAACATTTTGCATATATCATCATAAAAAGTTCATAAGAAAAGATACTAAAATGCATTCATAAATCATTGCATCATATAACATCATTACATCACATTGCATCACATATAGAAAGTATTTAGGCATCTATAATGCATAAATAGAATTAGAACACATCACATCAAATCAACGCCATCTCATATCATATATATCATCATCAAAATGTACACTATCATGGTACAAAATCGGATCAAAATATATATGTGTATGTCAATAGAGTACAATGGCCCATGAGGCTATCAAAAATGAACCCATGGGGTGCAAAAAGAATCATGTCTCTGATCAAAAAATTGGCTAACCCTATTGGCTGCCCTCACCCTCACTAGGTTGTCTCTCTCTGTGGTCCTCAGGGGCTTTGTACCTTTTTTGCTATGAAAAATTTGGGACTCGGGACGCTTGGGGCACAACCTAATCATAATGAACCCTATAGTAGTCGGCCTCTTTGATGGCCTCCCTATATGCACATAATGAAACAAAACTCCGAGAGGAGATGGACATGCTCTCCAACTACTAATGGTGGCCTGTCTCCTGAGTAGCTCTAATCTTTGTAGCCTACCTCTGCTAGGTAGCCTGGTCCCTCTCCTATCTCAGCTGGTCTCTCTTTCACATCAAGGAAACCACCTGTCCCTGTAAGCCTACCACCTGAGCCTGTAGCTGCAATATCTGTGCATCTCTCTGATCAGCCAATGGTGAAGGTCCCTGATCTCGTGGTGGTTGGCCATCATGCCTGTCTTTCCCATCCTATTTGTCCTGTCACCCTTGGTCCTAGTCTTGCCTCGAGGCATCCTAGTGGGGTTGATCCTATGGGCCCTTGTCCTAATCTGGCTGATGTGGTGGACCATCCTCATCCTCATCTCTGTCTCTTCCCCCTCAATCTCCCTAATCCCGGCCTCGACCTACTCCTCTACCTCTAGCCTTGCACCGTGCTGATGGTGTGCCTAGTACTGCCAATCTAAGAGGTGGCTGAAACCAATCTTTGTATGCATGTGTAGTACCTGCATCTTCCTGACCCTAAACATATGGCCATGGCCATGGCCTGGTCACCAATTGTATGAAACTCTAAACTACCTTGGCTATGGGTATGTATTGGCCCCATGAGCTCTAACTCGTTGTACGTGCAAATATCACAACATACTAGTCATCGGGCTTGTTCTAGGGCTCCCCAAACTATCTTTGTACGTGGTTCGGTAGGTACCTCTAGAGCATAGTGTGCTCCCTATCCTGCATCAGTCTATTTTTTCAAGTGAAAAAGAGTTGCTGCACATCTCATACTAGGCAGGCCATCCAAGATATGGCCACCATGTGAAGGCTTTCATATCATCCAGGACTCTCCTCTAGTGGGGAATCCCATGTTGTCCTGTGTGTGTAAAAGAGACACCAACTTTGTATCACTAAACAACTGGATCATCTGGCTTCATATCGATTGGAACAACCCTTAGACAAAGCACATCGATGTGCTCCTAAGCCCATATATGAAGGAGTATGACCCCCGCCCCAATGGATTTTTCTTCAATGTATGCAAACTCATGCAAATCTCTATACAATGAGGCCAACAGTACTGGCCCCCACGCAAAGCATACTCATCATCGGACCATGTGCTCCCAAGCGAGCCCCCATCTAGGACTAAAGTATCGGCCTCATTGATCTGGTGCAACAAGACCTGATATGATAGCTGCTATAACCAATCGAAAAGATGACACAATGAGCCTATAACACTCCAGCTCAATCTGGCCCTTGCAAAAGACAATCTCATCAAGGCCCATCACGTCATAACAGGCCTCTCTCCTGACATCCACATCGTATATCACGTGCTCTTCGTGGATGGGTAATTTGAGAATCTACCACACGTCCTCTAGTGTGACTGTGGCCTTGCCTGTTGGAAGGTGGAAGGAGGACGTCTTGCTGTGCCATCACTTTGCAAGTATTGTCATCATCCCCAAATGTGTCCTCATTGGTGGCATGTGGGAAATACACCAAAGTCCGATCGCCCCTAGATTCTCCTACTATCGCTAGGGCATACCCTACAAAATTTCGAAAAGCTCATGGGACTTGTGCTTGTGAGAATGAAGTATCATCACCTCCTCCTACATTAGGAAAGCCATCATGTTAAAATTCATCAAAAATCATGATACTGTTTTGTCTTGGCATACCTGAAAGAACTTGTGCATCACTATTTGTGGGTGCGACACAGTTTGAAAGTTCCAAACTGCACTGCTAGGAACCTTTGGCTCTCAAACTCTACCGCAGTGTCCTAGTTTGAAGAGTGACTCAATTTAATCTTAAAACCTAATTTGCAAATAGGCTCGCTGCAATGCACTTTTCATATGCAACTCAGTTTGGAGTTTAAACCTAAATTCCAAACTGCACTACAACGTTGTTATTCATGACTGCAGCACAGTTTGAGGTTGTGCGACACCGAAAGAGAGTTTTGAGCAGCACTATATTGGACCACTACTAAAGGCCTAAATTCCTAAGCTAATAAATGCGTACGAAAATTGAAAAGCAAGGTCGGGTCAAGTTGACTCACCGATGGCTCGGTGCCAGGTAGCCTCTGGTGTGTGCATACTCAATCCGAAATGTGTTAGGGAAGCTATTATTGTGCCATCTCGTGAAGGGGTCAGAGCTCAAAAAATGTAAAATCTATAAAGGTTGAATGTGCAAATGAATTGGAAGTGGCCCTTCGAGGCCTATTTTAGCCTAAAAATTAGGGTTTTTTGACCTTGTTTAGCTGTCCAGCTAAGGTTTTGGTCCCTCATTCCTTTTTTTCCCAATTGAGGGGTTTTTCGCATCATTTTTCTTATTTTTTGGAATCCTGGAACCTTTTCGGACCCGTCAGGTACCTTGTCCTCTTTTTTCACGAGATCACCCAAAAATCCAAATTTCCATCCGATCTCTCGAAGGGGCAGCATGGAAGCATGTTTCGTCCGCTGGGGTAGCATTGGGGCAATTTGGAAAATTGAAAAAATTTTGGCTTTTGATCGAGACATGGTTATTCTTTGAACCAACACAACAAGCGCATCGCTTCAAAGAGGGGAAAATTGTAGACACATAAATTGTATTGATTGATGCTACACACTTGATCCTGATTACTAACACTGTTTCATCCTAAATCATCTCTTT
The DNA here is from genome assembly GCA_007258455.2 of Sequoia sempervirens. Taxonomy (NCBI): domain Eukaryota; kingdom Viridiplantae; phylum Streptophyta; class Pinopsida; order Cupressales; family Cupressaceae; genus Sequoia; species Sequoia sempervirens. The sequence goes on from VDFB02193867.1 coordinate 721,367,299, forward strand.
AGCTTGTCATCACTCTCCATCCCTTAATTAAATAAATAATAATTTATACGATTAAGTCACTCTCTCTCATTAAATAAATAAATCAATATTATTTAATTAATCTTCTGATTTCTATTTAATTAAATAATTCATTTTATTTGATTAAATCTCTAAAGTCATCTTATTAAATTAAATAAATTAAATCTTGTTTAATTTATTCTAACATCATCCCCTCTAGTTAAATAAATCAAAATCTTTATTTAACTAAGTCTAAATCATTTTCCTCTCAATTTTGATTTATTTAAATCCTAAAATCTAAGTCAAGATTGTCAAATCACCTAACATCATCTTAATTAATCAAATCTTGATTAATGCTAACTCTAATCCATGGCCCGTCCTCTAGCTTTTGCCACTTGCACATGAAAATACATTTAATTAATTTATTAAATCCCTATTTTCTCTCAACTTGACATCTTTAGGGGAATATTCCTCCAAATTTGAAAATCCCTCCAAGTGGATTTGTCCTTCCAAAAAGACATTCGGTCTCTCTTACATGTCCTTGTGCATTGAGCCAATTGGCATTTAATTCATTCTTTTTCACTCTAAGAATGCCATTTCATAATTTTCAAATTCCACCTAATTTCATTTATTGTGCACACTCATCAAAATGTGCTCAAGCTTCTTCCATTCACATCTTGACAAGTGGCACTTTCCCATTGGATGTTGAATGATCCCACATTGCTTCATTTTGAGCATTCCTCCATCTTGTCTTTCCATAAATAGAAGGCTCATCCTTTGTTTTGGTCATCCAAAATTTGAGCAAGTCTACTATACTCAATTTCATCCTCAAGCATATCTATTTTTATCAATTTTATCAAGGTCTTAGCTAGGTTATGTAGATTTTTCATCATGGAGCTCAATTGAATCAACTATCAAGTGGATCAACCTTCATCAAATCATCACAAGCTTGCATAGGAGTTGGGAAAGGGCCAATTTCCACATCAAATTGGCACCAACTCCCCCATGAGATTGAGTTTTTGCATCTTAAAATAGGATTTCATTGCTTTCATGATTCATTTTATTCATTTTGTTTCCTATTTGAGCTTTGCAAATGAGTTTCATGGGGAATCTTGATTCTCACTTGCATTTGATCTAATGATGTGTTTGTTTCTTATGTTTGTGCAGGTCTAGGATTGGGGTTCTACACTTTAAGTATCTGAATAGTCAAGGAAATTTGAATCGGAGACATATGAGATGGTTTGAGTTGTTGTAGAGTTATACATTTGTGTTGAAGCATAGGAGTGGCAATTCAAACAAGTTTTAGATTCACTAAGTGGAAGGAAGAATTTGATGACAGAGATGAGAGTGGAAGTACTGGGATTTGAAGAATTGAAACATATGTATGAAGATGATGTCAATTTTGGTGAAGCATGGAGAGCATGTAAAGAACTAGTAGTGACAGAATGAAGCCAATGGTTGGATTATTTCATTCAAGAAGGTATGTTATTTAAGGTAAATTAGTTGTGTATACCGAGAAGTTCATTGAGGGAGAATTTGATCAAGGAAAATCATAGTGGAGGTTTAGGACATTTTGGAGTAGATAAGACGGTAACTTTGGTGAGTGAACATTATTTTTGGCCACATATATATAAGGATGTAAGGAAGTATGTTTGAAGTTGCAGAATTTTTCATGTTGCAAAAGGTAGTAGCCAAAATATTGGATTGTACAAGCCTTTGACAGTACCAGAGAGACCTTGGGAAGATTTGAGCATGTATTTCATTTTTGGATTACTTAGAACATAGAGAGGTTAAGATTATATTATGGTAGTAATGGATAGATTTTCTAAAATGACACACTTTACTCCTTATAGGAAGACTAATGATGCAGTGCATGTTGGTGACTTACTTTTCAACCATATTGTGAGATTACATGGATTACCTAAGAGTATTGTTTCAAACAGAGACACCAAGTTCATTGGATACTTTTGGAGGATATTTTAGAAGGAGATGAAGATAGATTTGAAGTTTAGTTTAGCATATCACCCATAAATGGATTGAAAAATAGAGGTTGTGAACAAAAGTTTGGGTAATTTGTTGAGATGTTTAGTTGGAGATAAGGTAGGAAGTTGGCATATTTTTTTACCATAGGAAAAGTTTGCATACAATAATTTAATGAACTGTAGTACAAGTAAGACACCATTTCATATTGTAACCAGAGTAAACCCTAGAGGAGTTGCATAGTACCCTAGAGGAGTTGCATAACTAAGGGACATCCGTATGGAAAATAAAAGGACTATAGAGGTAGAAGAGTTTGTAGATTTCATGGAGACATTGCATAATCAAGTTCAGAAGCATTTGGAGGACATGCATGGTAAGTATAAGGAGGTAGATGAACAACAAAGACATAAGGAATTCTCTATTAGAGATGAAGTGATGGTATTTTTAAGGAAGAAGAGATTTCTAGTTGGTACATACAATAAATTGAAGATAAGGAAATTTGGACCATGTTAGATACTAAGGAAGTTTGATTCTGGAAATGCATATGAAGTAGAGTTATTAGAGACATTGGGTATATCACCTATTTTTACTATTGCAAACATATATGAGTTTCATGAAGGATAGTCGAGTGGTAATAATCACGAAGTGGATTTGAAGGAGAAGTTACCACATTAGGAACCAAAGGAGATTGAGAAGATTTTGGATACCAGAACCAGAAGGAGCACTAAGAACAATCAGTACAAAGAATATCTTGTGAAGTGGAAAGGAAGACCAGTGGAGGATTCATCATGGGTTTCTCAAGTTGAGGTGGACCATCTTGGTTTTCCTCTTAGCCCTAGAAAGTGAGGGACTCACTTTTCTCCCAACCCCAGGTGTCTGATGCAGGAGCATCCCTGGTTGTAAAGAAATCCTATGGGTGAGTACAGGATCATGGGGGTCCACAAAGTGGTGATATGAAAACAGGTGGCTAGAAACTTTTTCTATATCCAAATTTGATGAAACGAAAAGAGTTTATTGATAGAATTGTCAGCTTTCCAAAAATATAAGATATGCCTTATTTTGAATTAAATAGATAATTATTATTAATTTTATACATATATTCTTACTAAAGTCTTGATTGATAAGTTGATTGAAAAATATCTATAATTCTTAAACAATTTCATATTTTTTTGAATCCAAAAGATGCAACACATTTTATGATTCCCATATTATAGGATATAAAAAGAAAATTTGAATTTCATAAATTTTTGACCAAGTTATGGTGGTCAGATAAACAAGTTTTAATATTTTTAAAAAGTTTTAATAAAAAATTCATAACTAATTATTTACTTGTAAAAAAGTATAAAAGAAATTATGGTACATCCAACCATGTGTCCTCTACTTATATTGAAAGTTTCAAATAAAAATGTTTTTTTCTTGTACTTAGGTTGGTTAGAAATACACCTTTTTTTCCTAAAAAATTTAGTACTACTACATTAAAATTTCAAATTTTCACCAAATAGATTTACTTTTTTCAAAATAAGGAATATTATCTTAGAAACTACATTCAATTTGCTACAAATTTTTTTCTTACATATTTTTCAAATTATTTTTATCATATTCAAACTTTTATGTCAAGTTTCCTAACCCTATTTCTCTAAATTTCATTGCCACTTAAGGGCTTAGTTTGGACCCCCATGATCCTGTACTGGCCCATATATCAACCAAAAATAGTTTTTTCTTGCATTACATTCAATAACAGTTTCAATAGTTCATTCTTCATTTTACTACATCATTGTTTCTCATTTCACGGAGTAGGATATAGCACCTACAAATTGACATCTATCACATATCCATATTCACATCATTTTGCATTTGTCTACCGAAAGTTATCACTCTTAGAATTTCACTCTGATTACTAGTTAGAGCATTTGGAGTTGACATGTTCTAGTTCTTAGTGCGGACATATTCTAGATCATGTGGAGTTTAATGGGTCACCTTACAAGCATCTTGGGTTCATTGGGACCTATCTTGGAGATTCACAAGTTAATTCATTTTGTGTGGAGTTAATTCTTCATATCTTGAGGCTAGCATTCACATATGATCATTTATCAGATTACTAACCCTTATGGCCGACATAGACCTATATTGGAGCTCGAGAAGCATATTTATAAGCATTGTAATTCATTGTAGATCATCAGTTAGTAGTTTGTGATTAGATAGATTCGATATATTTTCACATAAGGGTGTGTGCAAGAAGTTGAGTCCACTTTTTGGCCAAAAAGTGGAAGTGTTTTCCCTGATTTTCAAAATTTGACACATTTGACCTTAAATTTTGAAGAACTTAGAGATGGAATCTTCAAAAAAGTCACTAATCATAAAATGTAGTACTCAGAGTCTAGTTTCCAAATATGTAATTTATTTCAATACCCAGATTGTAAAAATTGAGTTTCAATAGGAATTTCTAAAAACCACTGTTTAAAAGTCACTTTTTATACCATACCATGCACATGTACGACATCCATATTTTGACCTAAATTATCATATTTTTCTAAATATTTTTGGGAAAATATTTGTGACTCACTAAAGCTTTTTTTTGATATTTTTTTGTAATTTTTTATTGAATATTTTTTTTTTGTTAAATTTTTATTAGGCATGTTTGTCGTTTTGAAAAATCGTCGTGTACGACACACATAAGATGACCTAAACTTATCATTTTTGGTTTTTTAAAAAAAATTTAAAATAATTGTCTGAAGTTTGTTCTCGTGCAATCCGTTCATCAAAATGTTATGTTGATTAAAAGTTATTAAAATACTAAAAAACCTGATAATTCAAGTTTATGGACTAGTTTCATTAGAAATTAATTGAAAAATAGAAAAATTAATTAAATTATTAAAAAAATTACATATTTGGAATCTGCACTGTCTCATCTATAATAGGTTTTAATTTCGTAAAAAAATTATGCAAAATAGGTCTTCAGACATATGTCCAAGGTCACTATTTTCCTATGACATTAACAGGACCTTCAAGTTGCAAGTCAAACTAGGTCCAAAGCTTAGGTTTGGGTCCCCAAGCCATTTCTCGAACCAAAAAAAAGCCAAAAACCCGCCCAAAAGTTCATAATTTAAAAAACAGGATCCCGTTTCACATTTTTTATGGTTCTATGAAACAGGATCCCGTTTTGAAAAACCAAAAAGAAAGTTTTCAAAACGGGATCCCGTTTTGAAAACTTTTGAAAATGGAAATTTTTCAAAATTGTTTCAAAATGGAAAATTTTCCAAATGAGATCCTTTTGAAAACTTTCCATTTTTGGAAATTTTGTTTTGGAAAAATTCAAAATGGGATCCCGTTTTGAAATTTTTCCAAAAACGAAAATTTTTAAAAAATGGGATCCTATTTTTTAAATTTAGGCTTGGGATCCCGAAGCTAAACAGGATCCCATTTTTTGCAAGCCAATTTCATTTTTTGGCCAAAGGCAAAAAATTCCACGTTTCGTGGACTCATATTCTTGCATTTACCCATAAACCCTTCAAGGGCATGTAATAAGGCCTATTGGCTAGTTGTATTGTTGGAAGCCTTTGTGGTAGGCCTATGAGCCCTGGATAATTCACCCCTTGAGGTCTATGTTGCTATTTAATATTATCAATTCAATGAGATTTTATGTTTGCATATCAAATTGTTGTGTTGACTCATTGTTGCACAGTTTAGACTGTTCCTTCAGGAACCCTCCTACCAGGACTGCACCATTAATGCATCAACATAGAATTCATAATTAGTGATTCTTAATCTTGCATCACCTTTTATTTAAGAGAATGTTCAGTTCAAACTTTGTCTTTCATGTTTCTTATGCTCATAGATTTATCTATATTTGTATGCAAGTCTACTACACTCAAGTTTGAAGCACAGTGAGGTTACAATGACAATAAATCCACCATTGTTGAGTTTCAAATAGGTCTTCAAGATTGATTTTATTAATAATTCACTTGTTTATATGTGTAGGTTTTTTGGAGAAAAAAGGTATGTTTTCAAGTGATTCAGATCAATACATCCATGATTGTGTTATGAGTACAATGAGGTAATTATGGTAATGCATCGACATAGAATTTACAAGTAGTGATTCTTAATCTTGCATCATATTTGGTTTTAGAGAATGTTTAGTTCAAACTTTTTAGTTCATGTTTCTTATTCTCAACAATTTGTCTATATTTATATGCAAGTCAACTACACTCAAGTTCAAAGCATGAGGAGGTTACAATGATAATAAATCCACCATTTTTTAGTTTCAAATACGTCTTCAATATTGTTTTTCTTAATAATTCACTTATTTATATGTATAGGTTTTTTGGAGAATTTGAAGTGGAGGAAAGGCTATTGAGATTAATAGTTATAACATTTGCAATGGTCTCATATCATTCATAAGGTGATATCCACATATAATTCTTAAGTAGTGAAATTCCTAATCTTCCATCACATTTGGTTTTGAGAGAATGTTTAATTAAAACTTTCTAGTTCATGTTTCTTATGCTCAACAATTTGTATATATTTATATGCAGGTCTACTACACTCAAATTTGGAGCATGATGAGGTTACAATGATAATAAATCCACCATATAATTCTTAATGTGACATGTATGATATAATTATTAGTGATTCTTAATCTTGCATCATATTTAGTTTCTATTTCATATTTCTTATGCACAAAAAATTGTCTATATTTATATACAGGTCTATTTACTTTTTGGAGAAGTGAGCAAGGGTGACTGGCTTCTACAAGAACAATGACAAGCATCACCTTAGGCTGGTAGAGATGAGACTGGCATGTAGCCATAGAGAGGGAAATATGATATGCATAAAATTTGTACACTTTAGGGTGGTAGAGATGAGAATTCCATGGAGCCATAGAGAGGGAAATATGATATGCATACAATTTGTACACCTTAGGGTGGTGCTTTGATGTATTTATACATGAGGACATGGAAAATATGATATGTATGTTATTAGTTATATTGACATGATGGATGTGATGTTTTATGTGTATGCTAATAATGCACATGGTATGTAGCTATACTGATGATGGATATGATTTTTTACATGTATGCTAACAATGCACATGGTATGTAACTAGATTGATTAGATTTGGATGGCCATAGGTAAGCAATTTCATGATGTATGTGTGTATGTTCATGATTCTCAAGTGTAATATCATGTGTATGTATGCATGTTCATGAATGATGAGTATAATAAAATGTGTATGTATGTATGTTCATGAATTTTAAGTGTATTCTTGTTCATGTGTATGCTCAAAAGGCTCGTAAGAGACTATGTCAGAATAGTGCACTTTGATTTGATCAATTAACTTAGAGAATGAACAGAACCCTTCCCTAGAATTTAGCTACCCAATTAGACATGTTGGTGCAATTGGTTTTGGTCTAGGAAGAAAAAACCAAAAATATGCTTCTCTCCAAACTTGCATTGCTCTTTATTGACACATTTTGTGAATTTGTATTCAAAGTTGGCATGACCAAACAGTGTCGAGTTGACCAAAACTAAGAGAGGTTAATGTGGATGGATGCTATATGGACTTGTACATGTAGATAAAACATTCTTAGGTGACATGAGCTTTGAGAACCACTTCATCATATTTTGGCAGTTTTTGCTCTTAGGATTATTAAGAGACTATGTTGGAATAGTACACTCAAATGATTAGGTGGACTGAAGAACAAATAGATCCTTTCCATACAATTTACCTATGCACTTGGACATTTTGGCGCAACCGATTTTGGTCCAAAAAGTACAAAACAAAAAATATGCTTCTTTACAAAAACTACTACTCTTTACTAATACTTTTTGCAAGTTTTCATTCAATGATGCCATGTTCACATGGTGTTGAGTTGACCGAAAATGAGAGAGGTTTATGTGGAGGGATGTCATATGGACTTGTACATGAAGATGAAACATTGTTAGCTTCCATGAGCTCTAAGAACCACTCTATCATAGTTTGGTGGTTTTCTGCTCTTAGGGCTCTTAATAGACTACATTAGAATAGTGCACTCTAAAATGATTGGGTGACTTGGAGAATGAACAGAGCCTCTCCCTACCATTTCCCTACCCACTTGGATATTTTGGTGCAATCAATTTTGGTATAGGATGCATGAAACAAAAAATATGTTTATTTCTAAATTTGCACCGCTCTCTAATGACACTTTTTGCATGTTTGCATTCTAAGTTGGCATGGCCAAACAGTGTTGAGATTTCCAAAAATGAGAGAGGTTTATGTGAAGGGGTGCCATATGGACTTGTACATGTAGATGAAACATTGTTAGGTTCCATGAGCTATGAGAACCACTCCTTCATAGTTTGGAAACTCTTTGTTCTTAGGGATCTTAAGAAACTACATTGGAATAGTGCACTTTGAAATGATTAGGTGACTTGGAGAATAAACAAATCCATTTCCTTTCATGAGCAAGAATGGTCCACTTAACACTCATTACATATAAGTGATTCTTATACATGTGAATCATTTGAAATTCTTAGGAGGTCATCCATCCCAATACTATTTTGACTCACGTGTTCTTAACCATGGAGTTTCCCCCAAGATCAAGTCCTACACGGATTCCTAAGATATTACCTTGGATTTGTCATCAATAATTAAGCCACATCCCACTTGTAAACCCACCCACCAATGGAAGGCTTACTACTTTATGCTCTACTTCAAATTAATTTTTGAATGAAGTAGAGAAACTAGAATTTCTTTCATTTCATCAATCTTTTTTCTTCTCTTGCATATCCATTTGATTCCTACCTCATTGGATGGGGCATAGGTGCAAGTCCAAATCCACCTAGTGGGTGAGGGAATTTTTTTTAAAATTGACATGACCAACCCATTGTATGCATTCCCTAATGAACTCCATGGTAAAACACACTTGAGTTGGAGTAGTATTCGGATGGGTGATCTCTTGGTAAGTTTGGATGCTTCACCCTTGTTAGGACTGACTAGATGCAATGGGTGCTAAGACAAAAATTCATGCTCATAAGAGATTGGGTCTTGGGAACCACTACTCATGAAATATGGGTCAATGAGTTTGACTAAAAAACTATGCAATTGAATCTTGATAACACATTACATTATATGTTTTGAGTGTTATTTTTTTCTACTTTAGTAAAATCAAAGATTAACCCCTAGAAATTTTCTCCTTTTAGAAATTAATTGACAAAGTTAATTATTAATTTTGTTTTATTACATATGTTGTCTTTGTAGGCTATAGATACTATTCAATACATAGTTTGATTAAAGCTTGGGGTGATCCCACAATATTGGTTTACAATTCCCTTCATGAAGAAAAATTGCAAAAAATCTCCAAAGAAAAAAAATTTCAGGTTTTTAGGGGTTGCTTCAAGGGGAGTTCACATCAACCCAAAAATGGGTTCGCTCGAACCCCCCCTTTGAGCGAACCCATTTGTGATTCCATTCCCTTTTTGGCATGTTTTTTAATGAAAACACAGAAAAATTGCAAAAAAAGGGGGTTCGAGCGAACCCCCCTTCACTCAAAGGGGGGTTTGTTGTGCCTATAGCACACATGCCCCATTTAGAACAGGGACCCCATCTTTTTGTCTTCGCTAGGTCAATTTTTTATTTTGCCTCGTTTTGCATGCCCCCTAATTTTGAGCTCCAAGTGGTCAAGGAGTCCCAAAGTTATCACTTTTAATTGACCTAAGTTCACCACCCAAGAAATTTCTAAGCCCTTGGCCTTTGTGAGGTTTTCCTAGCACATCTCCTTTAAGTTTTCAAACCGGTGTCTTTCAGCCTTTGCGAGTCCGCCCCTATGGGTTTCCCCTTGCATGTCACTATCCTACATTTTCCATTTTGTCAATGGCCGACTTGGGATGTCCACCTGCATGGTGGGTCCCACATCTTCCATCACTACCATCCTTCACATCTTGTCCAACGACGACACCCGGGATTTTGTCCACATTGTGGATCCCGAATTTCCTGCCACTGCCCTTTTGAAACCCACACCCAACTACCCTGTTAGCCATCATACGAGCAATAAATTCTGGCCATTAATGAAATTTTTTCTATAAATAGGAAGGTTGACCTGTCATTTTCACCGACACAAGTTAGAAAATTGTTAGAGCTCAAACAATTGTCACCTCCTCTGCACCTACATGACCTCCTAATCAATCTAAAGCTTTTTATTCTTTGAATTCTTTGGGATTCCTAGGTATGCTCACCATTGCCAACATGAAAGCATCTCTTTAAGTCAAGTTTCCAAATTTAACTGAAAATCTTAAGGAAAATTTCCCAAAACTCCTTGAGTGGCCAATTAAACATCTAATTCCACACCAACCCATTTAAACAATCCTAAAAAATTGATCAAACTCAACCCCTAAAGGCCATGTGAAACTTCACCTTCTTGTCGTTGTTCTTCACCAGAGCAATGAAACCTTTGTGGCCCGCAAGCCCATCACTGCCGCTACTCAAAATAAGTTTCAAATGAAAACCCTAAGCATCATGATCATGTGGGTCTGATTATGCAGACTTCCACATGCAAGCAGAAGTCATCCCTCTACCGCCCTGATAAAACCTAAGACATTGAACACTTGGGGTAAAATGCGAAGCTTGAAACCCTTGCGGGTCTGTAGTTGTGGGCCACAATGTGTGGGTGGCCCCTGTCTGATTTTTGTTTTGAAATGGTTGTCCCTTGCTAGCCTCCCACATCACAAGTTCTGCCAATTCAAGTGCCCTCAAGTGCCTAAAACAAAGTTTCCAGTGTGGGTTGTTCCTTATAGACTTTCGTCTGCCTCCCACGGTCGTCTCACATGCCTCCCATAAGCAATGAAATCCATGTTCCCACTCGCATCGCAAACTCCACTGACCATTTCACCATTCAAGTTTTTGTTGGAAAATTTTAAGTCTGAAATCATGTGTGGGTTGAACTTTGCGGGGGTCTGTCCATTGGCTGCCCCGCCTTCACCGCTGTTCGAAAATAGTCAAGGGACATTGTTGACCACCCTATGGACTCTGACCGCACCATCTCCCCTCAACCCCCTTACCAATAAAATGATTAAGTTTAAATGAATTTTGGGCATTCCTTTGCGGGCCACCACCTATGGTCCACCATCATGTAACCATCGCTCACCACCAACCACATCCTACCTTCCTTCCAAATTACAAGGCCCAAGCTCCCTTTTATTGTCCAAGTCATTTTCAAGTAGAGTGGTCATTTCCAAGGCCCTTTGTAGACCCATTGGTGCGGGTCGCCTCCTATGGGTTGTCGTGTCTTCACCGCCATCCCTGAATGACCACCTCCCAGTAGCCTTCCAACAGACCTAGCCCACAAACATCCAATTTCCTAGATCATCCAAACTACTTGCAGACCTCCTCATGTAAGATTCCCATTGAGGGTCTTCGCCTTATGACTATCATTCCTCAATGGTTGAGCTCCAACTGTCTAAGGTGCCTCCAACATCCCCATCCTTTGTACCTGCATGAACAAGATGAAGAATTGCATGCATCCAAAGATCTCATAGATGATTGTGGAATGTGCCTAAATTCCATGAATCCTTCTTCGGCTTCCAAATTGCCAATGTGGAACATGAGGTGCAGGTGGCCGTCTGCGGGCCACTGTGCCATCAGCATTGTTTCCCTTCTATCTCCTCCTAACGACTGCTAGCCCAGGGAAACCTACATCCCTGGGCCTACATTGCTATAATTGACCCTAATGAGCACTAAACGATGAATGTTAATGAATTTCATCACCTTTAAAAGATGAATTACTTGATCTAACCGTCATTTTGCAAGATTTCACTAATGCTTCTTCAATCTTTATGTGAATATGCTTACTCCACCCTTGCTTGCAGGATGTATGGAATTTGCAATGGGCACATCAGGGCAGTCTTCATAGAAGGAGAAAGGAAAGAAAACTACCAAAGCACCGAGGGGGAAATAGAAGAAGGACCAGATGAAGTATCAGTTCTACATGGTGGAAATCACCTCTAAGGTCACCTCTATGTGGGATTCAATATCAAATATAAACCTGGGGCATGTAGAAATAGATGAATTGAGATGAAGAATCACGAGCAATCCCATCATTGAGAATGCATGGAAGATCTAAAAGAGTGGCCTAGCCAAGGAAACAACCTTCCCACCTGCACTTGTAGCTCCAAAACTTGTCATGGCTTGCAAGGAGTGCTACCATAGTGGCAACAGAAAAATTATAGATAACAAGGGTAGGGTGTTGCAAGACTTGTCTACTCAGTCCATAGGTGAAACTTTCAATATCTCAAAATTCAACCACTAGAGGAAACTGAGAAGGAATACACTGAGAACATGTGGAAGGAAGACCCCATGGCATGCAAGAAGCTAATCAACCAGCATTGGTTGAAGGAGAAGAGGGGGAGCGCTACCAAGGTGCCATAGGAACTTTTTAGAAGTGACTTCCATTAATTATACAATGACCTGGTCGCTCTACTAAGTAGAGTAATGGGCCTCCCTAGCGCTTCCTTCTTTGAAGAATGGATGTTTTATTTCATTGAGTAGATCATTTATGGAAAAGAAAAGTTCCATTGTTCCAAATCATTAGCGACACCTTGCATGCATAGTTTATGGTCGTAAAGAAGACATCGGAGTTCTATATGACCTCCTACTTGGTATACCTAGTAGTAGAGGCATTCCCATACAAAGGCCTCTTTGTTGCATAAAATCCAAATCCAGGAAGCAGGGAGCTCAAGGTATATGACCGCTACCTACAATTGTAGTATAGGAACTTCAAGAGAGAATATTAGAGAGTGAATGATGCCTTGATCGGGCATATTATCAGACTCCTTGGAGGATATTTTCAAAGAGTCTCACACAGTGCTTTGGAATTTATTTATAGGCTCAGGTTCTTGTTCATTCTGTTCTCAAAGTTCACATATATCAGAATGGAGGGCTTCTTTGAAAGACCTTACAAGCTGCCCTGGTACCCAAATGACCAGATGATTATATTGGAAGTCTCCTGGCAGCTGCAGAATACTCACAATCTACTGAGTGATAAACATCGGGCAGCAATCCCCTCTCCCCTTAATTTCAGGAAAGGAATGTATTCCATCCCCACTACCTAGTGTGCAGAATATTCAGAGAAAGAGATAGTGGAGTACCATCTGGACCTCCACATGGCCCAACCAAGGATGGACCCATATTGCAAACTAAAGAAGTTGGTCAGAAAACAATATTCCCATCTACCCCACATAGAAGATTTTTGGGCCAACTATAAAGATGATAAGGAGGTCAGAATGAGGCATTACATGCAGATGACAGACCAATTTTTGTAGTCAATCAACCTATTCCTAGTGCCTGACCAAATTGTAGAAGAGGAGGACACCATCCTTGATGAAATATTTGATGTTGTGGTTGAATTGTCATTGCCACTAATTAATTGGGATGAGGAAGAGGTAAATGACCTCAAAATTGTAACATGGCCCATTGAGAATAGAACTAGCCAATTGGTGGATGCTCAAATCACCCAACTAAACACACATTGTGTCATGTTGACATACGGTTAGCTCATAGATGAGCTCGAGAGCAAAAAAGATAGCAGCGCAACTACTACCCCAACAGTAGAAACTCCTAAATCCCCTCGAGCAAGTAGATAGAGAAAGAGGAAGGATGTGTCTGAGCGTTAGCCCAAACACAAAGTCTATACACGGAAGGCCTCAGAGGGAGAATCATCATCAAGAAAGGAAAAGAAGTTAGGTGGATTTAGTGAAATGCAACCATTTAGGAGGATCCACAACATGAAGGAGAATAAGAGGTCGAGCAGCCATGATCGCCACCTGCTACCTTTGCTCCAACCATTACCATTGTCATTGCCACTCCACCACCTCCTGTATCTCAAGCACCGCCTGTTTCCTCTCCACTGGATGTGCAAATTTTTGTTCACCTTGATTCCACCTCACCAATAGGCCCAATTACAGTATTGGATTCCTCTTCGACCATGGTATCCCTGCTGTCACCTGTCTCACTAACCCCTCCATTACCTACTCTTTCTACCACAATATCTCCAGTTGCCACAAATAATATGCCTCCTCTCACCTTTCTTGAGGCATTTTCCAAATATATGTAAGGAATACCAGCTAAGCTCTCTGGGGTAATAATGAATCCCACTATCCAAGCAGTAATGGCCCAAATTGCTGATGGCTTTCCTATTCCACCACCCATAGAGCCACCGAAGATGGAGGATAAAATGTAGATATCAGAAGAAATGGAGAAACGATAGAGGGAGGTCACCAAGGAATAATGGAAGAGCCTAAAAATCCTTTTAAGGAAGAATATTTTGAATGTCTAGAGGGCGGGTTGAACATAAATGTAGATGAAGTGGCGTCAAAAGAGGAAAAGTCACAATCTTTGGAAGAGGACATTGAAGCCCTCAATGCCAAGTAAATAATAGAAACCTCAGACCAGGAGCTTGAAGAGGAGCTATCTCAACAGCTCAAGGATATTAGAGAAGAGGTGGAATATGAAAGGTAGCCTCCTGAAGAGAAAGAGGACACTGAAGTCAACATGGAGACATTTGAGGAGCCTCAACTAGTCAAGCAAGACAAAGTCCCTATTCAAGAAGAAGAGGTACCACTGAGAAAGAAGAGAAGGAAGAAGATGCTATGAAGAAGACCCCCGAGCTGGAACACCATAAGGAGTTCAAGTAGGAAACAAAAAGAGCACCTCAAATGAGAAGTATCCTTGAAAAGAACGTAGCTGTCACTAAGTCGAAAAGGGAAAAGACCATACACATTGAGGACTCAGATGAAGAAGAAGAAAGAAATGACCAAGAAGCCCCAGGCCATGAAGAAAAATGGTCCCAACATGAGTAGAGAGAGGAAGGTGATCATGAATCACTGAAAGGGGAGGCTTAAACACCTGATTGGCTAGAGAAGTAGTTACAAAAGAAAACCCTAGATCTGGTTGATCCCAAGACCAAACTCGAGGCTATAATGGAAAGATCACAAAAAAAGATGAAGAAAGAAAAGAAGCCAAGGGTCTGTTCCCATATCGTTGTTGATGCATCTGGATCTAGAATGGTACAGATAACCACCCTAGTGATAGACAAAGGAGAGGGGGTCAACTATAATATTTCCAGCATCAACTTGGACCCTACTACAAGAGAGTAGAAAATTAATGAATTCCAAGAATTAGTGGCCACAATAATGCAATAGATGAACAAGGATCATTCCTCTAAGGAGGAACTAAAGTCACAAGTGGCAGATCTTAGTGCCTATATTCAACAATGGACATCTTTGGAGGAAGAAGCTTTACAACATCTTCTGCGCCCCCGCTCCTCTCCCAAGAAGAACTCACCAAGATGGAGAAAATGAAGAATTGGACCAAGGCTAGTGTAGATTGGTTAAAACATGTGATTTATAATGGTGAAATGGACATAGGACACATTGTCCGAAAAGGAAAAAAAATTTGAGATGTGCAGAAGCAACTAAAGGGCACAAAAAGATATGTCACCAGTTTACTGAGCTATATAGGATCACCTATCCTAAGCTCGAGGCCATTCTCAAAATTCCTAAGAAGACATGGGAAAAGGAGTTGGCCCTTGCCATGGACAATCACTGGCTGATAGAAACATGAAAAATGGGCCTGGATCACAAGAGGGATTTCTTGGAGAGAGTGTTGCATGAAGTTGAGCTTGACCTTGAATGGGTCAAAGAGCACAAGTTGAACAAAAAGGAGTACCTAAAGCTAATGACGGACTATGATATTCCTGTCATGGAGCTAGATCCAGAAAAGATTAGCCCATACTTCCATAAGAAGATGGAGCAAGGGGCAGTGGGCTGACTAATGTCAGATTTCATGGACTTTGCTGCAAGGGAATTTTTCAATTTTGAACAGGTAATTAAGGCTACACCCAAGTGCACAAAGAATTGGGAACATATCACTGAAAAATCAAAGAAGTTGACCTTAAAAGTTCTTCAATCCGATATCTTGGAGTGGGATAAGCTTTAGACGCTAATTGGAAAATTTGTGGAGTATGCAACTCTTCATAAAAATTAAGGAAAACGAGTGGTAGATGATGAGTTCCTGATAGTATAACCTAAAAAAGGAATGAAACCACTAGAAGATGAAATTGCTATAGTGTCAGGGCACTACAGGACAAAATAGGGATGGGAGAAAATTGCATTTTATATTAGTATATTTTGAGGGTAGGTGAAACCTTAATGTAAAATGAATCTTGGCCACACAACGGGAGTAAATCCTGGTCATTCATTTCACTCTTGGAAAACTATAAATACGGGGTCTCCTCTCATTTTTAGGGAGAGTTGATTTATTGTAAGGACATGCTATAGAAATTTCAATAGAATTTTATTGCTTTTGGTGGATTCTTGTGTTTCTCACATGTTGCATGATTAATCTTCTCATATTTGATAGATTTATATTGATTTAGTGCATTGTTTTAAGTACTTTCAAGTAGTTTTAGTAGTTTAGTTCATGTTGTCCATTCATATTGAAGAATTCTATGATGTTGATTCTTTTCATGTTCATGTTTTTTGTTGTTTGTTGATGATGAACAACAAGGTAAAGCTAGTCTGAACATTAATTCATTGTTGCACATAAAATCCATCTTTAATTCATGCTTTTATGGTGAATGAGCAACTGGAAATCTACAGACCTTGGAAGATAGCACTAGTTTCATGAGACTGTATGTGGTTTGGTTAAGTGGAACTCTATTATAGGAGGGTTTTCCATTGTAGCATCCTCCATTGTCACTGTTGATCAATAGTTGAAGGTCTAGGAAACTTCACTTCCCTTTTACCTTTTGAATTTTCTTCCAAATAGTAGTTTAGACAAAGTTCCAACACCGATGTAAAGCTAAATTTGATGTTGCACATGGAGTTTTAGACTGTTGTTTTGAACTTGCAACAATTACACATCACTATTAGAATCTCATAAACTCCATTTGAAGGTCCAATCTCCTTCCAACTTAGCAATTGTCCATGCCACTTGTGATTGCCATCAAATCACATCAATCCACTAAGTTATTTTTTCAAGTCATGACCTGACATCTGAGAGATGTTGGGATAGCAATTTGGAACTTGTTTGCATATTTCTACCTTTCAAGAGAGGCAATGCACTTGTGTGTTTCATGTGTTGAGAAAGTGCAAAAACACCCATCAACAAAACTAACACTAGAAGGAGGGCTTCCCTTTTTCTAGACTGGATCAAATTGGTTCCTTCTCCCCTAAGAGGTTCCAAAGAGTGTTAAGGTCCATACCAAAAAAAGGGGAATTCTAAGAGATACAACCTCCTACTAAGGCTAAGAGAGCCAAAAGAGGGGAAGCATCCTCCTCAGCCTCATCCACTTAGCCCATTTCACCTCCATCCTCACCTCCTCCTTCCATCCATTTGTCCCACTCTTCCCCTTCCTTTCCGACAACCCCTTTCTCTTCCCAGTTGCTCCAAACTACCTTATAGCCCTTCGCCTCTCATAGCTAAGGCGCTACCCCTATCACAACACTTCAAGGCCAAGGCATTGGCTCAGGTACTGCTGCTCCTTTGTAGCCTCAAGTCACTATTGCATAGCAAGCATGGCCTCCACTCCCATCATGAATTGGCAGGGTAACAATCCTTCTCCTCTATCCTTCAACAACTATCATGACATGCCAAAGAATCCAAAAGGATTTTGTATGAAGTTCCATCCTTGTGATCCACAAAGGATAGCAGAAGAACACATCAAGATCTTTCAAACAACCTTGAAACACATGCAAATAGATGATGAATATGTGGCTTACAGGCACTTTCCTTACTTCTTGGAGGAAGAGGCCTTCTATTGGTACATCAAATTGTTGACTGGATCAATCACCTCTTGGAATCTACTAAAGAACTCCTTGCATAAATACAAGATTCCAATCAACCCTTCTAAATTATATCAACAATTCATGTCCATCTGAAGGGAAGTCAATGAACCAATCAGCTCCTTCAACAATCAATTTCATTGTGCTTACATGAGATTGCAAGCTCCCTATGTGGTTGATGATCCCTCTGCTTAGCAAAACCAACTAGCAGTAGAACCAATATTCCTCCAAAATCAAGCACCTTAGCCAGACAACATAGAAAAGGATCGTATAGATGAGCTGAAAAAATTGTTGAAGAAGATGTCCACAAAGATGACACACCTAATGAAATCAGAACAATCAGTTGCAATCCTCCTAAAGAAGCATTAAATCCAATCTCAACCGAGATAATAGAGACAATTGTGATGCAGGTGCTTCCTCTGGGAAAAATTATGAGAGGTCAAAGTTCTAACCAAGTCTTTGAAAGGAGACCTTCACAAAGATAGAAGCAGACATGGAATACAAGGCCAAAAAATGAAGGTGTTCCCACACCTCTTGATCAACTAGCTAATGCAGATAAGACTACAAGTGGAGTATACTTAGTTGAGGTAGCCTTATCTGGATGGTGTCATATTCACAAAACGAATAGGGATTTTGAATTGGATTGCCTCGAGTTCCAAACAACTACATAGATATTTCAAGTGGAGGTTCAAAATGTTGTAGATGGTGTCGGTTGTATAGGAATAATCTCATCTAAACCATATGACTCCCCAGTGCTAGTTGTCAACCAAGCTCCTTTCCCACAAAGTGAAATCAATGCACCTAAAAAGGAGACCACTACAGCAAAGAATGAAGAAGAAAAGAGGTAAACAATGAAGATTCTCTATCCCATCTTTTCAATTCAGTAGATAATTCTCTAATATATGGGGAAGAATCCCTTGAAGATGAGGTCCAAATGCTTCATGAAAGGGAAACCCCTTATAGATTAAGAAATAGACAAGTAGGTGACCCTTTTAAAACCTCTACTCCACCCAACAACTTCAACACTCTGCCTGACCCAAATGCTAGCAACAACCTAGGCTACCCCCATGTATCCACTCAGTATTTCAATAAGAATAGGTAGTCAAATCATATCCAAAACTAGCTTACTAGTTCATCCCAAGGTAAATCCTTTGAAGCTAAAATTGAGCAAATGAGTGAATATGTAGTCAAAGAGTTTAAGAATGTTAAGATAAGCCTATCCGCCTTCAAGTTGCTTAGATTCTCAGCCATTAGGAATGCTTTCTCTAGGATGCTTAATGGGAATACCTCCTCCAAATCAACTCAAGAGGTACCTGCCAAAAGGGTTTCCTTTGATGAGTCACAAAATGAGCCTATAATCAAGGAAATTCTAGGAAAGAAAATGGATTAGCCCTCAAATGAGCAAATAGGTAAACAACCCACCAAGGAGAAAAACCAAGTACAAACCAAGGATAAGGCCAATGATAAAGATAAAGCTCAAGTAGCCTAGATAGACACACCCATGGGTTTGTTCCAAGGGAAGTTAGAAACTCTACCCTTCTTAACTACCATCAGAATATTTGGGAAGAACTTGCACAATTTCCTGCTCGATTCAGGAGCATCAGCCAATGCCATGCCTCTTGCTATATGCAAGGGTTTAGGAATAGTCCCTACTCCCTCCTGATGGAAGGTGACCCAGCTAGATAAAATAGAAGTGAATATAGTTAATCAAATCAATAGGATACCGATGCAGATTGTTGTTGATCCAAGGGTGCAATAGGTCATCGACATTCAAGTTGATGATATCCTTGACACATATGGCATAATACTAGGAAGAGACTTTACCTGGGTATTAAATGAGTATGCTGTGAATGACTTTTCTCACTTATGGCTGCCATGGAAAGATCTACCAAATCATATCTGCATTGATTGGAAGCCACGAATGAAGTTTATGATCATCAAGTATAACAATACAAATGAGGTGTTGTTCATTGGAAAAGAGTTGGACAACTATTGTCCTGTGCCCTATCAAGAAGAACTAGACTCTCAAGGAGAGGAAGTGATTGAAGAAGTTCTCCTCATGTTATTCATTCCTCCTACTAACTTAGGCTATACACCTCAGAGCATAGAGATGATGATTAAATAAAAAAGAATTTTATAAGGATGACAATCTGGAATTGTTGGATGGATTCCAAGAATTCATGGAGAAATGCATCCAAGATCAGCTCAACTTAGGAGCAAGAATGGAATTTCAAGAGCTCTTATTACCTAGTTGGTGTCGAGTGCACAATGTTTCCCACTCAGAATTCAGATGTTGCTTGTGCCAGAAAACAGTTGAGCACATAAGAGGACAAGTCACCCCAAAGAGGAAATCTTGAACCAAAGTCACACTTAATCTATGCCTCCACCTAAAGATGTTGAAACAAGTGTCCAACCAAGAGAAGAAGTGTGCTCTATTGGTCCCAAGGCCCAAGGTTCCTCTAAGTTTTGGACGTTGCACTTTGATAGGACCAAGTCCAAACAAGGAGCAAGAGCTAGATTCAAGCTCATCAACCGCACAGGTAAGACACACTTTTCTGTTCATAGACTATAATTTTATTGCATGAACAATGTAGTGGAGTATGAAGCATTATTCCATGGTCTATTAATGGAAATCAAGAAGAAAGCTAGGATGTTGCAAGTCTTTTGTGACTCTAAGCTATTAGTAAAACAAGTTAGAAAATTATATTCCCCTCATTGATGCGATGCTCACAACTTAGAGACTGATGAAGAAGTTAAGAATGTGTTCATTGGAAAAGTGTGCACACCAAAGGAAAAGAAAGGGATCATTGATGCTTTGTGTAAGTACCATGATGTGGTTTCTTGGAGCTATGAAGACTTGAATACATATAACACCTTGATCATCATGCACACCATTCCTCTTAGGTCGGATGTACGACCTTTTCGGCAGCATCAATGCCGCATCAATGCATTGCTAGAACCCATCATCTTTAAGGAATTTTAGAAGTTACTCTCAAATAGAATCATATTCCCAGTTAGGAATTCCATGTGGGTGGAAAAATTGGTCCCAGTTAGGAAGAAGAATGGAGAAATTAGGCTATGCATGGATTTCCACAACTTGAATAGAGCCTCAAAGAAAGACAACTATCCAGTGCCCTCACTGGACAAAGTGTTGTAAATAGTTAATGGATCTCAGATGATGTCTTTTTTGGAAAGATACTCTGGCTATAATCAAGTAAATGTCCAATATGAAGATAGGAATAAAATGACTTTCACCACAAAATGGGGAACCTTTGCATACAGAAGAATGCCATTTGGACTAATCAACATGGGTGAAAATTTTCAATGTGCTATGGATATTGCTTTCAAGGATCTAATTGGAAAATGAATCATCATCTACATGGATGATATTACCATGTTCTCAAAGAAAAGAGGGGATCATGTCTTATATTTATGTAAGGTCTTCCAAAAGTGCAAAGAATTCATAATATCCTTAAATATGAAGAAGTGTACATCTTTGGAGTTATGGAAGGAAAACTACTTGGGTACGTGATATCATAGAAAATAATTTCAATGGATCCAGAACATATCCAAGCCATTCTAAAAATTTACCTTCCAAGTAGCAAGAAGGAATTGAAGTCCTTCTTCAAAAAGATCAATTTCATCATAAAGTTCATCATTGGCTTTGCTGAAATAGTCAAGTTTCTCAATGCTATGTTGAAATAGGATGCCAAGGTTGAATGGACGTCGGAAGCCAAGTAGGATTTTGAAGAAATCAAGAAAGCAATTTTCGAGGAGCTGGTACTAGTCAGTATGGGTTACCTAAAGCCATTCTACATCTACTCATTTTCTTCATATCACTCTTGTGCCAACATATTGACCTAGAAAGATGACAAATAGAGTGAGCACCCTACTGCCTTCATGAGTGTTCCACTAAAGGATGCTAAGTTAAGGTACCACAAAGTTGAAAAATAGGCATATTCCTTGGTTAGAGGAGTTAAGAAATTTTGGAACTACATCTTGCAGAATAAGGTGTTTTCATTTGTACCTGACCCAGTAGTTAAGACCTTACTGATGTAGAATGAGTTGAGGGAAATAAGATCTAGATTGGTCACTTTATTGTAGGAATATGACATGGAGATTCAGCCTATGATGTTGGTCCAAGGATAGGCCCTCACTTAAACGATAGTTGAAACACTGGTTGAAGCTGGACCCAAGCTCACCATGCAGTAGTACCAACTGGAGGATGTTTCCCCAGGAGAGTGGTACATCAACATCATATACTATCTGATGAACAACAAGTGCCCATCCTGATTGCAAGGAGTACAAAATTGAGCTTTAATGCTGAAGAGTAGTAGTTATATGTTGCAAGGATCTTTACTATACAAGAACAACCATGAATGGATCTATCTTAAGTGCCTCAAAAAAGAAGAAGCAGTTAGATACTAAAGGAATTTTATGATAAATTTGGAACTAGCCATGGATCTGGCCCTTCAACTACCCACCAAATTCTATGGGTTGGGTACTACTGGCCGGCGGTGTTTAAGGATGCACACAACCATGTTAGGACTTGTCACATTTGCCAAGTTGCCGCTACCAAATAAAGAAATGTTCTTGTCTTGTTGCAAGCTATCCTAGAGGTAAGAGAATTCACTCAATGGGGCCTCGACTTCATTGCTTCAATAATCCCACCATCCTCTGCAGGCCATAGGTACATTCTAACCACGTCTAATTATTTTACCAGATGGAAATAAGCAATAATACATAGGCAATGCACTATTGAGGCAATTGTGAATTTTCTAGAAAGTTTTTTTTTGAACCGTTTTTGTTGCCCCTATGCCCTCATGTGTGATAATGGCCCCACCTTTTCCTCACTTAAGTTTGCTAGTTGGGCCTTCGATTACAGGATTTCACTAAAATTATTGTCCAACTATTACCCTAAGGTAAATGACCTGGCCAAATCAATAAACAAGAACTTGATAACTGTGATAAGAAAAACTGCTTGATAGAAACCCCAGAGATTGGCACATCCAGTTGAATTTTTCCCTCTAGTCAAATCATACACATCACAAGGATTCTCTGGGAGATTTTCCATTCCACCTCATTTATGGCCTAGAGCCTATCTTTCCCACCCTTCTATTTCTTAACACATACTATGAGGAGGGAGACCGTCAAGAAGCCCATTTAGCTAGGTTGATGCACTTGGAAGAAGTCTATAACCATGCAATTGAATTTTTTTCCGAACACTATGGCATAGTTAAAAGGTGGTTTGATCACCAAGCCAAAGTGAAGGCCTTTAGGATTGTTGATTTAGTCCTTTGTTGGGACAAGGCCCATGAAAGGAAAGGGAGACATGACAAATTTGACAAGCTCTAGCTTGGCCCCTTTCAAATTTTGGAAATTTTAGGAAATAATGCCTTTCACCTCAAGACACTCACTAGAGAGGATGTCCTGTTTCCCATCAATGGACAACACCTCAAGAATTATTTCCTTACTTGAGCTTTTTCAAGCTCATCCTTGTATATAGTTGTGCATAGGTTAGCTTAGGTTTCCTTTTGCTCTATTGTTGTTCCTTCACTTTTTTTTTGCTCGCTTTCCTGACTGCTTTTGTTCTTGTTAAGAGTGTTCCTCTATTCTTGATGTGGTGGTTGTGCTTGGTATATCATATGACATACTTTGTTGTTCACTCTTGCCTGTTCTTTGGATAAATATTCATTCATAACCATTGATTTCTAATTATTTTTCGTGAAGTGGTTTCCTTATTGAACTCTAACCTAACCTAGGACTGAACCCTTGGTTGAATCCTTTCACACTTATCTTATATCATGTACAAAACACACCTTAAATGTTTCTGAAGAACTATAAAAAAGTTGTTATGAGGTCTTAGCAAGTGAAAAATCTCGAGTCACCTTCAGTGACCACTATGATTCTAAACCCACAATAGACTTTGATGCCTACACAGTTGAGCAAAAAAGAAAGAGTACCAAAAGAAAATATCATGGAAAAGAAAGAAAAGAAAAGAAAGTACTAAAACAAGCAATTGTGTAGGTGTACACACAACTCTATCGGGGCTATGGATGCTCGGATGGAAATAAAGCAATGTTAGTTGGATCACATCAACAACTCCATCAGGGCTATGGATGCCCAACTGGAAATAAAGCAATGTTTGTCAGATCACATCAACAACTCCATCGGGGCTATGGATGCCTGATTGACACTGGGGCAATGTGACACCGGGGCAATGTGACACTGGGGCAATGTGACACTGGAGATACTCTTGTGACTTGATTCAACTAAGGATCCCATCCTCCTTCGCATTTCTTAGTTCACTCTTGGAAAGTAGCTTTTGGTCTGTGAAACCAGAGATTCTCTTCTAAATGAACATTTACCCTTAGAATGCTCAGGAGCATTCTCCTAATAGAGTCACCATTTGTTGCGCCTATAGCACACATGCCCCATTCAAAATCGGGACCCCCTCTTTTTTTCTTTTTCAGGTTGCTTTTTTTTTCACGTCATTTTGCGTGCCCCCTAAATTTGAGCTTCAAGTGGTCATGGAGTCCAAAAGTCATTACCTTTAGTTGACCTAAGTTCACCACCCAAGAAATTTCCAAGCCCTTGGCCTTTACGAGGTTTTCCTGGTAGGTTTCCTTTAATTTTTCAAATCGGCATCCTTTAGCCTCTATGCATCTACCTCTGTGGGTTTCCCCTTACACATCACTATCCTACCTTTGTTGTTTCATGAACAGCCAACCTAGGATGTCTACCCACATGGTGGGTCCCACATCTTCCATCGCCGCCATCCTTAACCGCTCGTCCAACGATGACGCTTGGGGTTCTGTCTGCATTGTGCATCCCAACTTTCCCACTACTACCCTTTTGAAACCCATGCCCAGCTACCCCACCAGCCACCATACGAGCAATAAATGTGGATCATTAATGCAAAATTTCCTATAAATAGGAAATCTAACCTATCATTTTCACCGACACAAGTTAGAAAATTGTTAGAGCTCAAACATCCACCACCTGCTCTAGGCCCACAGGACCTCCTAGTCGATCTCAAGTGTTGCATTCATCAAATTTTTCGGGATTCCTAGGTATGTTCAATGTTGTTAGCATGAAAGTGTCTCTTTAAGTCAAGTTTCAAAATTTAATTGAAAATCTTATGGTAAACTTCCCAAAACTCCTTGAGCATCCAATTAAACTTCTAATTCCACACTAACCCATTTAAACAATCCTTCAAAATTGATCAAACTTAGCCCTTAAAGGCCATGCAAAACTTCACCTTCCCACCATTGTTCTTCACCATAGCCATGAAAGCTCTGTGGCATGCAAGCCCATCGCCACCACTACTCGAAATGAGTTTCAAATGAAAACCCTAAGTAGCATAACCCTGTGGATCCACCTATGCGGACTTCCACATGCAGGTGGAAGTTGTCTCTCTGTTGCCCTAATAAAAATTAAGACATTGAAAATTTGAGGTAAAGTATGAAGCCTAAAATCCTTGTGGGTCCACAATTGTGGGAAACCGTGTGTGGGAGGCCCCCATTTGATCATCATTTTGAAATGACTATCCCTTACTAGCCTCCCACATCACGGGCTCCACCGATTCTTGTCCCCTGAAATTCCTGAAGAAAATTTTCCAGTGTGGGTCTTTCCTTGCGGACTTCTATTTGCCTCTCGCCATTTTTTCGCACACCTCCCATAAGCGTGAAATCCATGTTCCCACCCGCATCATGAACTCCGTTGACCGCTTCACCATTTGAGTTCATGCTAGAAAATTACAAGTCTGAAATTACGTGTGGGTTGAAATTTGCAAGGGTCTGTCCACGGGCCACCCCGCCTTCGTTGTTGTTCAAAACTAGTCAACAAACCTCTTCATCCTACCCTACGGACTCTGGCTGCACCTTCTCCTAGGACCCCCTTAGCACTAAAATGATTAAATTTAGATGAATTGTGGGAATTGCTTTGTGGGCCACCGCCTGTGGCCTGTCGTCATCTAATTGCCACTCACTAACGGTCGCATCCTACCTTCCTTCTAAATTGTGGGGCTTGAGCTACCTTTTGTTGTCTAAGTCATTTTCAAGTAGAGTGATCATTTTCAAGGCCCTTTGTGGACCCCTTGGTGTGGGCTACCTTCTGTAGGTTGCTATGTCTTCACTGTTAGGGTTAGAGATGGCAGATATCTAACAATTATATGCAGATTTAAATAATAAACATAGAAACTAAAACATACATAGAATAAATCATAACACAGAGAATTTAACGTGGTTCACCCAATCTGGGCTACATCCACCAAACTGCAGCCATCCAATACTTTTATTATCCAGTGCAAAACCTATTACAATCTTGCGAATAATCACGTTTTTCCTCATACTGTAACCCCCATCCCAACCCCTTTTAACAAGCTTTTAGAAGCTTCCAGAATTAGGGTTTTACAAAGTCAGTTTTCTTTCTTTTTCAGAGATTTTTCCTTTTTCGCTGACGACGAGGATGGGGGGCCAGGGTGTACAGTATACCATTGGCTATACAGTATAGCATGATCAGTCGCCACATACCAAAATTCACCGCCATCCCAGAATGACCATCTTCCAATAGCCTTCTACTGGTATGAGCCTGCAAACCTCCAATTACCCAAATCATCCAAACTACTTGTGGACCTCATCGTGCAAAATTCCCATTGCGGGTCTCTATCTTGTGACCGTCTTTCCTCAATAGCTGAGTTCCAACCGTCCAAGGTGCCTCCAACATCTGCATCCTTTGTACCCAAATGAACAAGATGACTAATTGCATGCATCCAAAGACCTCATAAATTATTGCCCAACGTGCCTAAATACCTTTAATCCTTGACTGACTTCCAAATTGCCAATGTAGAACATGAGGTGCAGGTGGTCATCTGTGGGCTGTCATGTCCTCAACGCTATTTCCCTTGACCCTCCTCTTCACGGCTTCCATCCTAGGGAAACCCACATGACTGGGCCTGCATTGCTATAATTGACCCTAATGAGCACTAAACGATGAACGTTAATGAATTTCATGATCTTTAGAAGATGAATTACTTGATCTAACCTTCATTTTGTAGGATTTCACTAATGCTTCTTCAATATTTATGTGAATATTCTTACTCTGCCCTTGCTTGTAGGATTTATGGAATCTGTTGCGGGCACATCGGAATAGTCTATAGAGAAGGAGAAAGGAAAGAAAACTACCAAAGAACTGAGGGGAAAAGAGGAGAAGAACCAGATGAAGTATCAGTTCCATAGGGTGGAAATCACCTCCAAGGTCACCTCTATGTGGGATTCAATATCAGATACCAACCTATGGCATGTAGACATAGATGAATTTAAATGAAGAATCACAAAAAATCCCATCATTGAGAATGCATAGAAGATCTGAAAGAGTGGCCTAGCCAAGGTAGTTGGATTCCCACCTGCACTTGTGGCTCCAAAACTTATGATGGCTTGCAGGCGGTGCTACCATAGTGGCAAAAAAACAATTATAGATCATGAGGGAAAAATATTAGCAGACCTATCTGCCTGGTCCATAGGTGCTTTCCATATCCTGACATTCGACCCCATGGAGGAAATAGAGAAGGGATACACCGAGAACATGTGGAAGGAAGACCCCCTAGAATGCAAGAAGTTAATCAATCAACATTGGTTGAAGGAGAAGAGGGGGAGCACCACCAAGGTGCCACAAGAACTTTTCAGAAGTGACCTCCATGAAGAGTACCATGACCTGGTCACTCTACTAAGCATTGTAATGGGCATCCCTGGTGTTTCCTTCTTTCAAGAATGGATGTTTTATTTCATCGAGTAGATCATTCATGGAAAATAAAAGTTCCATTGGTCTAAGATCATCAATGACACCATGCATGCGTAGTTTATGGCTATAAAGAAGACATCGTAGTTCTATATGACCTGCTACCTAGTATACCTGCTAGTAGAGGCATTCCCATACAAAGACCTCTTTGTTGCACAAAATCCGAATCCAGGAAGCAGGGAGCTCAAGGTATATGACTGCTAACTTCAATTTTAGTATAGGAACTTCAAGAGAGAATATCAAAGAGTGAATGATGCCTTCATCGGGCATATTATCAAACTCCTTGGAGGAGATTTTTAGAGAAGAGTCTTGCACAGTTCTTTGTCATTTATTCAGAGGTTTGGGTTCCTATTCATTCAATTCCAAAAGTTCACATATATTAGAATGGAGGGATTCTCTAAAGACCTTACAAGTTACCCTAGTAACCAAATGACTGGATGATTATACTAGAAGTCTCCTAGCAGTTGTAGAATGCTCACACTCTACTTAGTGATAAAAAACTGGTAGCAATTCCCTATCCCCTTAATTTCGAGCAAGGAATGTATGCCATCCCCACTACCTAATGTGTAGAATATTCAGAGAAGGAGATAGTGGAGTACCATCTGGACCTCCACACGGCCCAACCAAGGATGGACCCATATGGAAAAGTGAAGAAGTTGGTTGGAAAATAATATGCCCATCTACCACACATAAAATATTTCTAGGCCAACTGCAAAGATGATAAGGAGGTGAGAATGAGGCATTACATACAGATGATGACCCAATTTGTGTGGTCAATCAAACTATTCCCAGTGCCTGACCAGATTGTAGAAGAGGAGGACACCATCCTTGATAAAAGATTTGATGTTGTGGTTGAATTGTCATTGCCACTAATTGATTGTGATGAGGAAGAGGTCAATGACCTTGACATTGTAACATGGCCCATTGAGAATAGAACCAAGCAATGGGTGGATGCTCAAATCACCCAACTAAAGGCACAAGGTTATGTGTTGACATATGATAAGCTCATAGATGAGGTCAAGAGCAAAACAAATAGTAGAGAAACTGCCACCCCAATAGGAGAAATTCCTAAATCCCCTCCAACAACCAGATTGAGAAAGAGGAAGGATGTGTCTGAGCATCAACCCAAAGACAAATTCTATACATGAAAGGCCTCAGAGGGAAAATCCTCATCGAAAAAGGAAAAGAAGTCTAGTGGATTCACTGAAATTTCAACCATCAAGGAGGATCTACAACATGAGGGAGAAGAACCACGATCACCATTTGCTACCTCTACTCCCACCATTACCACTGTCATTGCCACTCCACTACCTCCTACATCTCAGAAACCACCTATTTCCTCTCCACTTGTTGTGGAAATTTCTATCCACCTTGCTTCCACCTCACCAACAGGCCCAATTACGATACTAGATTTCTCTTCAGCCATGACATGCCCATTATCATTTGCCTCACTACCCCCTCCATTACCTACTCTTTCTAACACAATATCTTTAGTTTCCACAACTAATATGCTGCCTCTCACCTTTCCTAAGTCATTTTCCAAATATATGTAATGAATACCAGCTAAACTCTCTGGGCTAATAAAGAATCCCACTGTCCAAGCGGTAATGGCCCAAGTTAATGTTGGCATGCCTATTCCTCCACCACCCACAGAGTCACCGAAGATGGAGAATACCATGCAGATATTAGAAGAAATGGAGAAATGGCAGAGGAAGGCTTCCAAAGGAATAATGGAAGAGCCTGAAGATACTCTTAAGGAAGAATATTTTGAACATTAGAGGGCAAGTTGAACATAAATGTAGACGAAGTGGCATCAAAAGAGGAAAAGTTGCAATCTTCAAAAGAGGAAATTGAATCCCTTAATGCCAAGTAAATAATAGAAACCTTAGACCAGGAGCTTGAAGAGGAGTTGTCTCAACAACTCAAGGATATTGGAGAAGAGGTGGAATATAAAAGGTATCCTCTTGAAGAGAAACAAGACATTGAAGTCATGTGGAGACATTCGAGGAAACTCCACTAGTCAAGCAAGACAAATGCCCTATTCAAATCAAGATGTACCACCTAAGAAAGAAGAGAAGGAAGAAGATGCTCCGAAGAAGACCCCCGAGCTGGAACACCATGAAGAGTTCAAGCAGGAAATAGAAAGAGTGCCTCAAATGGGAAGTATCCTGGAAAAGAACATAGTTGTCACTAAGTTGGAAAGGGAAAATACCATACACATTAAGGACTCAGAAGAAGAAGAAAGAAATAACTGAGAAGCCCCTAGCCATGAAGAGAAATGGCCCTAGCATGAGCAGAGAGAGGAAGGTGATCATGAATCACCGAAATGGGAGGCTCAAACACCTAATTGGATAGAGAAGCAATTACAAAAGAAAACCCTGGATCTGGTTGATCCCAAGACCAGACTCAAGGCTATAATGGCAAGAGCACAAACATAGATGAAGAAATTAAAGAAGCCAAGGGTTCATTCCCATATCACTGTTGATGCATCTGAATCTAGAATGGTGCAGATAGCCACCCTAGTGATAGACAAAGGAGAGGGGGTCAACTATAATATTTCCACCATCAACTTGGGCCCTACTACAAGAGAGCAGAAAATAGATGAATTCCAAGGATCAATGGCCACAATAATGCAACAAATAGACAAGGATTAGTCCTCTAAGGAGGAACTAAAGGTGTAAGTTGCAGATCTCGGTGCCTATATTTAGTAATGGACATCTTTGGAGAAAGAAGCTCCAACGACATCTTTTGCAACCCCTCTCCTCTTACAAGAAGAACTCACCAAGATGGAGAAAATGAAGAATTAGACCAAGGATACTATAGATTGGTTCAAATGGGTGCTTTATAATGGTGACATGGGCATAGGCCACACTATCTGAATAGCCAAAAAATTATGAGATGTGCAAAAGCAACTAGAGGGCACAGAAAAAGTATGTCACTAGTTTATCGCACTATATAGGATCACTTATCCTAAGTTTGACACCATTCTTAAAATGCCAAAGAAGACATGGGAAAAGAAGTTGGAATTTGCGAAGGACAATAACTGGATAGTAGAAACATGGAAAATGGGTTTGGATCATAGGAGGGATGTCTTGGAGAGAGTGTTGCATGAAGTTGAGCTTGACCTTGAATGGGTCAAAGAGCACAAAGTAGACAATGAGGACTACCTAAATCTAATGATGGACAATGATATGTCTATCATGGAGCTGGATCTAGAAAATATTAGGTCATAGTTCCATAAGAAGATGGAGCAAGGGGAAGTGGACTCACTAATATCATATTTCATGGACTTTGTTGCAAGGGAATTTGTCTAGTCTGAATAGGTAATTAAGGCCACGCCCAAGTGCATAAATAATTGGGAACAGATCACTAGTAGATCAAAGAAGTTGACCTTAAAAGTTCTTCAATCTAATATCATGGAGTGGGATAAGCTTCAGCCGCTAATTGGAAAATTCATGGAGTATGCCACTCTTCATAAAAATGAAAGAAAATGAGTGGTGGATGATAAGTTCTTGACAGTATAAGCTAAAAAAGGAAGGTAGTCACTAGAAGACGAACCTAATATAGTGTCAAGGAACTACAAGACAAAATAGGGATAGGAGAAAATTGTATTTTATATTAGAATATTTTTGGGATAGGTGAAACCCTAATGTAAAGTGAATCTTGGCAACACAATGCGAGTAAATATTATCCATTCATTTCACTCTTGGAAAACTATAAATAGGGGGTCTCCTCTCATTTTTAGGGAGAGTTGAGTTGTAAGGACATGTTGCAAAAATTTCAATAGAATTTCATTGCTTTTGGTGGATTCTTGTGTTTCTCACATGTTGCATGATTCATCTTCTCATGTTTGATAGATTTATATTGATTTAGTTTGCTGTTCTAAGTGCTTTCAAGTAGTTTTAGTAGTTTAGTTCATGTTGTCCATTGATATTCAAGAATGTTATGGTGTTGATGCTTTCCATCACTAGTATAATTTGGAAAATAAATGACTACGTGACTAAAACTTTTAGTCACAAGACTAAAAATGACTAAATTCTACTATTTTTTTGCAATTCACAAGTATAAATGACTAATTTGGTCATCAGGAAAATCACAACTAAATAATTGGTCAAACAAATAAAAATGACTAAATAAATGTTTAAATAAATGACTAAGTAAATGACTAAATAAATGACTATTACCCCTCTATTCTTTTTTCTTTCGAATTTGATCATAATCCATAGAGCTTAAGCCGCCCTCATGGGATCCCTACCTAAGTGGGCCATTTGGCTGTCAATGTTGCTTGGTGCACCAAATATACCTATTTCATGGAAGGCGTTGCCTCTCGGTGTAGTCTTAAGGCCTTCACAGATTTTATAAAAAAAATTAACATTTACATTCTTAACTTTTATTACACAAATAAAAAATGACTAAATAATTAGTCACACAAATAAATTTTAGACAATATGTTATTAAAGTGGATAATAAAAAAAAAAATTGAATTGAGGGAGTGGGTTGTGTTTTAATATAATATAATAATAATATATTATATTATAATACAATATAATATGATATTACATAATAATAATAATATTTATATTATAATGTATTTAATATTATATAATAATATAATATTATAATATATTTATTATTATAAGATTATATTATAATATTATAATATTAATAATAAAGTGAAGCGGGAAAAATAAAGTTAAGCAAAAAAAAAACTCTAATAGCCCGCCTCATTCTTGGCATAATTCCTAATGGGGCACTGACAAAGGAGTTTGGAAGAGCCAAACCAGAGTGCGAGGAAGAGTTTGGAGGAGCCAAACCAGAGTGCGAGAAAGAGTTTGGAGGAGCTGAAACCAATAGTGCTACAGTTGGAGAAGTGGGGATATGCGCATAGTTTTATTTTGTCACTGGTTTGTTGTGGGCCTTTGTCCCCCACTCCTACGGAGTATATTTAGCCATTCAAGGATTCATGCCAATGATGAAGAGTTTAGAGGAGTCGAGACCAAGAGCGACGAGGAAAGCAACAAAAAACAACTGCAAAAAAATGGGTAATTTTTAAAACCTAGATTTTTTCATTTTAATAAACATACTCTAAAACCCTTGTCGAAACCTTATTTTTAGGTTGTAGCTTGCCAAAATAGAGAACTGAAGCCAATGCCCACTAGTCCAATTTACAAGATCTTTTGCAAGTGAAGGCAACACCCACTAGTAAAGGCAACACCAAAATCAAGAGTTGAATGATCTTATCTATTGTTTGGAGTTTTATTTTTATTTTTATTGATTATTTTCCAGTTTTTCTTTAAAAAGCATTTTTCTTTGCTTTGCTTTTGGGGAGGCTTTTCCTAGCTTATCTTGACAGCCCGATCACTATCCTCAAATCTCTATATATAGGGATTCTAGCGTGATATTTGAGGGTTGATGGAACCGATGGCAAGAGGAAGAGAGAAGAGGGGTTTATGTGGGTAGAGGGGAATTACTGATGGTTTCTTTTTAGCATGGTTTCCAAAATATTACAGAAATTGAATAGAGATATTAGAAAATGAAAATGAAGAGCAGATGGATGCCAAGACTCAGAGAAAAAAATTGATTCCCTAAGTTAGTCAAACCTCAGTTAAGAGAGAGATATCAGGTATGTAATGTAGTCCCATGACTAGGTAAAGAGTGTGTTAATTTTTCACTTATCAGAGAATCAATGATATGTTTAGATTTATTTTTATTGATGAGAGAAATAATGATATGTCTAGATTTATTTATTTTAATGATTCATAGATTTTGGTTGAATTATATGCACATCTTACCAAGATAGATAATATGGGTATTTTTCTCTCCCTTGAGTCTTTTCCAATAGGGTAACTGCAAAAGAATGTATTTCACCACTTAAAATTTTCAGATGTAATTTCCAACTCTTTAATCCTTACTCTTGCAATGTTTCCAAGTAATGAATTAACAATCTATCACTTGCCTACTCTACTAATTTTTATATCCATAACAAAATACACATTAACTCTATATTTTACAGTTGGGATATCTAAATTGAAACTTTTATTTTATTTGATTGAAGCCTATCCGTAGTGAATTTAAGTGAATCGGTTGGATATTAACTGTGTGCACCCAAGTGGATTTGAGATTGTCTTCCCAAACTATAATGCACTTTCTTTGGCTTTGAACCTTTCAAGCAGCCACAGTTTAATAAGGTCAAGGTTGCAATATGTAAATTGTATTCAAACAATAATGTTTAATAATAAAATTTAACATAGCCATAGTTCTAAAATTTGTATCTATTTTGTCAAGTTTTCTAGAAACACAATATCTTCTCAGATCTAGACTTGTTTACCTTGTGTACATTTTCCCTAGTTATTGTCCTTTCCTTATTTCTTACATTCAAATTATTCATGTTGTTTTTCTCATTACACTCAACCTCTTAAACAAGACTTTATTTCTATGAAGAATTATAAATTTTCTCTTCATTGCAAGATATTTAAATTTTAAAATTGAATTTGCAGGCAAGAGTGAAGTTACAACCGTAACTTTTTATAGATAAATTAGTTTAGTGTGATGCTCTCTATTTTTTTGAAAATAATGAATTTTTTTATATATATATATTTTAGGTAAAATGTGTGCAAGAATTTTGTGATGAGTATAAAAGGTAAGTGGGTTTATATCAGGTCAATTAAAATTGTTAGTGAAGGTGTTTGTTTATTAAGCATGAAAACTATATGTTTGAATTTTGTGGAAGTTCTATTATTTATTTATTTCTTTTTAGCTATTCCAAACTTTAAAACCATTTTCTTCATTCATTCACGAATCAAATATCATATTTAGTTACAATACTATCAAAATAACTCATTATTACAACTCAAATATCAAGATAATTCTTTTAAAAGTCATTGTGGCTTTAGTATTTTTAATATTTTATTTTATTCCATCATGCATATGTTGCACTTTCTACCCTATTAATTTATGAAAAATATAGGTAATAAAATCATAATTGATGTTGTTAGTATGGCTGAAATAGTTTTTCAAAGGTTGCATTAAATCTTCCAATATTTATGTACGTAGTTTGGTTTTCTTAGATTTGATTCAAAGCAATCAATATATCTATTAGTATTCTATGCTCCATACCTTACTATTAAGATTTTGTGTATAGTTTTAATTGGTATATGAGTAGTAAAATTTTCTATATTGGAATGAATGAAGTTTATTTTATTGTCAACATTTTTTATGGGTAAAATAGTGAGCCAAGTTGCAAAAAAAACTGCTCGTAGACATTTGAGATTTATGCTAAACTATTTCTAGGTTTTATCCCTCATTTTTCTCCCTTTTCAGAGCATATTAAACTTTTAATTTTGGTCAAATAGACTGAAAGTTATGTGTGTTTTAGTACTGTCTATTTGTTGTGATAAGCAAGCTGAAAATTGTAGAGTGAATACTTGTTTGAATTATTGAAGAAAATGGGTGCAATTGGCACCCAGGCTGCTCTTGAACTAGTAGCATGTGATTCTTCTAAACTGGATGCATCTGCACCAGCTATTGATGATGAAACAAGTGAAGCATCTACTATTGTGAATACAGTCCATTCAAAAAGCAATAATGGAGGAAATAGTTTCTCAAATGGAGGAGCTCAATCAAAAGTAACAGATGAAGTACGTGAAGTTTCAAATGAAACAACTAAACTAGTTATAAAGAAAGTACATGAGGAACCAAGGTTGCTTCACATTCTTGAGGTCAGTGTCAACATATATCTGAAATAACTCTATATTTTTATCTTCCTATGTTGTTAGGAATTAACCATCAGGAATTAATTTGGCCATAGTTTTAGTTTTGAAAGTTAGCCATTACTTATGAGTTTGTCCTTAGTTTCATTCTTTGTCTCAGTGACAGTATGGGAAATAGTATTTGACAACTTTAAATGAAATCCAGGGCACACAAACACTTATATGATATTGATTAGATATTAGTATTAGTCTATGAAACCTTAAGAGGTATTTTACATTTTTGGATATGATCTTCTTGTTCATATGAAATTTTTTATGGTTATGGGAATGGTGAGATGTATTCATAGTAGTAGCATCGATGCATTTTTCTTGCTAAAGGATCCTTTATCTATTGTAAAATTATGGGCATGTTCTTTCTTAGAAATTTTATAAGGATGTAAGGAAAAAATATTGGCTCAATATCTCACACTTCTTTGGAACAACATATATCATTGTATGATATGCACAATATTCCATCCTTGCATTATTCCTTTGTCTCCCTAGGAGAGACATTATCTAATCCGAGTTTTTAATTTTGAAGTTCTTTCTTTTCTTACTACTAGATTATTGGTGTTATTGTTCTTGTTTGCTTTAATATTTCATCATATGGTGTAGGCTAATAAGTGGACCTGGGAGGAGCTAGACATCCTCCCAAAAATTTTATTGTTGTCTACTTCTGATTATTGGTGAAGATTAATAACAGTTGTTAGAGTAGCAAGCATAAATTTTAACAATTTAAGCATTTAAATGTGCCCATTATTAGATCTTGGTTGTATTTTCATTTTAATAAAAATATTCTAAAACCCTCATTGAAATC
Organism: Sequoia sempervirens; assembly: GCA_007258455.2. Taxonomy (NCBI): domain Eukaryota; kingdom Viridiplantae; phylum Streptophyta; class Pinopsida; order Cupressales; family Cupressaceae; genus Sequoia; species Sequoia sempervirens. Next base: position 721,403,452 of record VDFB02193867.1, read on the forward strand.
TTATTTTCAGGTTGCAGCTCATCAAATTGGAGAGTTGAACATGCAATCTTTACTTTCATCTAAGCATGACTAGTGAGATTTCTAGATAGGAAGTTTCCATCCTTCTCATTCGAATCCTTCCAATCTTCTCTTAAGGGTTGTCCAGCTGGAATGGGAGGGCAAGGCTACTCTGAATGGGGCAATATATGCACCACAAATAATATAACTGCATTTACTATATATTTTCATAACTTTTATCCCTTCAATGTTTGTAGCATTTGTATTATATCTTGGATTTGTCTTCCATGGAAACCAAGAGTGTAGTGAAGGATGTATTTCTTTGATCCTTGTTTATGCAACTTCCTTTGGTTATGCAGTTGTTTGCTATTTGTATATTATATTTTTTTTCATGCAATACAAAAAACACATTTGAATATCTATGATATTTGAGTTTTATATGCATAAATTTGTTTGTTGATTGTATTTTTTTTCATGTTAATCCAATACAAAAAAATATTTGAATATCTATGATATTTGAATTTTATATGCATAAATTTGTGAGAATTAATTAAGTTACATTTGATTTATAACATGAGTCATTGATTCACTCAAATAAATGACTAAACCATGACTAAATAAATGACTACTATGACTAAAATAAATGAATAAAATTACCAAATATATGACTACAATGACTAAATATATGACTACAATGCCTAAATATATGACTACAATGTTTAAAATAATGACTAAATATATGACTAAAGTAATGGCTAAATTAATGACTAAATATATGACTAAATTAATGACAAAATATATGACTAAAGTAATGACTAAATATATGACTAAACTAATGACTAAATAAAACACTACCATGACTAAATAAATGGCTAGTTAACAACAATCAATGACTAAATTAACGACTAAATCAATGACTAAATCAATGACCAAATCAATGACTAAATCAATGACTAGATAAATGACTAAAATAGTTTAGTCATAAATTTGGTCGCATTATAAATGACCGGAAATAAACTATTAATGGTCACGTGACCAAAATTAGTCATTTATATGCCATTTTTTGTAGTTCATTTATTCATATATTTTTGTTTTTGTACTAGTGCATCTTCATGTTTTTTGTTGTTTGTTGATGATGAACAGTAGTGTAAAGCTAGTCTAAACATTAATTCATTGCTCCATTTAAAATTCATGTTTTATTCATGCTTTATAGTGAATGAATAGCTGAAAATCTGCAAACCTTAGAAGATAGCACTAGTTTCATGAGACTATATGTTGTTTGGTTAAGTGGAACTCAGTTATAGGAAGGTTGTCCACTGTAGCATCCTCCATTGTCACTATTCATAAGTAGTTGCAGGTCTAGAAACTCTTACCTCCCATTTCCCTTTTTACTTTTCTTTCAAATAATAGTTTAGGAAAAGTTACAAAATTAGTGTAAAGCTAAATCTGATGTTGCACATGGAGTTTTAGACTACTATTTTGAACTTGCAGCAATTACACATCACTTTCAAAATCTCATAAAATCCATTTGAAGGTCCAATCTCCTTCCAACTTAGCAATTGTCCATGCCCCTTGTGATTACCAACAAATCACATCAATCCACTGAGTTGTTTTTGCAAGTCATGACCTCACACCCAAGAGACCTTGGGGTAGTGATCTAGAACTTGTTTGTAGATTTCTACCTTTCAAGAGAAGCAGTGCTCTTGTGTGTTGCCTATGTTGAGAAGGTGCAAAAAACCCATAAATAGAATTGGCACTAGAAGGAGGGCCTCCCTTTTGCTAAGTTGGATTGAATTGGTTCCTTCTCCCCTAAGAGGTTCCAAAGAGTGTTAAGGTCCACACAAAACAAAGGGGAAATCTAAGAGCTACTACCTCCTACGAAGGATAAGAGAGCCAAAAGAGGGGAAGCATCCTCTTTAGCCTTATCCGCTCGGCCCAATTCACCTCCATCCTCACCTCTTCCCCTTCCTTTCCAATAGCCCCTTTCTCTTCCCAACCACTCCAAACTGCCTTCCAGCCCTTCACCTCTCATAGCCAAGGTGTTGCCCCTGTCACAACACTTCAAGGCCAAGGAATTTCCTCAAGTACTAATGTTCCTTTGTAGCCTCAAGTCACTATTGCATAGCAAGTGTGGCCTCCACCTCCCATCATGGCTTGGCTGGGTAAAAATACTTCTCCTTTGTCCTTCAAATACTATCATGACATGTCGAAGAATCCAGAAGGATTTTGTATGAAGTTCCATCCTCGTGATCCACAAAGGACAACAGAAGAACACATCAAGATCTTTCAAACAACCTTGAAAGACATGCAAATAGATCATGAAGATGTGGCTTACCGGATCTTTCCTTACTCCTTGGGGGAAGAGGCATTTTATTGGTACATCAACTTCCCAATTGGATCCATCACCTCTTGGAATCTACTAAATAACTCCTTATAGAAATACAAGATTTCAATCAACCCTTCTAAATTATATCAGCAATTCATGTCCATTATAAGGGAAGTCAATGAACCAATCAGCTGCTTGAATGATCAGTTTCATCATGCTTACATGAGATTGTAGGCTCCCTATGTGGTTGATGATCCCTTTGCTCAGTTGGTCTATTATGTTTCCTTATACAACCTCATGTCAGCACTAGTAAAAAGAATGCACTGACCACCCACCAGGTTGGTAGATGCCTATTGAGAGGCAGTCATAGCAAGTATCAATTTGGGACAAAAAATTACTAGTCCACTGCCACCCTTGGGGCCAAATACTCATCCAATGTAGATCCAAGGACTCACCTAAGCTTTGGCACATCAAACACCAATCATCAACCAAGTTCCACAGTTGTCGATGGTGCCTCACCCAGGCCAACCATTGAATCATGAACCTCCTATGCCTCACTACTTGCAACCACAACAACACCAAGTTTATCCTAAGTAGCCTCAAGTGCCTACATATTTACAGGCACCTGAATTTCTACCCATTCAACAAAACCAATCAGCAGTACAACCGGTCTTCCTCCAAAATCAAGCACCTTTGCCAAACAACAGAAAAAAGGATTAGATAGATGAGCTGAAAAAATTGTTGAAGAAGATTTCCACAGAGATGACACCTAAGGAATAAAAATAATCAACTGCAAGCCTCCCAAAGAAGCATTCAAGCAAATCTCAGCCAAGATAATACAGACAATATTGATGTGGGTGCTTCCTTCAGGAAAAATTATGAGAGAGGTCAAATTTCTAACCAAGGCTTTGAAAGGATACCTTCACAAAGACAAAACTAGACATGGAATACAAGGCCAAACAATGGAGGCATTCCCACCCCTCTTGATCAATTGGCTAATGCAGATAAGACTATAAGTGGAGTATACTTAGCTAAGGTGGCCTTATCCAAATAGTGTTGTATTCACAAAACGAATAGGAATTTTGAATTGGATTCCCCCGAGTTCCAAATAGCCACATATATCTTTAAAGTGGAGATTCAAAATATTATAGATGGTGTTGGTTGTAGAGACATAGTCCCATTCGAACCATATGACTCCTCGATGCTAGTTTTCAACCAAGCTCCCTTCCTAAAAATTAAAAGCAATGCACCCAAAAAGGATACCTCTACCCCAAAGAATGAAGAAGAAAAAGAGGTAAGCAATGAAGATTCTCTATCCCATATTTTCACTTCAATAGTTAACGATCCAATAAATGGGGAACAATTGCTTGAAGATGAGGTCCAAATGTTTCACCAAAAGGAAACCCCTTATAGCTAAAGAAATAGACAAGTAGGTGTCCCTTTTACAACATCTACTCCACCCAAAAACTTCAGCACTCTGCCTAACCCAAATGCTAGCAACAACCCGGGCCATTCCCATGTACCCACTCAGTATTTCAACAAGAATAGGCAGTCAAATCAGATCCAAAACAAGCTTACTAGTTGATCTCAAGGTAAATCCTTTGAAGCTGAAATTGAGCAAATGAGTGAATATGTAGCTGAAGAGTTTAAGGTCAAGATAAGCCTATCCGCCTTCAACCTGCTCAGAGTCTCGGCTAGTAGGAATGATTTCTTTAGGATGATTAATGGAAATCCCTCCTCCAAATCAACTCAAGAGATGCCCACCAAAAGGGTTTTCTTTGATGAGTCACAAAATGAGCCTCTAATTAAGGAAATTCTAGGAAAAAAAATGGATCAACCCTCAAATCAGCAAATAGGTAAACAACCCACCAAGGAGAAAAACCAAGTGCAAACCAAGGATAAGGCCAATAATAAAGATAAAGCTCAAGTAGCCCAGGTAGACACACCCATGGGTTTGTTCCAAGGGAGGTTAGAAACTTCGCCCTTCTTAACCACCATCAGAATATTTGGGAAGAACTAGCATAATTGTCTACTCGATTCAGGAGAATCAACCAATGTCATGCCTCTTGTTGTATGCAAATATTTAAAAAGAGTCCCTACTCCCTCCTGATGAAAGGTGACACATTTGGATAAAACGGAAGTAATATAGTCAATTAAATCAACAAGATACCTATGCAGATTGTTGTTGATCCAAAGGTGTAGCAGGTCATCAACATTCGAGTTACTAATATCCTTGACACATATGGCATAATACTAGGAAGAGACTTCACCCAGGAATTAAATAGGTATATTGTGATTGAATTTTCTCACTTATGGCTTCCATGGAAAGGGCTTCCAAACTAGATCTGCATTCACCGGGAGCTACGAATGAAGTTTATGATCATGGAGTATAACAACACAAATGAGGTGTTGTTCAATGAACAAGAGCTAGGAAAGTATTGCCTTGTGGCCTATCAGGAAGAACCAGACTCTCAAGGAGAGGAAGTGATTGAAGAAGTCCTCCTTGTGTTATGTAGTCCTTCGGCTAACTTAGCCTATGTACCTCAAAGCATGGAGATGTTGATTGAATCAGACAATGAAGAATCCTATAAGGATGGTAATCTAGGATTGTTGGATGCATTCCAAGAATTCATGGAGAAATGTGTCCAAGATTAGCTCAGCTTAGGATCAAGAATGGACTTTCAAGAGCTCTAATTACCTAGTTGGTGTCAGATGCACAATACTACCCATCCATAATTCAAATGTTGCTTGTGCCAGAAAGAAGTTGAGCACATAAAAGGACAAGTCACCCCCAAAGGCGAACTCCAAATAGAACAGTTGAACTGAAGCTACACTGAATCTATGCCTCCACCTAAATATGTTGAAACAAGTCTCCAACCAAGAGAATAAGTGTGCTCTATTGGTCCCAAGGCCCAAGGTTGCTCTAACTTTTTGACATTGTACTTCGATGGTTCCAAGTCCATACAAGGAGTAGGAGCTAGATTCGAGCTCATCAACCCCATGGGTAAGACAATTTTTGCTACTCATAGACTCCAATTTTATTGTACAAACAATGTAGCAGAGTATGAAGCATTAGTCCATGGTCTATTAATGGCACTCAAGAAGAAAGTTAGAATGTTGCATGTCTTTGGTGACTCTGAGCTAGTAGTAAAACAAGTCAGAAATTTATATTCCTACCATGATAGGAGACTAGAAAATTATAGGCATAGAGTTTGGGATCTCATAGAGGGCTTAGATGTGTTTAACATTCAATTGATTCCTCACTCCAAAAATCATAATGTTGATGCCTTAGCATAGGCAGTAGGTACCCTCCAACCACTTTCCTTATTTGGGTTGAAGAAATTTACTATTTAGCTTACTTCTACTCCATCGATGCTAGATAATATCACCAAATTTCAAGTATTCAATGATGACAAACATATCTTGGATTTCATCACTAGCTCTGATGTGTTTGCAACTCAGATAATTGATGAGGAAAAACCTGAAGAGGATGAATTGGACATAGAGGGAGTCATTAATCTCAAAACCAACACAATATTACAAGGTATGGTTCAACTTGAGCGAATTTTTGACTTGGATCATATTAGAGATTAGGATCAACAAACCATGAAGGATTCCATTGACAACCAGGGCAATGCTCACAACTTAGGGACTGATGAAGAAGTTAAGAATGTGTGAAATTGCAAAGTCTGCATGCCAGAGGAAAAGAAAGGGATCATTGATGCTCTGCATAAGTACCATGATGTGGTTGCTTAGAGCTACAAAGAATTGAATACATATGACACCTCAATCATCATGCACACCATTCCTCTTAGGCTAGATGTAAGACCTTTTCGGCAACATCAACGCCCCATCAATGCATTGCTGGAACCCATCATCTAGAAGGAAGTTCAGAAGTTACTCTCTACGATAATCATATTCCTAGTTAGGCATTCCACATGGGTGGAAAACTTGGTCTCGGTCATGAAGAAGAATGAAGAAATCAAGCTTTGCATGGATTTCTGCAACCTGAACAGAGCCTCGGAGAAAGACAACTATCTAGTGCCCTCACTAGATGAAGTGTTGCAAATACTTAATGGATCTCAAATGATGCCTTTTTTGGAAAAATGCTCTGGCTATAATCAAGTAATGGTCGACTATGAAGATAGGCATAAAATATCTTTCACCACAAATGGGGAACCTTTGCGTACAAAAGAATGTCATTTGGAATAATCAATGTGGGCGTAACTTTTCAATGTGCCATGGATATTGCTTTCAAGGATCTAATTGGAAAATGCATCATCATCTACATGGATGATCTTACTGTGTTCTCAAAGAAAAGAGCTGATCATGTCTCAGATTTATGTAAGGTCTTCCAAAAGTGCAAAGAATTCAAAATATCCTTGAATCTGAAGAAGTGTATCTTAGGAGTTATGGAAGGAAAACTACTTGAGCTCGTGATATAAGAGAAAGGAATTTTAATAGATCCAAAACAAATCCAAGCCATTTTGAAAATTCAACTTCTAGGTAGCAAGAAGGAATTGAAGTCCTTCTTCAGAAAGATCAATTTCATCAGAAAGTTCATCACTGGATTTGTTGAAATAGTCAAGCCGCTCAATGCTATGTTGAAGCAGGATGCCAAGGGCGAATGGATGTTGGAAGCCAAGAAGAATTTTGAAGAAATCAAGAAATCAATTGTTGATGCACCAGTACTAGTCAGTTTGGATTACCTAAAGTCATTCTACATCTACTCATTTACTTTAGATCACTCTTGTGCCAGCATACTGACCCCGAAAGATGACTAAGGAAGTGAGCACCCTATTGCCTTCATGAGTGCTCTGCTAAAGTATGCTGAGTTAAGGTACCACAACATTTAAAATTAGGTATATGCCTTGGTCAGAGGAGTCAAGAAATTTTGGCACTACATCTTGCAGAATAAGGTGTTTGCAATTGTACCTGACCCAACAGTTAAGACCTTGTTGATGAAAAATGAGTTTGGGGGAACGAAGAGCCAAATGGGTCACTTTGTTGCAAGAATATGACATGGAGATTCAGCCCATGAATTTGTCTAAGGATAGGTCCTCACTCAAACAATAGCGAAAATACTGTCTGAAGTTGGAAACAAGCTCATTGTGCATCAATACCAACTAGAGGATGTTTCCCTAGGAGAGTGGTATGATGACATTGTCTACTACTTGTTGAACAACAAGTGCCCATCCCAATTACAAGGAGTACAAAAATGAGCTTTAAGGTTGAAGAGCAGCAATTATATGTTGCAAGGATCTTTACTATACAAGTGCAACCATGAGTGGATCTATCTTAGGTGCCTTGGAAAAGAAGCAACCACAGTACTGAAGGTATTTCATGATAAATTTGGACCTTGCCATGGATTTGGCCCTTAAACTACCCACCAAATTCTATGGGTTGGGTACTACTGGCTGATGGTGTTTAAGGATGTGCACAACCATCTTAGGACTTGTCACATTTTTGAAGTTGTTGCTACCATAGAAAGAAATGTTGTTGTCCAACTGCAACCTGTCCTGGAGATAAGACCGTTCACTCAATGGGGCCTCAACTTCATTGGTCCAGTAAGCCCACCATCCTCTGCAGGCCATAGGTACATTCTAAGTACGTCTGATTATTGTACCAGATGGACAAAAGCAATAACATGTAGGAAATTCACTACTGAGGTGGTTGTGAATTTTCTAAAAAAAATATTTTGAACCATTTTGGTTGTCCCTACGCCCTCATGTGTGATAATGGCCCCACCTTTTCCTCGCTTAATTTTGCTAGTTGGGCCTTCGATTACAGGATTGTACTAAAATTCTCATCCAACTATTACCCTTAGGGAAATGGCATAGTCGAATCAACAAACAAGAACTTGATAATTGTGATAAGAAAATTGTTTGATAGAAACCCTAAAGACTAGTACAACCAGTTGCATTTTTCCCTCTGGGTGGATCATACTTCCCACAAGACTTCTATGGGAGATTCCCCATTCCACCTCATCTATAGCCTAGAGCCTGTCTTTCCCATCCATCTAAAGATTCCCACCCTCCAGTTTCTCAACACATACTATGAGGAGGGAGACCGTCAAGAAGCCCCTTTAGCTAAGTTGATGCACCTAGAAGAAGTCCATGACCATGCAATTGAAAATTTTTCCAAACACTAGGGCATAGTTAAAAGGTGGTTTGAACACTGAGCCAAAGTGAAGGCCTTTAGGATTTCTGATTAGGTCCTTTATTGGGACAAGGCCCATAAAAAGAAAGGGGGACATACAAAATTCAACAAGCTCTGGCTTGGCCCCTTTTAGATTTCAGAAATTTTAGGAAATAATGCCTTTCATCTCAAGACACTCACTAGAGAAGATATCTCATTGCCCACCAACAAACAACATCTCAAGAATTATTTTCTTGCTTGATCTTTTCCAAGATCATCCTTGTATATAGTTGTACATAGGGTAGCTTAGGTTTCCTTTTGCTTCACTGCTATTCCTTCGCTTCATTTTTGCTTGCGTTCCCGATCGCTTTTTTTCTTGCTAAGAGTGTTCCTCTGTTCTTGATGCGGTGGTTGTGCTTGGTATATCAGACAACATACTTTGTTGTTCACTCTTTCCTATTCTTTGGATAAATCTTCATTTGTAACCATTGATTTTTGATTGTTTCCGTGAAGTGGTTTCCTTATTGAACTCTGACTTAACCTAGGACCGAACCCTTGGTTGAATATTTTCACACTTATCTTGGATTATGTACAAAACATACCTTAAATTTTTCTGAAGAACTATACAATAGTTGTTATGAGGTCTTAGCAAGTGAAAAATACTGAGTCAGCTCCAGTGACCACTGTGATTCCAAACCCACAGTAGGCTTTGATTCCTACGCAGTTCAGCAAAAAGAAAGAGTACCAAATGAAAATATCATGGAAAAGAAAGAAAAGAAAAGAAAGTACTAAAACAAGCAACTGTGTGGGTGTACGAGCAACTCTATCAAGGCTATGGATGCTTGGCTGGAAATATAGTAGTGTTCGTTAGATCACAATGACAACTCCATTAAGGCTATGGATACCTAACTGACAGTGGGGCAGTGTCCAAGTTAATTTTTGGGTTAGACGACTTATGTAGCTTTCCTTGACGAGTTAATGGTTGTTTGTTATTATCTCTAAAGAAAGGAAATGAACTCACCTAGCACACACTTTTGAGATACTCTTGTGACTTGATTCAACTAAGGATCCCATCCTCCTTTGATTTTCTTAGTTCACCCTTGGAAACTGGCTTCTAGTCTATGAAACTAGAGATTCTAAGTTTTGAATGAAAATTTACCCTTAGAACACTCTTGAGCATTCTCCTAGTAGAGTAGCCATTTGTTGTGCCTATAGCACACACACCCCATTCAAAATAGGGACCCCTCTTTTCACCTTCATCCAGTCACTTTTTGCTTTTTCCATGTTTTGTGTGCCCCCTAATTTTGAGCTCCAAGTGGTCAAGGAGTCCCAAAGTCATCACCTTTAGTTGACCTAAGTTCACCACCCAAGAAATTTCCAAGTCCTTGGCCTTTGTAGGGTTTTCCTGGCAAGTTTCCTTTAAGTTTTCAAACCAACATCCTTCAACCTCCATAGGTCCACCCCTATAGGTTTCCCCTTGCAAATCGCTATCTTTCTCTCATCATTTCATCAACAACAAACCCGAGATGTTTTCCTACATGGCAGGTCTTGCATCTTCCATCACCACCATCCTTCACGGCTCATCCAATGGCAACCCCCGGGGTTCTGTCCGCATTGCAGATCTTGACTTTCCTGCTGCAACCCTTTCAAAACCCACGCCCAACTATCCCATCGGTCACCATAGTAGCAATAAATGAGGGTCATTAATGCATAATTTCCTATAAATAGGAAGGTCGACCTGCCATTTTCACTGACACAAGTCATAAAATTGTCAGAGATCAAACAACCACTGCCTCCTTCGTGCCTACATGACCTCCTATCCAAACTCAAGCATTGCATTCATCAAATTATTTGGGATTCCAAGGTATGTTCACCATTGCTAGCATGAAAGTGTCTCTTTAACTCAAGTTTCTAAATTTAATTGAAAATCCTTAGGAAAACTTCCCAAAACTCCTTGAGCGGCCGATTATACATCTAATTTTGCACCGACCCATTTAAACAATCCTTGAAAATTGATCAAACTCAACCCCTAAAGGCAATGCAGAACTTCACCTTCTCGCTGTTGTTCTTCACCAGAGTGATGAAACCTTTGCGGCCTGCAAGCCCATTGCTATTGCTGCTTGAAATGAGTTTCAAATGAAAACCCTAAGCAACATCACCCTACAGGTACAACTATCTATAATTTTGCATGTGGGTAGAAGTTGTCCCTCTACTGCCCCGATAAAACCTAAGATATTGAACACTTGTGATAAAACACGAAGCTTGAAACCCTTACAAGTCCACAGTTGGGGGCCACCATGTGCGGGTAAACCCCATCTGATCAACGTTTTGAAATGACCATCCCTTGCCAGCCTCCCACATTGTAGGTTCCACTGATTCTAGTGCCCTCAAGCACTTGAAGCAAAGTTTCTAGTGGAGGTATTTCCTTGTGGACTTCCATCTGCCTCCCACTATAATTTCACATGCCTCCCATAAGCGACAAAATCCATGTTCTCGCCCGCATCACAGACTCCACTAACCGCTTCACCATTCAAGTTCATGTTGGAAAATTCCAAGTTTGAAATCACATTTGGGCTGAACTTTGTGGGGGTCCATCCATGGGCTGCCCCTCCTTCGCCACTATTCAAAAATAGTCAAGGGACCTCATCAGCCTGCCCTGCGGACTCTGACTGCATTGTCTCTCGTCAACTCCCTTAACACTAAAATGATTAAGTTTAAATTAATTATGGTAATTCATTTGCGGGTCGTCACCTACGGCCCACCATCATCTAGCCACCACTCACTAATGGTCACGTCCTACCTTCCTTCCAAATTGTAGGGCCCGAGCTCCCTTTTGTCATCTAAGTCATTTTCAAGTAGAGTAATCATTACCAAGGCCCTTTGTGGACACACTGGTATAGGCCACCTCTTGTAGGCTACTATGTCTTCACTACCATCCCTAAATGGCCATCTTCCAATAGCCTTCCACTGGTCCTAGCCCGAAAACCTCCAATTGCCTAGATCATCCAAACTGCTTGCGAACCCTGCCTTGTGGGATTCCCATTGTGGGTCTCTGCTTTGTGACTGTCATTGCTCAATGGCTGAGCTACAACCATCCAAGGTGCCTCTAGCATCTGCATCCTTTGTACCCACATGAACAAGATGACTAATTGTAAGCATCCAAAGACCTCATAGATGATTGCCCAACGTGCCTAAATGCCTTGAATCCTTCACCAGCTTCCAAATTGCCAATGTCAAACATGAGGTGCAGGTGGCCATTTGCAAGTTGTCGTGCCCTCAATGCTGTTTCCCTTCTACCTCCTCCTAACGACTGCTAGCCTAGGGAAACCCGCATACCTGGGCTCATATTTCTATAATTAACCTTAATAAGCACTAAACGATGAATGTTTAATGAATTTCATGATCTTTAGAAGATGAATTACTTGATCTAACCTTCATTTTGCAAGATTTCACTAACTCTTCTTCAATATTTATGTGAATATGCTTAACTTTCCCTTGCTTGCAGGATTTATGGAATCTATTGTGGGAAAATTGGGGTAATCTACAGAGAAGGAGAAAGGAAAGAAAAATACCACAGGACTGAGGGAAAAAGAGGAGAAGGACCAGATGAAATATCAGTTCCATAGGGTGGAAATCACCTCCAAGGTCACCTCTATATGGGATTCAATATCATATACCAACCTAGAGCATATAGACATAGATGAATTCAGACAAAGAATCACAAGAAATCCCATTAATGAGAATGCACAGAAGATTTGAAAGAGTGGCCTAGCCAAGGTAGTTGGCTTCCCACCTACACTTGTAGCTTTAGAACTTGTGATGGCTTGCAGGGAGTGCTACCATAGTGGCAACAAAAAAATTATTGATCATGAGGGAAGGGTGTTAGCAAACCCGTCTGCCCAATCCATAGGCGAAACTTTTGATATCCTAACATTTGACCCCATGGAAGAAACATAGAAGGGATATGCCAAGAACATGTAGAAGGAAGATCCCCTGGCATGCAAGAAGCTAATCAACCAACATTGGATGAAGGAGAAGAGGGGGAGCACTGCCAAGGTGCCACAAGAAATTTTCATAAGCAACTTCCATGAAGAGTACCATGACCTGGTCACTCTACTAAGCAGAGTAATGGGCCTCCCTAGCACTGCCTTCTTTCAAGAATGGAATGTATGCCCTATCCCCAGGCAACAATCCCCTATCCGCTTAATTTCAGGTAAGGAATGTATGCCATCCCTACTACCCAATGTGCATAATATTTAGAGAAGGAGATAGTGGAGTACCATTTGGACCTCCACATGGGCTGACCAAGGATGCACCTATATGTCAAACTGAATAAGTTGTTCAAAAAAAAAATGCCTATCTACCCCACATAAAAGATTTCTAGGCCAACTAAAAAGATGATAAGGAGGTGAGAATGAGGCATTACATGCAGATGATGACCCAATTTTTGTGGTCAATCAACCTATTCCTAGTGCCTGACCAAATTGTAGAAGAGGAGGACACCATCATTGATGAAAGATATAATGTTGTGGCCGAATTGTCATTTCCACTAATTGATTGGGATGAGGAAGAGGTCAATGACCTCAACATTGTAACATGGCCCATTGACAACAAAACCAAGCAATGGGTGGATGCTCAAATTTCCCAACTAAAGGTACAAGGTTCCGTGTTGACATATAGTGAGCTCATATATGAGCTCAAGAGTGAAATAGATAGCGAGGTAACTACCACCCCAATAGGAGAAACTCCTAAATCCCCTCCAGCAACTAGATTGAGAAAGAGGTAGGATGTGTCTAAGCATCAGCCAAAAATAAAATTCTATACATAGAAGGCCTTGAAGGGAGAATCCTCATCGAAAAATGCAAAGAAGTCAAGTGGATTCAGTGAAATTACAACCATCAAGGAGGATCCGCAACATGAAGGAGAAGAAGAGGCGAAGCAACCATGATCACCACCTACTACCTCTTCTCCCACTGTTACCACTTTCGTTGCCACTCCACCACCTCCTGTATCTCATGCACTACATGTTTCCTCTCCACCTACTATGGACATTTTTCCAACTCGCTAGTAGGACCAATTATGGTATTGGATTCCTCTTTGGCCACAATGTCCCTGTTGTTTTCTGCCTCGCTACCCCCTTCATTACCTACTCTTTCTACCACAATATCTTTAGCTGACACAAATACTATGCCTCCTCTAACCTTGCCTAAGGCATTTGCAAAATATATGCAAGGAATACCAGCTGAGCTCTCTAGGGAATAATGAATCCCACTATCCAAAAGGTAATGGCCTGAATTCTTGCTATCCTACCTATTCCTCCACCACCCATAGAGCCACCGAAGATGGAGGCTACCATGCAAATATTAGAAGAAATGGAGAAATAACGAAAGGAGGCCACCAAAGGAATAATGGAAGAGCCCAAAGATCCTTTTAAGGAATAATATTTGGAATGTACAAAGGGTGGGTTGAACATAAATGTAGATGAAGTAGCATCAGAAGAGGAAAAGTCACAATCTTCAAAAGAGGAAATTGAAGTCCTCAATGCCAAGTACATAATAGAAACCTTGGACCAGGAACTCAAAGAGGAGCTATCTAAATAGCTCAAGGATATTGGAGAAGAGGTGGAATATGAAAGGCAGTCCCTTAAAGATAAAGAGGACACTGAAGTCAATGTGGAGACATTCAAGGAGCCTCCACTAGTTGGGAAAGACAAAGGCCCTGTTCAAGAAGAAGAGGTACCACCTGAGAAAGAAGGGAAGGAAGAAGATACTAAAAAGAATAGCCCTGAGCTAGAAAAACATGAAGAGCTTGAGCAGGAAACATAAAGAGCACATCAAATGGGAAGTATCCTGGTAAAGAACATAGTCGTCACTGAGTCAAAAAGGGAAAAAACCATACACATTGACGAATCACACAAAGAAGAAGAAATAACTGACTGAGAATCCCTAGGCCATGAAGAGAAATGGCCCCAGCATGAGCAAAGAGAGGAAGGTGATCATGAATCACTGAAAGGGGAGGCTCAAACACATGACTGGCTAGAGAAGTAGTTACGAAAGAAAACTCTAGATCTAGTTGATCCCAAGACCAAAATCGAGGCTATATTGGTAACAACACAAACAAAGATGAAGAAAGAAAAGAAGCCAAGGGTTTGTTCTTGTATCACTATTGATGCATTTGGATCTAGAACGATACAGATAGCCACCCCAGTGATAGAAAAAGGAGAGGGGGTCATCTATAATATTTCCACCATCAACTTGGGCCCTGCTACAAGAGAGTAGAAAATCAACAAATTCCAGGGATCAATGGCCACAATAATGCAATAGATGAACAAGGATTAGTCCTCTAAGAAGGAACTAAAGGCACAAGTAGTGGATCTCAACACCTATATTTAGCAATGGACATCTCTATAGGAAGAAGCTCCAACGACATTTTTTGCGCCCCTACTCCTCTCCTAAGAAGAACTCACCAAGATGGAGAAAATGAAGAACTAAACCAAGGCTACTATAGATTGGTTTAGAAGGGTACTTTATAATGGTGACATGGGCATAGGCCATGCTGTCTGAATAGACAAAATTTTTTGAGATGTGTAGAAGTAGCTAGAGGGCACAAAAAATATATGTCACCGGTTTATCGAGCTATATAGGATCACCTATCCTAAGCTCGAGGCCATTCTCAAAATGCCCAAGAAGACATGGGAAAAGGATCTTACCCTTGCAAAGGATGATCATTGGCTGGTAGAAATATGGAAAATGGCCCTGGATCACAGGAGGGACATCCTAGAGAGATTGTTGAGTGAAGTTGAGCTTAACATTGAATGGTTCAAAGAGCACAGGGCAGATAATGAGGACTACCTAAAGTTGATGACGGACTATGATATGCCTATCATGGAGTTGGATCTAGAAAATATTAGGCCATACTTCCATAAGAATATGGAGCAAGGGGTAGCAGACTCACTAATGTCATATTTCATGGACTTTGCTACAAGGGCATTTATCCAGTTTGAACATGTAATTAAGGCCATACCCAAGTGCACAAAGAAATGGGAACAAATCACTGGCAGATCAAAGAAACTGGCCTTCCAAGTTTTTCAATCCGATATCATGGAGTGGGATAAGCTTCAGACGCTAATTAAGAAATTCATGGAGTATGCCACTCTTCAAAAAAATATAGGAAAACTAGTGGTAGATGATGACTTCCTAACAATATAAGCTGAAAAAGGAAGGTAGTCACTAGAAGAAAAACTGCTACAGTGTCAGGGCACTGCAGGACAAAATAGGGATGAGAGAAAATTGTATTTTATATTAGTATATTTTGGGGGTAGGTGAAACCCTAATGTAAAATGAATCTTGGCCACACAATGAGAGTAAATCATATCCATTCATTTCGCTCTTGGAAAACTATAAATAGGGGGTCTCTCATTTTTAGGGAGATTTGAGTTTTTGTAAGGACATGTTACAAAAATTTCAATAGAATTTTATTTCTTTTGGTGGATTCTTGTGTTTCTCACATGTTGCATGATTCATCTTCTCATATTTGAGAGATTTAGATTGATTTAATTCATTGTTCTAAGTGCTTTCAAGTAGTTTTAGTAGTTTAGTTCATGTTGTCCATTGATATTGAAGAATGCTATGGTGTTGATGCTTTCCATGTTCATGATTTTTGTTGTTTGTTGATGATGAAAAATAGTGAAAAGCTAGTTTGAACATTAATTCATTGTTTCACTTAAAATTCATCTTTTATTCATGCTTTATGGTGAATGAGCAGCTGAAAATTTGTAGACCTTAGAAGATAGCACTAGTTTCATGAGATTGTATGTGGTTTGGTTAAGTGGAAATCAATTATAGGAAGGTTGTCCACTGTAGCATCCTCCATTGTCATTGTTCATCAATAGTTGTAGGTCTAGGAACTCTCACCTCCCTTTTCCCTTTTGAATTTTCTTTCAAATAGTAGTTTAGGAAAAGTTCTAGCATCAGTGTAAAGCCAAATCTGATGTTGCACATGGAGTTTTAGACTGATGTTTTGAAATTGCAGCAATTACACATCACTTTCAAAATCTCATAAACTCCATTTGAAGGTCTAATCTCCTTCCAAATTAGCAATTGTCCATGCCCCTTCTGATTATTAGAAAATCACATCAATCCACTGAGTTGTTTTTGCAAGTCATGACCTAACACCCAAGAGACCTTGGGGTAGTGATCTAGAGATTGTTTGCAGATTTCTACCTTTCAAGAGAGGCAGTGCACTTGTGTGCTACCTATGTTGAGAAGGTGCAAAAACACCCATCAATAGGGTTCACTTGAACCCCACTTTTTTTCCCTTCTCCCTTTCCTCTAGCCTTCAGAACGTGTTATCCATCAAATATAGTTTTAATATATTTTGGCTTTATTATGTACTCCTTTTTAGTTTAATTAAACATAGTTTTTTCATTGAAAATCAAGATCTTTGTTCTACACATGTGGAAAAATAGTAGATTATGAAAAAAAAAATGTTTGTGCTAGGTATTGATGTCCTTGATCCAACAAGAAAAAATGAATTTTGATACATACAAAAAAATTATGTTGTATACGATCTACCTATGCCTAAATTGTAATTGGCTTAACTTCAAAACTTAAGAAAAAAATATTCAATAAAACACTATGAAACCAAATGAGTGTGCTAGATATCATAGTTACAAAGCTAAACTCAAAAAAAAAAAAAATTATCCTTCATAGAAATTTTTTATGTTGTTTACGGTGAGCATCACTCTTTAAAAATAGTGTTTACCATTAAAAACTAATTTTCGAAGGATATGGAAAAATAAATGTAATTTGATTTCAAAATTTTTAAAAACATATATATTTAGAATCTAAAAACAAAATTTCACAAATCACTAGTTCGCATCATCTTCAAATCCCTCATGGTTTAGCAGCTATAGGTGCCTGAAAGTGAATATTTAGTAAAAAAAGAATAGTTCAATGTCCAATTTGGCCAAAAAGTGTAAACCACTATTGTGGGATCACCCCTTGACAAACAAATAGATACTTGGGAGATATATTGCATCATACATTGCTTTGACATTCCAAAAGGACTACCATTTTCAGATATGGTAGGTATTTGCATATCCCTCTTTTCGAAAGTAAATGGAACATGGTCATGTTAGCATAGACATTTTATTTTGTAATCAAGGTTCTCTTTAGGAGTTCATATATATATTATCTTTGTAGGAAGTGTCTTTATATGCATTCCACAATGATTCTATATGGTTACAATTTTGACATTCTTGTAATGTCATATATTTTTTTTCTTATAGTTTATTTCACTTCATAAAACACAATAGTTTGATCATGGTTTGGTATGGAGAATCAATATAAATATGACCCATAATGATCTCATCAATGGTTTCTTGGTAAAAACCATAACCATTATCATAGGTATTATATGTTTATTTATTAACAAGGCTATCATCATCATCATCATCATCATCATAAGGATGATATTTTATTTGGTTATCAAGATTGACACCATCATCATAAATAATGAAGGTGTTCCCAGATTAGTTATAATGATCAAACTTGTATAATTAAAATGGATTGATTATCACTATGCCTAATGTGTTTGGATTTCAAATGAAGTCCTAGCTTTTTGAATGAGATGATAAAATCAAGAGTTAATGATACTTGTTGTAAGTTAGGATTTGATTTTTAATTGATTGAATTATTGGATTTGGATAATTTGGATGATTTAGGTTCTGGATGACTGTAGGATTGAGATTGATTTTCGAGGCTCAAGGATGGGATTTTGGATTGAGTGATGATTGAGGAAAATGATTGACCTTTGGATTAAGGTTGGATTGATTGAGCATTGATGATTGGTCTTGTGGGATAGGAAAATTTGGGTCAAGGTAATATGATGGTGATTGGGATAGGGAGATATGGACTATGGTTATTATGGACTACTTTTATAACATTATTTTGAATCTTTCTTGATGAAAATATGTGATTTACTAATGAATTATAAATGAAGTATGGTATTCTCTATTGTTTATTTATTCATGTTACATTATGAAAGGCATATGTTTCTTATAGTACATGCGTCTTATGAAAAACACTAAATTATTTGAATGCTTAGAAAGTAGTGTATCTTGCATTTAACTCTTTTGAATATATGGCTATCATGTTGCATGGTGTGCTTATTGGCATGCAAAAATAAATCCAAAAGAATGGGTTTGTATATGTATTATTGTATCGAAATTTTAATTCCATGTCATTTATTTTGATGCAGTATTTCAAAAGAAAAAATAAAATTTAAATATCTATCATTGCTAAAGGGGAAATCTAACTTTATTGAAAGGATAAAAACCAAAATGAATCTATAAAGACTAAGGATGTTAACGGATTAAGGAATAAAAGTGTAAAGGATGTTGCAACTATAGAGACTAATGATAAAGTGATCAAATTTGGTGAAGTTTCCCAAGGAAACCAAATTTAATAGTAGTATAACATGAGTGAAAATGATGTCATTCATAAACTATTAAAGTGCAAGATTGCAAGAAATCAATAGATATAACATGTTATTCAACATAGCTCAACCACTAGAAAGTGATTATACATTCAAAATTTAAGTTTCAAAGTGGGAAAACATGCGCACAATGAAAAAAAATATCAATTATCAGTTTTAATATATAAAAGAGCAGAGTAATTATGTATGTACATATACAAACTTGGCATATATACCAACTCAAAACAATATTTATAAAATGTGCCATATACCATCTCAAGGTCTATATACAATGTATATCTCAAATAGCTATGCCATGTCAAGAAAATCCTAAACTTGTGGCGGACCATCAAAATGTAGCCTATTCATGCCACCTGATGGATGAGAAGTTGGCTACACAATAAAAATTGGAACCAAAAATTAGATTAATTAGCCCAATGGTAAATAACAGGCTACTAAATATAAACTTATCTACTATTTTTTATAACTTTCAAACTAACATCTAATCACTATACTAAACTATAATTTCTCAAAAATATAAATCAAAGTCAAATTAAATTCATCTTTACCTCAAGCCTTTGTTTTTTGCTACCCAAAATTCAGTAAATGATGGTTCCTTAGGATGACTAGGAGTCCTACCATATTGAAATGGTAGAGGATCCACATATGTTGATGGGAGAATACTCTATAAGAAAAAAAATGACAAAATTAATATATAATTACTAACAAACAAACATAAACTAAACATATATATATATATATATATACTAGATATAAAAAAACCATATACCCGAATTAGTGATGTAACTAAGAATGTTTGAGAAGAACTCGTCATGGATGCAGTAACATCAACTTCCTATACATTAAACATGGAAAGAATGTAAAACTAAAAATGTATTTACAATAACCATAATATATTTGAAATTGGCATCTAAATCAATACAATAAGTTGTATAAGTTCTAACTAAACTATTAATTCAATAAAATTTAGTTCAATTACCTTGACTATGACTCATTCTACAAATGACGGTCTTTGGGCATGATTAGGTGTTTTAGTATATGACATGGTAAAAGTTGTCACATCACTCACATCTGGAGTATGGTGCAAAACTAAAATAAGATAAAAATATAAATTAGTATGTATTTAATTAATCACAATTTAAATGATATGCATACAATAAAGAAATTTTTGTATGTATAAAAAATTACACCATGTCTAGGCCAAATTCAATGGTCGTAATAGTACCATGATGTACTTATCTAATCTCATCCTTAGTCATCAACTATTCATTCCCACTTAGATATACATTAGTAATGTACTATTTGTTATAATAATTTTAAATGAAATACATTATGAAATATATTTAAGTCTTACCTATATAGAAGATTATTGTTGTTGATCCTCATCTCCAACTGTGGACAACTCTCCATTTGTTCTTCCCTCACACATCTCCACATTTATATAGTACACATTGTTGCCTCATCTCCTCTAGGTGTCACATCAAGCACCTCATAATTAGTTGTGTCTAGGGGAGGCTTAGTAGTATCTCACATAGGAACTAGACATATATGAATGTACATACTAGAACGATGAGGCACACAAATATGTCTAGATGTCCATCATCCACCAACATCAATTGAAACACTAAGAGTATCACTATTAGGTAGCTGGGAAAAATATGAGGATTTTGTAATTGAATGATTGGTCAAAGAGTGTATGGCCGAGAGACTAAGCATTGTTGTATCTGCAACAATGTCTAGATGGACTACTCGAGGTGGGGGAGCAATATGAGGAGGGACAACATATGGACCTTGCATCTAACAAGTTACCCAAGGTCTATCTTAGGGAATTTCCATACCTACTCCATAAAAATGTCTAAAATTAAATAGTTCATATGTTTTCCTAAAACAAACTCTGCATATAATTTGTAGAGAAAATAAAGAGACATCGAAATTTTTTTTGGGTGGTTTATCAAACACCATCCACCAATGATCCCAATTTTTTCTTGTTATGCCCTCATGTGTGCACCATTTTATGGAAAATTTTGGGTTACGTAAACCAACAAGTTTTCTAGTTTTTAGGTTCAAAAAATATTGGGCTATATCAGCTTTAGATATTTATAATTTTTTAACCTCACCATAGCTCAAACCATTACGATATTCTAACATCTTCGCATCTCTCCACTACTGAAATTAAATACATTTCTTTGTGGCATCTTGCACATGACTTATTATGGCCTCTATATTAGGTGTTGCTGAATAAAAATGATGGCGGTGATGTATCTCTCAGTAATGTTCTTCAATTTAGTCACATTTATCTCAATTAAATGTTGAATTGGAGGATTTGGTAGAGGGTTTGGTGGAGAATTTTCTCTATAAATTTATTTTGTCATTTAAACCCTGTTTAAAATTAAAAAAATTAAAATTTACATAATTTTAAACTAATTACAAAAATCTATAAAAAAGCCCAACATATATACCAAAAAATTAGAGAAAATAATTAAAATGATCAAAAACACAAACAAAATTCAACTTACATCACTTTCTAATGCTAAAATTGGAAGGGAAAATGATAAATCTGTATTAAATAGCAAAAAAGAGATATCAATTTGACTTGGATATTCATTTTTTGATAGTCTACCCATGCATCGCTCAATGAAGTTTGACAGTAACAATGCATAAAAAATGTTCTTTTTTTACTTATAGTTCTCTGAAACAGATATCCATTTTAGATAGCTTTTTTAATATTAAAAGCTCTCCAAAATAGATATCCATTTTGGAGAGCTTTAAAACTATTAAAAGCTCTCCAAAATGGATATCTATTTTGGAGAGCTTTAAAAATATGCATAGAGCTCCAAAGCAGATATTCGTTTTGGAGAGCTTTTTTATATTATAAAAATCTCTTCAAATCTATTTCAAAGACCATTTTTATTTTTTAAATATTTTGTATATACCCATCCCAAACCTTGCCCAATATATCAATATTAATATTATTATAAAAAATATTATTTTAATATACATAATAATATATAATATATATATTTATAGGTAAGTACTGCCAAGGGGGAAGCTCCAATAAAAAAACAAGAAAGTAAATGCATGCCCTTCCCACTAGGGGTGCAACACTACAACACAAATTGTGTTGTTTAGACCACACCTAACTACCGCCCAAAATTTGCAGTGAGCCAAAAAAGGGGGGACACCCACAAATTACATCTCATAATTTCTAGCTTTCATGGATGAAAGTTTATGTTTTAAGGATGTCGACTTATTTTTCTTTACCTTAGTCCAAGCAAGTTCAACATCCAAAGAGTGAAGAAAATCTAGACTTGCTTCCCCCAGAAGAGGCAACCCACAATTGTTGTTTGTTGAAGAGACCAAAGGAGGAGGAGAGGGTGGAGTGAAGGATTCCTCTAAGGAATGCGGAGAAGAAGTAGTGTAATTTCCCATTCACTTTGTAGTAGGTGTGGACTCAAGATCATGCATAGGCACCAAGGACGAAGGGGTGGGAGGACGAGCAGGAGCCGAACTCTGAAGAATGGGAGAAGAAACAAAAGCACAATTTTTAGGAGGAGAAACAATGTAATGGGAAGACTCAACCCCATCCCACCATGAGGGTTTACAATAAGGAGCAACATTGGCATTCTTTCTAACCCCCCCTTTACTACATAATGTGGTAGCATGATCGGTAGCAAAGCAGATTCTGTATCTGAATGCAATCTTCTCATAATTAATTGGTTGACACCAACGCCTACTTCCAACTTTGAGAAAGATTTCAGCTAGAATAACTTTTGAGACATCCATTGCAACACATAGGCGAGCAAAAGGTTTGTTTTCATAGTTGATTGTTTCTTCTGAAATGCAGTGATATTGCCCCAGACCATTACCAATCGCTTTAAGGCAGCCAATTTCCCAGGACTATAATGGTAAGTAAGGTAGGCGAACCCACAAGAATGTAGTTGAAAATGTCTCTATGCGCGGATCAAATGAGGGGAACCAAGGTTTCATGCACAAAAAATTGCCTTGAAAAACCCACAGTCCAGTGTTGAGCACCATTTTTTTGTCTTCCATTGATTCAAATTCTAAGATGAAAAACCCCTTTGCACATGGGTATATACTAATTTCATCTTCCATATAATCCTTCCAATTAGTGTCAATCCATGAATGAAGATCACAAATTTTAGGCCACACCTTTGTGAATCTACAAATCAAAGCATGATCCTGTAAACAAACTTCTTTGTCACAAGCAAAGTTGTCCAAAGAGATTTCAGGGGCAGAGGAAGCATGGTGGATAGGGAGGGGAGGGCAGCCATCGCCGAGAAATTCCTAAGTTTTAGATCGACCTGTACCCCTAACAGCACCACCATAAGTGGTGGATCTTTCCCATTTTTTCTCGGAAGGGAGAGTATCCCTAGTGTCCATGAAATGGTAGCGCGGAGAAGAAGAGCGAGAAGCAAGGGCATGCACAAAACTTTTTCATTTTGAAACAGCCAACCCACCATTGTCTAAACCCCTAATGGATAGCTTCTTCGAAAGGAAATGAGAATCTGAAGAAGCCTTAGTGCAAACACTATTCTGGAGACTAGAGGAATCATTCTTCAACAAGGTGAAGACCTATGTAGAGCGCGGCCATAGGATCGACCAAACCCAGGGCAGGGAAATGACAACAAGACCTATCACCTTTTGTCGCCCATCCACCAACATCACCTTCATCATTTTTCATTGAGAGCCTGGGAGCCTCTTGAGCAGTGGATGCAAAGGTAAATGGAGTAGAAGAAGTTCACATCTTTTTGGAGCAGAGAAAATATTGATATTGTAAAAGTATCTTGAGCTAATATATATTATATATTACTATATTATATAATAATAAATATTAATATAATAATATATAATATATATTAATATATTATATAATAATATCTTAATATATAATTATAATTATTATAATATTGGGGCAAGAGGCCTAGCTCGATTGGCTAAAGCATCTTGTTGTAGAAAAGCGGTCACAAGGTCTAGTCTCTCCCCAAACTCATGGTAGCAGAGGGCGTGTCGTGCCAACACGATCGGTCACATGAAAAAGTTTACCACGCACACTACAGTTTATAGGGGGACGGATACCTGACCGATTCCTACAGTCTAAAAATAATAATAAGTATTATTATAATATTATGTATTTATATATACATAATAATATACAATATATTAATATAACATATTGATATTAATATGCTATAATATATTATAATATGTTATAATATATTATATTATATTATAATACTATTAATATATTAGTATAATATTGATATATAATAATATATAATACATAATATAATAATATATAATAATAAATCTTTATGGATGTATAAGACATTTATCCTTTATGGATGGATGAGGACCCAACAAAAACTTGTTCTCTAATATATTATCATGTTTAATATTAGATTACCCGTTATTAATGGATATCTATTTTTCTTTGTTTTTTACCATATGTAGCAATTGTACTTTTTACCAACCCAAGTAAAAAGTCAAACTTGATTTCTATGATTTTTCTTAACTCAAATCATTTTTTTGTACATCACCAGTATTTTTCCCCCCATGATCTTTCACTCACCAACATATGTATGAAACTTCTAGTACCATATCCTATGACTTTATTTCAAGACACACAAAGAATTCTTTAATTTACAATTAGATAATGTTATTTGTTGTGTCTTGTACACATGCCCCATTTGAAACAGGGACCCCCTCTTTTCCACATCCCACTTTAGATTGCTTTTTCATTTTCTCCTTAAGAGAGAGGCCCTCAAAATTTACATTTTTTTTATCTCCCCTAAGTTTACAAAGATTATTCAAATTGGTAGATGAAATTGTTAATAAAATGTGTCTCAACCTTGCAATTACATAAGGTATTGTTGATACATCAATGATCGTGGGGCGTGGGGGGGTTTCCCCCCATAACGGGTCAAGGGGGATCATCCCTTTGGCTGGGGGTCTGGGGGTAGCGCACCCCGATAGGGGCTCGAGGGTAGTTTCCCTAAAAGGAAAATTTTGTTTATATTTTATTATTGTAAAATATTAGGTCTTAAATCTGACAGTTGATATTTTATTAGCTTGACTTACCCTAGAAGGAAACCCTACTTTATGAGGGAATTGCATTATTACTGTGTATTTTGATGTATTTTGTGAGTCTAATAATGGTCGTGTTGCCTCTAGATCTCTAGATGGTGATACTCTTGTGAGAAGATTTCTTTCCAAGTATATTGTAATATTTGTTTTTGAATAATATATTGGGTGGCTTTGGGAGTGTGGGGTTTTTATCCCAAAATGGTTTTCCCCACATAAATCATTATGTTGTGGTATGCATGATATTTATGTTTATTTTTGTTTAAGTTTCTTTAACTATAAAGATCTATAAAGTTTTGCATTATTCTCCTCTGAAGATTAGTGAAGGAAGTTGTTCTACTACCTTACCTCCCTTATAGAAATGGTGTTTTACAATAATTGAAATGAATTAATTGTTGTCTTTGGGATGCCTCACGTAGGTGATTTTATGCTTATTTGGTTTATGCCTTGGGATTTTGCAAATCTCGCATATTTCACTTGACTATGAAATTACTGAAATTGGAATTTCTCATGGATTTCCTGAATCATCGAAATTAGAAAATGTTATGGTCTTCATGGTATTTGCCCCAATTTGAATTTTCCAAACTTCATTTTCTATTGGGATCTCCAAAAGGTTTCTTTAATAGGTAGAAAATTTTAAATGTTTGATTGATTGACATGACAACTTTGTTGCTAGTGGCATTAATTGTGGGGTGCAAGATTATCAAAACTACCATTTTCTCATTCATTCCTCACTTTTACATTTGCAAACTTGATTTGGAGAGCTTGGACAAGCTAGGGAATCCATAGAAATGAGTTGAGATAGAAATTTGTGGGAGGTTGGACATGATTTAGGGAGTTCAAGGGTGATTTAAAGTTAATTTTTGGTTTATTTCTTCACACCTCCAACTTAAAGGTAAGTGAAATATATATCCCACTTAGTTTAAAGTAAAATCCCTTAAATTTTATGCATTTTAATATTGGGAGAAGGTAGGTCTTTTATGGAAAATGGTTATGAGCATATATTTAACATTTTACATTACACATTTTGGGAATACATGGGTTAGGGTAGGTCATTTCATAGTTTGAGGTCTTTATTTGGTGGGTCTTAATACTTTATGTCTCAATCTTGGGTATTATAGATTGAAATTCTATGTTCATAAGGTTTTGAATGATTTGTATTCTTTATTTGAGCTTACATTTCTAGTTTCATTTTAAATTACTTATCATTGATATGGATGCTCATTTAAAATTATTTCAATAAATTAAAATCACAATTGTATCTATAGTTGAATTTATAAACTAGGTTTTGGGCATTATTTCATGCTTACACAAAGCTCACATTCCTGGTTTTTGAATTATAATGTTGTAAATTGCTTATCTATGGTATGAATGTTTCATTTAAATCACTTTGATATATAATGGATTAAAACCCATTACATTCATGGTAGAAATTATGAAACTAGGGTTTCTTCATGTGTGGTATCACATCCAAGTCTAGGATAAGCGATTTAAAATGCATTTTCATTCATAATAAAACATTTTGGCTTAACTAATATTTAGAGTTCTAGTGATTTTGAAAACCAAGAAATTTGCAATTATCAAACATACAAGGTATGGAAACCAACATGGTTTGTACCCTCGTAAATTTTCATTAATATTTTAGTATTTCACAGATCCTCAAATTTGTGAGGATTTCAATACTATGAAAGTCAAAACATAGTGAAATAAGTATGATTCTCGAGTGTTCCATCTATTTGGGGAATTTTCATTCTTATGAAGTTTTTATCACTGAGTATGAGTCTTGAGTGTTGCATCTATTTGGGGAATTTTCATTCTTATGAAGTTTTCCTCACCCCTTGAATTCCCTGAACCCACCAAATCCCAAGGTGATGTAAAGTACTTAGTCATTTCATGACAAGGTGGTTGCCCTCACATATTTCATGATCTTGTCAAATCCCTAAAATGAGCCCAAGTTTGCAAAGTATCCAAGGGGGGTTAATATTGGCCTTCACTAAAAAACCAATCTCACGGATTCCTGCTTTCAATGAAGTATTTCAAAGACATTTGTAATTTGCAAAGGTTTGGAATGCTTGAAGAGTTAAAGGGAGTGTAAGTTAAAAACCTGGTAAAATGCATTCTTCATGGAATTCATGCCTCGCCAAAATGCTTGAGGTCATCATTAGTTTATGAAATTTTTCCTAAGTCATGAGGAATGGGTCTTGCTAAAACAAGTCTTTCATGGATTTCCCTTCACAACAAAGAATTTCAAGAGCCACAAGAATCTATGAGAATACCAATTCCCTAAACTATTGTTGTGTTGAATTAATGAAAGTGCTTCTTTGATGATTTTGGGACTACCTAAAATATTTGAAGCTAATGAGGAAATCCATAATTTTCTCATTTCTCTCTAAAATCAACCCTTCACAAAAATTGACCTACTTTGAAATATTTCATGATTTCCAAAATTTCGTGAATCCTTCCAAAACCCGAGATGAATCTTGGAAATGATAAGTTTTAAGGAAAACAATTAAGTGACCTCAGAGATTTATTTTCTCTTTGAATTTCATGAATCTTCTTATTCTCAAAGATTTCTTGGTCCTTTGAATTCCACAAAAATGCTTAAAATCCTTGCAGATTGTTAACTGAGGGTAGTTTCTTTCAATGATTTATGGCCTGTTTGAAATCCCCAAACTTCACAACACCTCCAAATCCTTGAATTTTTTTCTAAGGATGAGTTTGATGTTTCTCATGATGGTATTTATTCAACATATGATTTCAAAGTGATGTTACATGCAATTATGAAGGGATGTGATTGATTTTCTCATGAATTTTCAATAATTTGAATATGTTTAAGATCTTAGGGGAGATTTGTTCATCCTTTCCACAATTCTCCTCCCTTTCAAGTAATTAGGATGTTTTTCTAACAAATGTAGGGTGAGACAATAAAATTTGAGATAACAAAACAAGTGGGAAAATCAACCAAGGGTAATAAGACAGGATAGGGTGAGGAAAAGCTCTCCAAAAAAACACAAATGAAGTATGATGCCAAAGGTGTCCTACCAAAAACAAAGATTGCTTCGTATTGGGGTAATGTGGGGGATACCAAACTTGGTCATGTGGACCTTAAAGAGTTCAAGAAGAGAATGGTTGGTTCAAATCCCTTTGAGTTGGAAAGGAAGATGTTCTGGAATGGAATTGTTTAGGTTGTTGGATTTCCACTTTCATTTTAGTGTCCAAAGCTAATTATTGAATGTTCCAAGCATTATAGGTTTGATGAGAGAAATTCCATTGGACCATAGGAAAGAATCTTGGCCAATTTCACTGAAGTGGCTCTGGACGAAGCTTTTGAGATTCCCTCTCATTCAAAGTTAACAATGTTCACCTTGGAGGTAGAAAAGAAGTTATATGTAGATCTAGATAAGGCTTTGGAAATCATGAATACCAAGTGGGTTAACAAACCAAGACAATATTTTTCAAATTTACCCAATAACCTATACAAAGGTGACTTCCATGATGAATATGGTGACATGGTGACATTATTGAGCAGAATCATGGGATTGGAAAAGGGTGCCTAGTTTGAGGACTGGATGTTTTATGTAATTGGAGAAATTGAGAAGGGAACAAACTTTTGTTGGGATAGATTGATTAGTGACAATATTGACGAGAAGTTGGAAGAGGTAGAGAAGACCAAGAATTTCACAATGACCTCTTATGTTGTCTACATGTTGGCTAGAAAATTTAAATATAGAGGATTGAAATACAAGGGAACAGTGGGAAATGAGCCCAGACAAATCAAGGTATATGAGTGTTATCCACAACTACACTTATTCAACACATCTCACTACAAGAGAGAAATGATGATTTTTCAAAGTATATTACTATAACACTACAAGAGGCTTTGCATAGTAGGCTATCACCTAATTCCATGGAGTTGGTAAAGAAGTTTGGCTCATGGTTCATCTAGTTCTAGAAGTTTACTTACATTAGAATTCAAGGCTTCCCTCTCGGGCCCTATAGACTTCCAAGATACCGAACCAACAAAATGGTGATACAGGAGGTTACAAGGCAGTTGGTTTCCTTTGATAAAGTTTTAAAAGGCGAAAGATGGAAAATAGTGGGATTTTCTAGGGTTTAAGACTTAGAAGGACAATCTTCACTATCTCTCATTCAAGAACAAACACTTGAGATCTCAATGCAAAGGAGAAAGAGATCTTGCTAGAGGGATAACCTAGGGGTTGATTGTAAGATAATGAGGGGTTCACCACCAAGTTAAGACTTGGAAAGACAAATGCAATGCAAGATAGAATGCTTAAACCTAGTTTGATGCAATTACTTAGTAAATGATCTAAAGATGCAAATGAAACAAAACATAAAACTACAGAATGGAATGTGTGCACCTGAGAATCTGAAGATGACTAGGAGGTATAAAACACTAGAAATTATGCCTGTAATGTTTTGTGGGACTCATTTGTCAAGCTGGGTGAATCAGTACAAAATATGGGTTTCTATGCGAGAAAAACAATCTACCAAATGGGTATGAATTTGTAAAAACCTTATTTTTGACCAAAATTGGGACTCATTCGCTAGAAGTGGCTGATGAGGGCCACACCGCCCAAAACCCATAGAAATACAACAACAAATACCAACACAAAAGATGCGAGACACAAAAATGACTCACTTTCAATTATTTTCAGAAAATGAAATGACAGATTCAAAGCTTACATGCTACACCCTCACGGGCTTGATTCATTACAACAAAATCAACTCTAAAAAGAAAATCTACTATTTGAAGCCACAATCTGCACTATCAGGGCCACCTTCTACAATCCCCACTTATCCCTTTTTATTTTCCACAATAACCTCCCTAGAATGTTCTAGAAAGTTCAAATTTCCCCTTTTTGTTTTGGCGCCAAAAGTCCCACCGTTTGATTTCTAGCCTAGGAAGAAATTTTTAAGAAAATCACTTTTTAGAGGACCAACTTTGTGAGGCCATAACTTTTGATCCGGGTCTCCAATTTTCTATTATTGCATATCATTGGAAAGCTCTCAACGAGATCTACAATACATGAGCCATCGTAGGTTGGTTCAACCACTTTTTGAGTTGCATTGGAGAAATTTCTCGGGACATAAACTTTAATTTCTCCCAAACCGTGCAGGGTAAGAGGTGATTCTTTCATGACCAAAAATGTTTTTCAACACTACTCCTTGGGGAAAATTTTCACATCCATATGAGCCCATTTAGGATGACTTACTAAAAATAGTAAGTTTCCATTTTTCGCTATTTTTGATGCTTGTCAATCTTATATCCCTAAGTGCTATCATGGGACTCAAAACAAATAAAGAAAATAGAGAAAACATTTTTATTGGGTGATGCAAGATTTCCCTACACCATTGGATGCTCCTGCATTAGACACCCAGGGTAAGTTGAAAAGTGACCTTGTCACTTCTCAGGAGTTAGAGGGAAACCAAGACGGTTAACCTCAGCCTCAAACAACCATGATGAATCTTCAACAGGCCTTTATTTCCATTTCACCAAGTACTCTACATATTTCCTATTTCTTGTAATTATACCCACATGACTATCTAAGATTTCTTCTATCTCTTCCTTCTCTGAAGCAAGTGCAAGAATTTTCCACTATTCTTTTATTTTCCCCTCCTCTATATCACCTTCATGATACTTTGTCAAATCAACAATGTTGAACAAAAGAGAAATGTTTATTCCACTAGGCAACTCTACCTCATAAGAATTTCATGAATCATGCTTCTTCAGGATCTTGCATGGTTCAAACTTCTTCATCTTTAACTTGTTGTATGTACCAACTAGAAACCTTTCCTTTCACAAATGAACCATGACTTCATCTCCTACCTATAACTCCTTATACCTCCTTTTCTGATCTTCCTGAGCCTTATATTGTTAGTTCATCTTATTGATATGCTTCTTCACCTCTTCATGCAAATTGTTCAAGTGCTCAGCAAAATCTTCAGCCTCAACAATACTCTTCCCCCCCTTTATCCATCTTTCTCAGTTTAGAAGCAGTTCTTAGACTACTCCCATATACAATCTGGAATGGTGATTTACCAATGCTCCTATTGACAAAATTTTTGTAAGAAAATTCCACCTATGGTATAATCAAATCCTATCCCTTGGGCTTATCTCCAACTAAGCATCTTACCAGGTTGCCCAAACTCTTATTCACCACCTTTGTTTGTCCATTATTCTGTGGATAGTGTGTAGAACTAAACTTCAAATCTATCTTTAGCTTCTTCCATAATGTCCTCTAGCAATAACCAACAAATTTGGTATCTCTGTCTGAGACTATACTCTTTGGTAGACCATGTAGTCTCACCACCTCTCTAAAAAAAAACTTTGCAACATGAACAACATCAATATTCTTATGACATGGAATGAAATGTGCCATCTTTGAAAATATATCCACCACCACAAATATAGAATCATGCCATCTGTGTGTCCTTGGCAATCCAAGAACAAAACCCATGCTAATATCCTCCCATGGCCTCTCAAATACAGGTAATGGCCGATACAATCTAGTATTCTGACTTGTTCATTTCGCCATCTGGCATACTTTGCAACTTTGTACAAACTTTTTCAAATCTTGTTGTAACTATGGCTAATAATAATTTTCATTGATAAGAGCAATGGTATTATCTCAACCAAAATGTCTAGCCAATCCTCCACTATGCTTCTCCTTGATTAGATTCTCTCTCATAAAACTCCTTGGAATGCACAATTGGCTTCCTCTAAACAACATCCAATCTTGGATTAAGAAATCTAACCATCTTGTCCTATCCAATGTAACAGGTTCCAAACAAGCCTTCCAAGCTTCTACAAAGTTTGGATCTTTAGGATACAAAATCTTGAGCTCATTGAACCCAACAACCTCTATATTCATCTCTATCAACAAATTTTTCCTTCTACTTAAGGCATATGCAACTTTGTTTGACCTTCCACTCCTGTGCTTCAAAACAAAAGTATAACTCTGCAAAAACTCAACCCATTTTAAGTTCCTTTGATTCAACTTTCCTTGACTATTGAGATATTGCAAAGCCTGGTGATTAGTATATAAAACAAATTCTTTTGGAAACAAATAGTGTCTCCATTTCTTCAAAGCCCGAACTATAGCATAAAACTCTTGATCATAGATAGAATATTTATTCTTAGCATCATTTAACTTCTCACTAAAATAAGCAACAAGCTTACCTTCTTGACTAAAAACAACTCCTATGGTAGTGCCATTAACATCACAATCTACCTAAAAGACCTTATTGAAATATGGAAGTGCCAAAACAGGTTGCTTTGTAACTTTCTTCTTCAACATATCAAAACTTTTGGCTGCTCCTATAGTCCACTTAAACTCTTTTCTATCCGCTCTCATCGCTTCGGTTAGAGGTGCACAAATACTACTGAAATTCTTAATAAACTTTCTGTAAAAACTTGCTAGACCATGAAATGATCTTGTTGGAATATGGATTGGGGAGATTTTTGGCATATGGCTTCTATTATTGTCATTAATGGAAACTAAAGTCATTATCTCAGTCTGTAGATCAAAATTTATTCATACCGGCAGGAAAAGTAGAGAACAGTGTTCTACCAGCAGAACGCAGAAAGAACAGGGTATCTAGTTAGTGTGTCGATCTATATGCTTCACCGGATCATAATTTTGTGTTGTGGATTCCCATGATAGTTTTTTAAGCATATATGTTACCTTATTGGTAAGTTTTTTGATGTTGCATTAATCGGTGTATGAGCTTGGAGATCCAACAGGATGTTTTTCTATTTATTTCCTCATTGTGGTTGACCTAGTGAATGTCGCATGTCGCAAATGTATAAGGAGTAATTGATTAATTTTTTCTTGTGTTGGTTATTTTGTTTTGGGTCATAGCTATAGTCTAGTTAACTTGTGTGGGTGTGCATCAAAGATTTCTCATGATTTGAGCCGACATGTGAAGAATATTTCATATTTTGCTAAAGCTGACTTGGAGTAATTGAAATTTTTGTAGCGAGTATATATATGAGATCAGTAATTCATTTTGAAGTGTGTGAAGTGTGTGTGAGTGTGTGAAAAGAGTAGAGAAGATGTATGTGTGAATATCAGAAGGGTGATTGAGTGAGTTATGTATAGTTTCACTTTTGCATTAAAATTTTGTGGAAGCGAGTTAGAGCAGAGGAGAGTGAAGTCTAGAAGGAGTCAGCAAGACCAAAATCTGATTTATGAGCTTAACTAGAATTGTATTTTGGCTTATGAAAATGTTATCCCTTTAGTTCAACCTTTTTTTGTAATCACAAACCCTTTGTAATGCAGTGAGCCTTCCTTATTTTGAGCAATGAGCTCTAGGCAATGTGCCTGAATGCATGCACATTCCCTTTTCTTCATAATTTTAATAGAGTATAAATTGTGGATTAATCCCCACCATGGTTTTTCCCCTAACAGGGTTTCTACGTAAAAATATTGGTGTTATGGTGTTTTTATTATCTTGTTCATGTGCTTGCATCTTTATTTTTATTTATGTGTTGTAAATGGTTCATGATCAAAATTAAAGTTTAAATCTTGTTGAACACTAATTCACCCCCCCTCTTAGTGTTCCCTCAGTCCAACAACTAGTACCAAAGCAGGGTTCCTCTACAGAAGTTTAACAGCTTGAGGTGGATATTGAATTTCAATGGACTCTGGTGGTCTTCAATAGTAGCTTATGGTGGCAATTGATGATCTTGATTAGTCTACAGCGGAAGTCATGGAATTAAAAGAAAATATTGTGGATGCCGAAAAATTCATTCAATCACTGAAGGATAAAATCAACGAGTCAAGAGAAAAGAGGAAGGAACTTTGTGATCAGCTAAAGCAGAAAGAGAATAAAAGCTTGGAAGATGTTCCCTTGAATCAGACCCTAAAAGAAATAACTGAAGAATGTGAAAATCTTGCTAGGTACAATGCTACTCTAAAGCTTGAGATGGAATCTATGGCAATGAAGCTAACTAAGGAGATTGAAGAAAGGAAGAAGAATTAGGAGAATTTGGCCCAGTATTTAAAAGAAAAGTATGAAGAATGCAATAGAGTAAATAGTGGACTCATTCAGCTAGAGATTGAACTGTAAAAATCTAGAAATAGTGAAAAAGAACTTGAAAGATAGATAGTTATTTTTAGAGATGAACTCACTACTGCAAATGAATACAAGGAGAAGTTTAGGATCAGTTCTGCTAAGCTTGATGAGCTGACTAAATGACAAAAGGATGCAAATTATAAGTGAGGTCTTGGCTATGATAAAGGTGAAAGCTCTGGATCTAAACACAAGGATTCTAGACAAAAAAATCAGATGAACAAAGACAGACAGTATCCGGTAAGACAACCAAATGCTCAAAAGTTTAATGGTTATTTATTTTCTTGCAATAAATTTGGTCATATGGATTCATAGTGTAGAAGTAAAATAAATTCAAGTAGTCCATCATTTATCGGTCAGTGTTTTACTTGCAAAAAGTTTGGTCATAAGTCAATTGAATGCAAAAGTATGTCTGTCAGTGTAAGGAATGCCAAATGCTACACTTGTGGAAGAATTGGGCATGTTTCTAATGAATGCAGGTCAAAGGGAAATCAATGGAATGAATGGTGTAGACAAAGAAATCTAGTGTGTTACAATTGCAATAGATTTGGTCACATTGCAAGATTCTATAGGAATAGAAACATGGATAGAAGAGGTCTAGTATATAGAGGAAGAATTTCACAGAAAGATGACAAAGGAAAAGGAAAAGTGATTGTGGAAGAGATAAGAGATTAGATGAAGAAAATGTGGGTAAAGAAGAGTGAATTTGATGAAGGAAATAAGCTCGTATCAGAAGCAGTCTTCAGTATTTCCTCTAGAAATTGATCTCGGGCCATTGGCCTAGGGGGAGTCTTTCAAGAAAAATCCTTTGTCTCCCTATCTGTAGTTGGCACTAGAATGCAGAAATTTTTTAATAGTTGTGCCATCAATCTTCAAATGTTTCCATGATCATTTGTGCAGGAATTCAAGATTTGGAAGGTTCGCAGATAAATTCTTCTCTTGATGTCTGAGAAAATAGGGTAACCAGAAATCCTAGGGAAAAACATTTAATATGGTAAAAAGGTTAAGTGCGTGAAGTTATAAAAGGGTATTTGGAACCCTCATTTGTCACCTTGCATTGAAGGAAAATAGGAGAGCCTCTACAACAAAATTTTGAAGGAGTCAAGTAAATTTGGTGGTGAATTCATTAGGTATTTATGATCGCTTGTTGAACTCCTAATTTTGTGCGCGGAAGAAAAAATTGTTCAGTACAGAAAGAAAAATGAAGCAAATCAAAGGAATTGTGAATTTGGATGAATATAGTATTAGGAAGATCTAAGATGTAAGAAATATGTTGCTGGTTGATGAATTGAAGTGGCTTGAAGGTGTGAAACATAAAATTTTGGACATTTGGAATGAGTTTCCTTATTTTGTCAACGCGGAAGTTGTTAGATCTATTTTGAATAGATTGAATGAGGAAAATCTCACTCTGGATAAACCCTATCTCATTTTAAAACAGGTGATCAAAAATTTAACTAGATTATGGAATGTTAGGGATATTCCAAAAAAGAAGTCGAAACTCTAATCGGAGTAATAGGAGATCAAAGGGCTCTGATAATTTGAACAATCAAAGATCCAATAATGAGGTACATTGCACATGGGATTTCATAAAAAAATTTCTTCAAAAACAGGGAAGGCAGAACCTCGGTAGGCATAGTTTACATATCTCATAAAATGATAATGGAGGACCAAGACTTCGACCTATGCAGTTTGCTAAAAGAACAATTGATGGAGAATGTGCAATTAACAAAGGATGCAGCCTACCCATTCAAGTTTGGTACTTTGGTCATATGTATCATGATGTATTTTTTGAATTTCTTGCCTCATAATGATAATGTGGTATGGAAGGAAAATGAACTGGTTTGTAAGATTTTTTTTTAACATTCTAATACCTTGGAAAATTGTGAGCAAGAATATGCAAATTTCTTTAGTGAATTGTTGGGAAAGTATTGTGTAGTTAGCATTTCCATTTCGGTAAAAGCACTTGAAGTTGGATCATCTTCCAGTAAGATGGAGAGGAAGCAGAAAAGCACTCTAGAGTTTGCTGAAGACACTCCTCTGGCACACAAGTCTCCAAAATCTGAAGGAAAAGGAAAAGGACAAATAATTGTGGATATACCAAATGATGATTATGATGAGTACACTCCAAGAGATGAACCATAATCAGTTGAACTAGATGTAATAATAGCAGAAGGAAGTGATGAAGAAGGTTCTTTATTCAAAACAAAGATATTGCAGATTGTTCAGGAGGAAGATGGAATGCAGAAGATTGCTGAAATATGGTTAGATGGACCCTCATATGATCAAGACATGATTGTCAACAATCTAAGCAGTTACTTTGTGCATAACAACATTAGATTGGAAAGTTTGTAGAATGTGCTTCCAGAAGAAATGATTGAATATATCAGGGAGGCTATAGCCTCTGAGCCTTAGGATAGGAAAGAGGAAGAAATAATTCTACATTTGAAGGAGTAGTTCAGGCTATCCCTTACCAAATTGAAAAAGAAAATGAATATGTTGAGGCAATGCATTGACTCAAAAAATAACATCTATAATTATTGTCTTTATTGGCCTCATGTTGTTTGGAGATACAAGGACAAGCTGTAGTAGATTGAAAGTGAGTTGACCATAATTGGTCAAGATTATAACATGGTTTAGGACTAGGACGGTTCAATCAAGAAAAGGATTCAAGAGTTGCAGACTGAGCATGCAAAAGTTCTTCAAATTACAATCCTATTTCTAATTAAGGTTTTGAGGAAAGGAGAGAAGTTAGAAGAAGAAATTATAGTTCTAGAATCCCTCATCCAGATTATCAACCAAACATCAAAAAATAAAAGCTTGATTGGAATCATTTGGATTGCAGTAGATGCTTGGAAGAAATTTCTTCTGGAAATGAAAGATAAGTATAAAATCATTTTTTGACTTGTTGTAGTTCTTCAAATTTTGATCCTATTTATAATTAGCAAATGGGGAGAGAGAAAGCAGTGAAATTTTTTCATTGATGTCAAAGGGGGAGAGAGTGCTATGAAAAATTCCTTGACATTTTAAGGGGGAGTAGTGTTTTGAAAGAAAGTTGTGTTTTGAAAGTTTTGAAATTTTGGCAGTGTATCTCTGGTTTTGACACTTAGTCATTTTTCACTATGTGTTGCCATCAATGCCAAAGGGGGAGATTGTTGGCATATGGCTCAGGGAGATTGTTGGCATATGGATTCTAGTATTTTCATTAATAGCAACTGAATTCATTATCCTAGTCCTCATATTAGAATTTATTCATACCAGCAGGAAAAGTAGAGAACAGTGTTCTACTGACAGAAAGCAGAAAGAATAGGGTATCTGGTTAGTTTATCTATCTATATGCTTCACCGGATCATCATTTTGTGATGTGGATCCCCAAGATAATTTTTTAAGCATATATGTTACCTTATTGGTAAGTTTTGTGATGTTACATTAATCGATGTACGAGCTTGGAGATCCGACAAGATGTTTTTTCTGTTTATTTCCTCATTGTGGCCAACCTAGTGAATGTTGCATGTTGTGGATGTATAAGGAGTAATTGATTAATTGTTTCTTGTGTTGGTTTTTTTTTTTTTTGGGTCGTAGCTATAGTATAGCTGACTTGTGTGGGTGTGCATCAAAGATTGCGCATGATTTGAGCTGACATGTGAAGAATATTTCATATTTTGCTCAAGCTGACTTGGAGTAATTGAAATTTTGGTAGCGGGTATATATGAGATTAGTAACTCATTTCGAAGTTTGTGAAGTGTGTGTGAGTGTGGGAAAAGAGTAGAGCATATGTATGTGCAAATATCTGAAGGGTGATTGAGTGAGTTATGCACAGTTTCACTTGTGCATTAAGATTTTGTGGAAGCAAGCTATAGTAGAGCAGAGTGAAGTCCAGAAGGAGTCGAAAGGTCTAGAATCTGATTTATCAGCTTAACCAAAATTGTATTTTGGAATATGCAGATGCTATCCCTTTAGTTCAACCATTTTTTGTAATCACAAACATTTTGTAAGGTAGTGAGCCTTCCTTATTTTGAGTAGTGAGCTCTAGGAAGTGTTCCTGAATGCATGTGCATTCCCTTTTCTTCATACTTTTAATAGAGTATAAATTGTGGATTAATCTCCACTGTGGTTTTTCCCCTAACAAGGTTTCCACATAAAAATATTGGTGTTATGGTGCTTTGATTATCTTATTCATGTGCTTGCATTTTTATTTCTGTTTATGTGTTGTAAATGGTTCATGATCAAAATTAAAGTTTAAATCTTGTTGAACACTAATTAACCCCCCCATCTCAGTGTTCCTTGAGTCCAATAGATATTCCCTCTGTAACATTCCTCGAGGTAGGCCATTCAATGATAGCTTTCACCTTCTTTGGATCCATTTTAAGACCCTCAATTGAGACAACAAATCCTAGATCACCAACTCTCTCTTCACAAAATTAAATTTCTTCAAATTAATCAACAGCTTCTCCTCCCTTAGCTTCTCAAAAAAAAAATAGATATGCATCAAGTGCTCCTCCAATGTCTTATTGAAAATAAAAATATCATCCAAATAAACAATAACAAATTTTCCTAAAAACTCTTTCAATACCTCATTCATAAGTTGCATAAATGTGTTTGGTGCATTGGTTAGCCCAAAAGGCATGACTAACCACTCGTATAAGACCTCCCTAGTTTTAAAGGCTATATTCCATTCATCTCCTTCTCTAATTTGAATTTGGTGATATCCGCTCTTCAAATCTATCTTCGTGAAGTACTCAACTCCACTCAAACAATCCATAATGTCATTCATCCTAGTCAAGGGAAATTTGTACTTGATGGTAATCTTGTTGATGGCCCTAGAATCTATACACATCCGCCATTCCCCAACCTTCTTTGGTGCTAGTACTACATGTATTTCACATGGACTCAAACTCTCTCGATCAATCCTTTATGCAACAACTCTTTCACTTGTTTGTTCAACTCTTCACTCTCTGTTGGAGTCATACAATGAGCTACCTTATTCGACAAACTGGCTCCAAGAATTAGGTCCATTTGATGACTAATCTTTCTTAGGGGAGGCAAACCTTTAGGCACGTTATTAGAAATAATAGCTTGAAACTCATTCAACAAATTTGAAACCTCTATAGGTACCTCAGTAGTATCTTCTTTATCAACTCTAGGGATCAATGCAAAATGCATATGCTCATGCTTTATACCTTCTAGGAACTTTCTTCCATCAACCAAAAAATTCTTGCATTATCGCATACCTTTTCCTCAACCTCTTTCAAGGGCTTCAACTTATGACGAACTCCATCCTTTGTCAAAGAATAGGTGTTGGCATGTCCATCATGTATTGCACGTCAATCAAACTACCACATTCTTCCTAACAACATATGAAAAACATCCATCAACATAATATCACACAATACCTCATCATGGTAATTTCCAATCTTGAACTTTACCAGAAATTGTTCATTTACCAAGGCTTTATGGTTCTTCTACAACCAAGCAATCTAGTATGGGTTTGGATGCCTTCTTCTCTGCAACCAAAACTTACTAACCATTTCTTCTAAAACAAGGTTATTAGTACTACCTCCATCAATAATAACGTTGCAAAATTTACCTTCACACTTACATCTAGTGTGAAAAAAATTCTTCCTTTGAGTTGGCTCCTTCTCCTCATTCAGCAAGGATCTTCTAGTAACAATAACCTCTCCTCTTTTTGCATCTTCAAAATGTGAAGATTCAACATCTTCATCAACATGTGCAGCTTTTGCATTACCCTCAGGTCTTCTATTTTTCCTTCCTTGATGTTGAGGAAACTCATAGGCTCTATGTCCTTCTCCACATTGGAAATAGGTTCCACAGAAGCCTCCTCTTCCCGGTCCTTGTCTAGATCTTCCCCTTCCTCTTTGGTCTCCATTATTTTTATCACAAGGACGGTAGGTGTTATCTCCTTTCTAGTTCTAGCTACTACTAAAGCCTTCACCCTTCTTTTGATCTTCATTTCAACCTCCATATGACTGTCCACTGGTCTTTCCTCCATGGCCTCCACCTCATTCTTTGTTCTCAAACCTCTTGTTCAATTAATCTTCAACCTTTAGAGAAAATTGATAAGCATCCTCAATGGTGGTAATTCTTACCAGTGCCAATTCTTCTTGTATGCTTGGCTACAACCTGTTAATATAACAAGAAAATTTCTCTTTATTTACCTTAGAATGTCTGGTTTGAATCAAGACCTTGTGAAATTCCTCTATGTGTTCTTTCATTGTCCTTGTGCCTTGCCTCAAACTCTACATCTTCTTGAGCAACTCCAATTCGTAATCGACTGGAATAAATTGTTTCTTCAATTTTGACACCATTGTCTCCCATCTAGGAATTTTATCTTTCCCTTATCTTCCTCTTTCTAACTAGACCTCTTTCCACCATATACTGGAATGAACTTTCAATTTTGTCTTTGCAAACCTCACTGTATGAAGATCTTCAATCTCCTCAAACTCAAGAAATACCTCCATGTCATTGATCCAATCAATCAATTTTTTAGGATTCATATTTCCACTAAAAGTTGAAACCTTCATTTTAGGTCTCTTCCCAATGCTTGAGATCACTCACAACAATCTTCATTCTCTACGATCCATTGGATCCTACTCTTCCCCTTCCATTTCCTCTTCCATTTCATCTTCACTATCATCTCTATCTCATTGCACATCTCTTCTTCGAACCTCTTGTTGCAAGGTTTCTAATTGCCTTCTAAGGGCTCTAATTTCATCTCTAGGTGGACCTCTTCCTCCACCACCTTAGTATCTACCTCTGCCATACTAGGCAAGTCTTGGAGGCATCTTGAACTAAACCCACACTCAAAGGTCTTGTCGTAACTATCTCACATTCGGTGCTTTATTACAAGCT
Source organism: Sequoia sempervirens (assembly GCA_007258455.2). Lineage (NCBI taxonomy): Eukaryota > Viridiplantae > Streptophyta > Pinopsida > Cupressales > Cupressaceae > Sequoia > Sequoia sempervirens. The sequence continues at coordinate 721,444,475 of VDFB02193867.1, forward strand.
CAAGAAATATTGCTCTAATACCACTTGATGTGGGCCGCACTGCCCAAGACCTACATAAATCACAACAAATACCAACATAGAAGATGTGAGACAAAAAAATGACTCACTTTCAATTATTTTTCAGAAAATAAAATTACAGATTCAAAGCTTACATGCTACAACCTCATGGGCTTGATTCATTACAATAAAATCAACTCTAAAAAGAAAATCTACTATTCGAATCCACAATTTGCACTATCACGACCGCCTTCTACAACCCCCACTTATCCCTTTTTATTTTCCACAATAACTACCCTAGAATGTTCTAGAAAGTTCAAATTTCCCCTTTTCGTTTTAGCGCCAAAAGTTCCGCTGTTTGATTTCTGGCCTAGGAATTTTTTTAAAGAAATTCACTTTTTAGAGGACCAACTTTGTGGGGCCATAAATTTTGATCTGAGTGTCTGATTTTCTATTATTGCATAATGTTGGAAAGCTCTTGATGAGCTCTACAACATGTGAACCACCATAGGTTGATTCGACCACTTTTTCAGCTATTTTGGGGCCTCTAAAGTTTTATATCTAAATTTGAAGCTGCATTGGAGAAATTTCTTAGGACGAAAACTTTAATTTCTCCCAAACCATGCTGGGTATAGAGGTGATTCTTTTGCGACCGGATATTTTTTTTAGCTTTTCTCCTTGGGGTAAATTTTCATGTCCATACGAGCCCATTTAGGACAACTTACTAAAAATAGTAAGTGCCCATTTTTTGCTATTTTTGATGTCTGGCGATCTTATATCCGTTAAGTGCCATCATGCATTAATACATTTGACTGCAAAATCTGACGAAACTATCTGAAAAAATATGTAAAATTCAATGTTCATTGGGTGCTTGTAAAATTTGATGTGTAATTTTCAATTTTTGAAAGTTTATCTCCGACGTTTGTCGAAATTTCAATGAACCTGGGGCTCGTCGAAATTTCAATGAACTTGGGGCTCGTCGAAATGCCGACTATCATTTTCATCGAATTTTCGAAAAACATGAAAAATAGAAAAAAAAACAAAAACAAATTGTGGCCAACATAAAGAAAAGTGAGTTCGTGCCTGATTTATTGTGATAGTGTTTTGCTCTACTTGAGATAGTTAGTGGAGAACTAAGGATGATTTTCTTGGGAAAAATCAGAGAAAAATTCAAGAAGATATCGCCAGGTTGAGGGTAGTCATTGTCTTTTTCCAAAATTCAGTTGTGAAGTCAGATTTGTAGTTCCAGGTTTGAAAATCATATTTTAAAGCAACATCTCATCAGATTTTATTTTTAGAGGTTAAGGGTTTTGAAAATTTCATGTCTAGATTTTGTTGTGTGGAATCACCATAAGATCACAACCAAGGAAAATATTCTTGTGACTGTAATTATGTGATCCATAACTCTATTGGTCATGTGGCACAGTTGTGCTATAACAAATACATGATGCATTCATGTGTGACCCAAGTTTAATGTGGCTATGTTGTGATAGAAATGGAGGAACCTATATAATGTAGTTAATCAGGTTGTATAATGTAGGTTTCAATCATCATTGGGTGCATTCAAAGTTGTCTCAAGTTTAATAGGTTATGATGTAATTATAGCATGATCCAAGAGTGATTACCTCTTGCTGCAATAAAGAGCCTATAACTCTAGTTGATATGCAGAGTGGTTGTGTTATATCAATTATGTAGTGCATTCAAGCACAACCCATGTTTAATGGGCTATTCTAGAGAGTGATCAAGATTTCAAAACCTTATGAATGTTACTTGGGGTGTCATTCATAATAGTGGTTTACAATTCCTGAGAGGAACGAATTTTAGCTGAAATCACATATTTTTAGAAAATATACATGATTTAAGCCTTAAAAAGTTTCATTTTAAGGATTCCAATTGAAGAGGGTTTGATCAAAATCACCTTAGATCAAAACCCCTTGGATAGAACCTCGTAGTTTTAAACCATACCTATAAATGCGTCTCCTTTACACCTATCAAAATGCTGATAAAAAATCACTTTTGATTTAGCTTTTGGGGGATCAAATGAATTCATTTAAAATTTATTTCAAATGATTATGGTATTCTCAGAACAAGCTTATCCAATGAATATAATTTTAATATGTTTTGTTTATTATGTATTTGTTTTTAAGTTTTATTAAACATAGGTTTTTAATCAAAAATTAATTTCTTTTTTCTTCACATGTGGAAAAATAGAAGATTATTAAAAAAAAAATTGAAAAATATGAGTGCACCAGATATTGAAGTCCTTGATCCAACAAAAAAATAAAATAAACTTTTGACATATACAAAAAAAGTTACGCGTTATACGGTCGCATTGTGTTTAAATTGTAATTTGTTTGACTTTGAAACTTGATTAAGGAACAAATATTCAATAAAAAATTATCTAACCAAGTGGAAGCACTAGATATCAGAGTTACAAATCTAAATTTGAAAGAATTAGAATTTTATCCTTCATGGAAAAAAAGTTATGCATTATACGATGTGCGTCACTTTTTAAAAATGTTGTTTTTTGAAAAAATCAATTTTCATGGGAGATGGAAAAAGAAGTGCAATTTGATTCCAAAAAATTTGAAAAAAATATTTTTAGAATCTATAGACAAAATTTGATGAGAATCTAGTTTGCACCATCTTCAAATTTCTCACAGTTTAGCCGCTATAGGTGCCCGAATGTGAAGATTTAGTTAAAAATAATAATTTCAGTGTCCAATTTGGCCAAAAATTGTAAACCACTATTATGGGATCACCCCTTGACATATATTTGAATAATCTCAAATTCCTTCAAAGGCTTTTGAAGTATAAATGTATCCTATATAGGGTTTAGAATGATTTCTTTCAATTAAAAAAATAAATAAATGATGTATTTCCCTATAATTAGATAATGTGGAGATCTCCTAAATCTGCCTCAGCACGCTATCCTCTTTGGCACTGTATTCATTACTCCAGATACTAGGGTGGGAGAGGGTGACATCTTTAATATCTTCATGACCATGGCTTTTAAATAGATCTCAGTCTTTGCTTTAATCCTTTTCATGATAACCCTTGAGTTCCATAATCCACCTTCAATCTCTTCTAAGAACGCTGTCTTAAGCTAGACTGCATAGTATGCATATAAAGAAAGTCCTTCATACCTTCCATTGTTCCAAACCACCACTCACTACCTTACTTAAAATGTTGCCTCCATAAGCACAATAACATGTTTTAAAATCATGGTTGCCAGTGATTGACCATTAAGGTCAACACTTTCATCATGAAGATACAATGGGATTTTTGTCTTCAAACTCAAGGCATTATGGAAGATAACATTGTAAATTTTTTGTTGTGTACGATTTGATTTTATTGCACATTTACTACTTTGCTAACTTCTTTTAAGACTGGGTATTGCACCCTCAACTACAATCTTAAACAACTCACTCACTATCACTTGAAGATTCCTTTCATGAGCATCCTTCTATAAAATCAAATTATGCCCTATAGACTGCCTACTTACTACAGGGGACTCATTGTATCATGGTATTGTAGTTCTTAAGATCCTTCAACCTTATTGACACTACTTCACAGTCCACAAGGTATTATTCACTATTCTCCCATCATTGATGAGTCTCAAAACACTACTCAAACATGCAATCCACTACCTCCATTATGCATTAATGGCTAAGAAGAAACATTGGACCTATGATTACCACTATTACTTCATTTGGAGAGTCATTCCCTGATTGCATTTGTCTTGTCTAACACTACCAAAAACATTTGAAAAACCCTTAAGGTCAGTAAGGGGGTAAGGAAACTCACTGTTAAAATCTCCACTTTACTATGCAAGGTTTGAGCTTTATTATATTGTGGGCTAAATTGAAAAGAAAGGGTGATGGGAAATGTTATTGTCCTTGCAATATTTGCAAGGGCTTAAAGATGAGACGACTTTTAATCACAACAGTTGAGAAACACTGTAGGAAGCATGGTCA
>VDFB02193867.1:721448548-721491024 GCA_007258455.2 Sequoia sempervirens
GGGTAGGTCATTTCATAGTTTGAGGTCTTTGTTTGGTGGGTCTTAATACTTTATATGTCTCAATATTTGGTATTACAGGTTGAAATTGTATGTTCATAAGGTTTTGAATGATTTGCATTCTTTATTTGAGCTTACATTTCTAGTTTCATTTTAAATTACTTATCGTTGATATGGATGCTCATCTAAAATGACTTCAATAAATTAAAATCACAATTGTATTTATAGTTGAATTTACAAACTAGGTTTTGGGCATTATTTCATGCTTACACAAAGCTCAGATTCTTGGTTTTTGAATTATAATGTTGTAAATTGCTTATCTATGGTGTGAATGTTTTTTTGAAATCAATTTGATATATAATGGATTAAAACCCATTACATTCATGGTAGAAATTATGAAACTAGGGTTTCTTCATGTGTGGTATCACATCCAAGTCTAGGATAAGCAATTTAAAATGCATTTCATTCATAATAAATTTTTTTGGCTTAACTAATATTCAAAATTCTAGTGATTTTGAAAACCCAGAAATTTGCAATTATCAAACATGCAAGGTATGGAAACCAACATGGTATGTACCCTCATAAATTTTCATTAATATTTAAGTATTTCATAGATCCTCAAATTTGTGATGATTTCAATACTATGAAAGTCAAAACATAGTGAAATGAGTATGATTCTCGAGTGTTCCATCTATTTGGGGAATTGTCATTCTTATGAATTTTTTATCACTAAGTATGAGTCTCGAGCGTTCCATCTATATGGGGAATTTTCATTCTTATGAAGTTTTCATCACCCCTTGAATTCCCTAAACCCACCAAATCCCAAGGTGATGTAAAGTACTTAGTCATTTCATGACAAAGTGGTTGCCCTCACAGATTTCACGATCTTGTGAAATCCTTGAGATAAGCCCAAGTTTGCAAAGTATCCAAGGGGGGTTAATATTGGCCTTCACTAAAAAAACAATCTCATGGATTCCCACTTTCAATGAAGTATTTCAAAGACATCTGTAATTTGCAAAGGTTTGGAATACTCAAAGAGTTAAAGGGAGTGTAAGTTAAAAACCTGGTAAAATGCATTCTTCATGGAATTCATGCCTCCCCAAAATGCTTGAGGTCATCATTAGTTTATGAAATTTTTCCAAAGTCATGAGGAATGGGTCTTACTAAAACAAGTCTTTCATGGATTTTCCTTCACAACAAATAATTTCAAGAGCCACAAGAATCTGTGAGAATACCAATTCCCTGAACTATTGTTGTGTTGAATTAATGAAAGTGCTTCTTCATGTATTTTGGGACTACCTAAAATATTTGAAGCTAATGATGAAATCCATAATTTTCTCATTTCTCTCTAAAATCAACCCTTCACAAAAATTGACCTACTTTGATATATTTTATGATTTCCAAAATTTTGAGAATCCTTCCAAAACCCGAGATGAATCTTGTAAATGATAAGTTTTAAGGAAAATAGTTAAGTGACCTCATAGATTTATTTTCTCTTTGAATTTCATGAATCTTCTTATTCTCAAATATTTCTTGGTCCTTTGAATTCCACAAAAATGCTTAAAATCCTTACAGATTGTTGACTGAGGGTTGTTTCTTTCAATGATTTATGGCCTATTTGAAATCCCCAAACTTCACAATACCTCCAAATCCTTGAATTGTTTTCTAAGGATGAGTTCTATGTTTCTCATGATGGGATTTTTTCAACATATGATTTCAAAGTGATGTTAGATGCAATTATGAAGGGATGCGATTGATTTTCTCATGAATTTTCAATAATTTGAATATGTTTAAGATCTTAGGGGAGATTTATTCATCCTTTCCACAATTCTCCTCCCTTTCAAGTAATTAGTATGTTTTTCTAATAAATGTAGGGTGAGACAATAAACGTCGAGGCAAGAAAACAAGTGGGAAAATCAACCAAGGGTAATAAGACAGGATAGGGTGAGGAAAATCTCTTCAAAAAAACATAGATGAAATATGATGTCAAAGGTGTCCTACCAAAAAAAAAGATTGCTTCGTATTGGGGTAATGTGGGGGATACCAAACTTGGTCATGTGGACCTTAAATAGTTCAAGAAGAGAATGACTGGTTCAAATCCCTTTGAGATGGCAAGGAAGATGTTCTGGAATGGAATTGTTTAGGTTGTTGGATTTCCACTTTCAGTTTAGTTTCCAAAGCTAATTATTGAATGTTCCAAGCATTATAGGTTTGATGAGAGAAATTCTATTGGCCCATAGGAAAGAATCATGGCCAATTTCATTGAAGTGGCTCTGGCTAAAGTTTTCAAGATTCCCTCTCATTCAAAGTTAACAATGTTCACCTTGGAGGTAGCAAAGAAGTTATATGTAGATGATCTAGATAAGGCTTTGGAAATCATGAATACCAAGTGGGTTAACAAACCAAGACAATATTTTTCAAATTTACCCAATAACCTATACAAAGGTGACTTCCATGATGAATATGGTGACATGGTGACATTATTGAGCAGAATCATGGGATTGGAAAAGGGTGCCCAGTTTGAGGATTGGATGTTTTATGTAATTAGAGAAATTGAGAAGGGAACAAACTTCCATTGGGATAGATTGATTAGTGAAAATATTGATGAGAAGTTGGAAGAGGTAGAGAAGACCAAGAATTTCACAATGACCTCTTATGTTGTCTACATGTTGGCTAGAAACTTTAAATATAGAGGATTGAAATACAAGGGAATAGTGGGAAATGAGCCTAGAAAAATCAAGGTATATGAGTGCTATCCACAACTACACTTATCCAACACATCTCACTACAAGAGAGAAATGATGATTTTTCAAAGTATATTACTATAACACTACAAGAGGCTTTGCATATTAGGCTATCACCTGATTCCATGGAGTTGGTAAAGAAGTTTGACTCATGGTTCATCTATTTCTAGAATTTTACTTACATTAGAATTCAAGGCTGCCCTCTTAGGCCCTATAGAATTCCAAGATACCGAACCAACAAAAATGGTGATACAGGAGGTTACAAGAAAGTTGGTTTCCTTTGATAAAAGTTTTAAAAGGTGAAAGAAGGAAAATAGTGGGCTTTTCTAGGGTTTAAGACTTAGAAGGACAATCTTCACTCTCTCTCATTCAAGAACAAACCCTTGAGATCTCAATGTAAATGAGAAAGAGATCTTGCTAGAGGGATAACCTAGGGGCTAATTGTAAGATAATGAGGGGTTCACCACCAAGTTAAGACTTGGAAAGACAAATCCAATGCAAGATAGAATGCATAAACCTAGTTTGATGCAATTACTTACTAAATGATCTAAAGATGCAAATGAAACAAAACAAAAAACTACATAATGGAATATGTGCACCTGGGAATCTGAAGATGACTAGAAGGAGCTATAAAACACTATAAATTATTCCTTTAATGTTGTGTGGGACTCATTCACCAGGCTGGGTGAATCAGTACAAAATATGGGTTTCTATGTGAGAAAAACAATCTACCAAATGGGTATGAATATGTAAAAACATTATTTTTGACCAAAATTGGGACTCATTTGCTAGAAGTGGTTGATGAGGGCCACAGCATCCAAAACCCATAGAAATCACAACCACAGATACCAACATAGAAGATGCAAGACACAAAAATGACTTACTTTCAATTATTTTTAGAAAATGAAATGACATATTCAAAGCTTACATGCTACACCCTCACGAGCTTGATTCATTACAACAAAGTCAACTATAAAAAGAAAATCTACTATTTGAAGCCACAATCTACACTATCAAGGCCGCCTTCTACAACCCCCACTTATCCCTTTTTATTTTCCACAATAACCTCCCTAGAATGTTCTAGAAAGTTCAAATTTCCCCTTTTTGTTTTGGTGCCAAAAGTCCCACCGTTTGATTTCTGGCCTAGGAAGAAATTTTTAAGAAAATCACTTTTTAGAGGACCAACTTCGTGAGGCCATAAATTTTGATCTAGGTCTCCAATTTTCTATTATTGCATATCATTGGCAAGCTCTTGACGAGCTCTACAATACATGAGCCACCATAGGTCAGTTCGACCACTTTTTGAGTTGCTTTGGGGCCTCTAAAGTTTTATATCTAAATTTGAAGTTGCATTGGAGAAATTTCTCAAGACATAAACTTTAATTTCTCCCAAACTGTGTAGGGTATAGAGGTGATTCTTTCGCAACTGAATTTTTTTTCCAATACTACTCCTTGGGGTAAATTTTCATGTCCATACGAGCCCTTTTAGGATGACTTACTAAAAATAATAAGTTTCCATTTTTCGCTATTTTTAATCCCTGGCAGTCTTATATCCCTAAGTGTTATCATGGGACTCAAAACAAATAAAGAAAATAGAGAAAACATTTTTTTTGGGTGATGCAAGATTTCCCTAAACCATTGGATGCTCCTGCATTAGACACCTAGGGTAATTTGAAAAGTGACCCTATCACTTCTTAGGAGTTAGAGGGAAACCAAGACAATTAACCTCATCCTCAGACAACCATGATAAATCTTCAAAAGGCCTTTCTTTCCATTTCACCAAGTACTCTTCATATTTCATGTTTCTTGTACTTATACCCACATGACTATCTAAGATTTCTTCTATCTCTTCCTTCTCTGAAGCAAGTGCAAGAATTTTCCACTATTCTTTTATTGTCCCCTCCTCTATATCACCTTCATGATACTTTTTCAAATCAGCAATGTTGAACATGGGAGAAATGTTTATTCCACTAGGCAATTCTACCTCACAAGAATTTCTTGAATCATGCTTCTTTAGGATCTTGCATGGTGCAAACTTCTTCATCTTTAACTTGTTGTATGTACCAACTAGAAACCTTTCCTTTCGGAAATGAACCATGACTTCATCTCCTACCTGGAACTCCTTATACCTCCTTTTCTGATCTTCCTGGGCCTTATATTGTTAGTTTATATTATTGACGTGATTCTTCACCTCTTCGTACAAATTATTCAAGTACTCAGCAAAATCTTTAGCCTCAGCAATACTCCTCCCCCCCTTCATCCATCTTTCTTAGTTTACAAGCAATTCTTTCACTACTCTCATATACAATCTAGAATGGTGATTTACCAATGCTCCTATTGATAGAATTGTTGTAAGCAAATTTCACCTGTGGTATAATCAAATCCCATCCCTTGGGCTTATCTCCAACTAAGCATCATAGCAGGTTGCCCAAACTCCTATTCACCACCTTTGTTTGTCCATTAGTCTTTGGATAGTGTGTAGAACTAAACATCAAATCTATCTTTAGTTTCTTCCATAATGTCCTCTAGAAATAACCAAAAAAATTGGTATCTCTTTCTGAGACTATACTCTTTGGTAGACCATGTAGTCTCACCACCTCTCTAAAAAACAACTTTGCAACATGAACAACATCACTAGTCTTATGACATGGAATGAAATGTGCCATCTTTGAAAATCTAATCACGACCAAAAATATGGAATCATGCCATCTGTGTGTCCTTGGCAATCCAAGAACAAAACCCATGCTAATATCCTCCCATGGCCTCTTAGGTACAGGTAATGGCCAATACAATCTAGTATTCTAACTTTTTCATTTCGCCATCTAACATACTTTGCAACTTTGTACAAACTTCTTCAAATCTTGTTGTAACTATGGCCAATAATAATTCTCACTGACAAGAACAATGGTCTTATCTCAACCAAAATGTCTAGCCAATCCTCCACTATGATTCTCCTTGATTAGATTCTCTCTCATAGAACTCCTTAGAATGCACAATTGGCTTCCTCTAAACAACATCCCATCTTGGATTAAGAAATTTAACCATCTTGTCCTATCCAATGTAACAGGTTCCAAACAAGCCTTCCAAGCTTCTGCAAAATTTGTATCTTTAGGATACAAAATCTTGAGTTCATTGAACCCAACAACCTCTATATTCATCTCTATCAACAAATTTTTCCTTCTACTTAAGGCATATGCAACTCTATTTAACCTTCCACTCCTGTGCTTCAAAACAAAAGTATAACTCTGCAAAAACTCAACCCATTTTAAGTGCCTTTGATTTAGCTTTCCTTGACTATTGAGATACTGTAAAGCCTGGTGATCAATATATAAAACAAATTCTTTTGGAAACAAATAGTGTCTCCATTTCTTCAAATCCTAAAATATAGCATAAAACTCTTAATCATAGATAGAATATTTATTCTTAGCATCATTTAACTTCTCACTAAAATAGGCAACAGGCTTAGCTTCTTGACTCAAAACAACTCCTATGGTAGTGCCATTAACATCATAATCTACCTAAAAGACCTTATTGAAATCTGGAAGTGCCAAAACAGGTTGCTCTGTAACTTTCTTCTTAAACATATCAAAAAATTTGGCTGCTCCTATAGTCCACTTAAACTCTTTTCTATCCCCTCTAATTGCTTCGATTAGAGGTGCACAAATACTACTAAAATTCTTAATAAGATTTTAGTAAAAACTTGCTAGACCATGAAATGATCTTGTTGGAATATGGCTTGGGGAGATTGTTGGCATACGGCTTCTATTGTTGTCATTGATGGAAACTAAAGTCATTATCTCGGTCTGCAGATTAGAATTTATTCATACCAGCAGGAAAAGTAGAGAACAGTGTTCTATTGGCAGAAAGCAGAAAGAATAGGGTATCTAGTTAGTGTGTCGATCTATATGCTTCACTGGATCATCATTTTGTGTTGTGGATCCCCAGGATAGTTTTTTAAGCACATATGTTAGGTCTTATTGGTAAGTTTTGTGATGTTGCATTAATCGGTGTATGAGCTTGGAGATCTAGCAGGATGTTTTTCTATTTATTTCCTCATTTTGGTTGACCTAGTGAATGTCGCAGGTCACAAATGTATAAGGAGTAATTGATTAATTGTTTCTTGTGTTGGTTTTTTTTTTTGGGGTCATAGCTATAGTCTAGTCAACTTGTGTGGGTGTGTATCAAATATTGCTCATGATTTGAGCTGACATGTGAAGAATATTTCATATTTTGTTGAAACCAACTTGGAGTAGTGAAATTTTTGGTGTGAGTATATATGAGACAGGTAATTCATTTTGAAGTGTGTGAGAGGTGTGTGTGGTGTGTCTTGAAAATAATAGAGAAGATGTATGTGTGAATAACAAAGGGTGATTAGTGAGTTATGCATAGTCTCACTTTTGCATTGAATTTTGTGGAAGTGAGTTAGAGCATAGTAGGTGGGGTCAAAAGAGTCGGTAGGTCAAAATCTGAATTATGAGCTTAGGTGTATTTTGGCATGTCTTGGATGTTATCCCTTAGGACAGGACTTTTTTTTTATAATATGAGCCAACTTTGTAAGGAAGTAAGAGCCTTCCTTATTTTGAGCGGTGAGCTCTAGGTAGTGTGCACGAATGCATGCACATTCCACTTTTTCTTCATACTTTGCTTAATTATAAATTGTGGATTAACCTCCACTGTGGGTTTTCCCCTAATAGGGTTTCCACGTAAAAATATTGGTGTTATGGTGTTTTGATTGTTTCCTTTATGTTCTTGCATCTTTAATTTTGTTTAAATGTTGTAAATGGTTCAAGATCCAAAATTAAGAGTTTAAATCTTGAACAATAGTTCCACCCCTCTTAGTGTTCCATGAGTCCAACAATTGGTATTAGAGCAAGGTTCCTCTATAGAAAGTTTAACAAATTGAGGTGGATCTTGAATTGCAATGGACTCTGGTGGTCTTCAATGGTAACATGGGTGGCACTTGATGATCTTGGTGAGTCAGCAGTCATGGAATTAAAGAAATATTTTGGATGTTGAAAAACCATTCCAATCTTGAAGGATAAAATCAATGAGTGAGAGAAAGAGGAAGGAACTTTGTGATCAATTGAAGCAAAAAGAGAATAAAAGATTGGAGAGATGTTCACACGAATCAGACCCTAAAGAAATAGCTGAAGAATGTAGAAAAGCTTGCTAGGGACAATGCTACTCTAAAAATTGAGATGGAATATGTGGCAATGAAGCTAACTAAGGAGATTGGAGGAAGGGAGAATAATGAGGAGAATCTGGCCTAGTCTTTAAAATAAAATTTTGAAGAATGCAACAGAGTAAATAGTGGACTCATTCAGCTGGAGATTGAACTACAACAATCTAGAAATAATGAACAAGAGCTTGAAAGACAGATAGTTATTCTCAAAGATGATCTCACTACTACAAATGAATACAAGGAGAAGTTTAGGATCAGTTCTGCTAAGCTTGATGAGCTGACTAAAGGAAAAAAGGATGCAAATGATAAGTGAGGTCTTGGCTATGAGAAAGGATAAATCTTTGGATCTGAACACAAGGATTCCAGATAAAAAAATCAGATGAACAAAGGCAGAAGGTATCTAATAAGACAACCAAATGCTTAGAAGTTTAATGGTTATTGCTTTTCTTGCAATAAATTTGGTCATATGGCTTCATAATGTAGAAGTAAAATAAAGACTCCAAGCAAATCCATCATTTCACAAATTAGGGTGTTTAGTTGCAAAAATTTTGGTCATAAGTCAATTAAATGAAAAGTGTAATGCATCCAGGTGTAAGGAATGTTAAATGCTACACCTGTGGAAGAATTGGGCATGTTGCTAATCAATGCAGGTCAAAGGGAAATAAGTGGAATGAATGGTCTAGACAAAGAAATAGAGTTTGTTACAAATGCAACAGATTTGGTCACATTCTGCCAATTCACAGGAACAAAAACATGGATAGAAAGAGGTCCTAGTATATAGAGGGAAAATTTCCTTAGAAAGATGAAAAGGAAAAGGAAAGGAGAAAAGTGGTGTAGGAAGATATAAAGAGATCGGATAGAAAATTTGGGTGAAGAGTGAATCTGTGGAAGGGAAGTAAGCCCGGTACTAGGAAGCAGTCTTGATGAATTCCTCCATAAAATGATCTAGGGCCATTGGCCTAAGGGGAGTCTTTCAAGAAAAATCCTTTGTCTCCCTATCTGTAGTTGGCACTAGAATGCAAAAAAAATTTAATAGTTGTGCCATCAGTCTTCAAATGTGTCCATGATCATTTGTGCAGGAATTCAAGATTTGGAAGGTTCGCAGATAAATTCTTCTCTTGATGTCTGAGAAAATAGGGTAACCAGAAATCCTAGGGAAAAACATTTAATATGGTAAAAAGGTTAAGTGCGTGAAGTTATAAAAGGGTATTTGGAACCCTCATTTGTCACCTTGCATTGAAGGAAAATAGGAGAGCCTCTACAACAAAATTTTGAAGGAGTCAAGTAAATTTGGTGGTGAATTCATTAGGTATTTATGATCGCTTGTTGAACTCCTAATTTTGTGCGCGGAAGAAAAAATTGTTCAGTACAGAAAGAAAAATGAAGCAAATCAAAGGAATTGTGAATTTGGATGAATATAGTATTAGGAAGATCTAAGATGTAAGAAATATGTTGCTGGTTGATGAATTGAAGTGGCTTGAAGGTGTGAAACATAAAATTTTGGACATTTGGAATGAGTTTCCTTATTTTGTCAACGCGGAAGTTGTTAGATCTATTTTGAATAGATTGAATGAGGAAAATCTCACTCTGGATAAACCCTATCTCATTTTAAAACAGGTGATCAAAAATTTAACTAGATTATGGAATGTTAGGGATATTCCAAAAAAGAAGTCGAAACTCTAATCGGAGTAATAGGAGATCAAAGGGCTCTGATAATTTGAACAATCAAAGATCCAATAATGAGGTACATTGCACATGGGATTTCATAAAAAAATTTCTTCAAAAACAGGGAAGGCAGAACCTCGGTAGGCATAGTTTACATATCTCATAAAATGATAATGGAGGACCAAGACTTCGACCTATGCAGTTTGCTAAAAGAACAATTGATGGAGAATGTGCAATTAACAAAGGATGCAGCCTACCCATTCAAGTTTGGTACTTTGGTCATATGTATCATGATGTATTTTTTGAATTTCTTGCCTCATAATGATAATGTGGTATGGAAGGAAAATGAACTGGTTTGTAAGATTTTTTTTTAACATTCTAATACCTTGGAAAATTGTGAGCAAGAATATGCAAATTTCTTTAGTGAATTGTTGGGAAAGTATGGTGTAGTTAGCATTTCCATTTCGGTAAAAGCACTTGAAGTTGGATCATCTTCCAGTAAGATGGAGAGGAAGCAGAAAAGCACTCTAGAGTTTGCTGAAGACACTCCTCTAGCACACAAGTCTCCAAAATCTGAAGGAAAAGGAAAAGGACAAATAATTGTGGATATACCAAATGATGATTATGATGAGTACACTCCAAGAGATGAACCATAATCAGTTGAACTAGATGTAATAATAGCAGAAGGAAGTGATGAAGAAGGTTCTTTATTCAAAACAAAGATATTGCAGATTGTTCAGGAGGAAGATGGAATGCAGAAGATTGCTGAAATATGGTTAGATGGACCCTCATATGATCAAGACATGATTGTCAGCAATCTAAGCAGTTACTTTGTGCATAACAACATTAGATTGGAAAGTTTGTAGAATGTGCTTCCAGAAGAAATGATTGAATATATCAGGGAGGCTATAGCCTCTGAGCCTTAGGATAGGAAAGAGGAAGAAATAATTCTACATTTGAAGGAGTAGTTCAGGCTATCCCTTACCAAATTGAAAAAGAAAATGAATATGTTGAGGCAATGCATTGACTCAAAAAATAACATCTATAATTATTGTCTTTATTGGCCTCATGTTGTTTGGAGATACAAGGACAAGCTGTAGTAGATTGAAAGTGAGTTGACCATAATTGGTCAAGATTATAACATGGTTTAGGACTAGGACGGTTCAATCAAGAAAAGGATTCAAGAGTTGCAGACTGAGCATGCAAAAGTTCTTCAAATTACAATCCTATTTCTAATTAAGGTTTTGAGGAAAGGAGAGAAGTTAGAAGAAGAAATTATAGTTCTAGAATCCCTCATCCAGATTATCAACCAAACATCAAAAAATAAAAGCTTGATTGGAATCATTTGGATTGCAGTAGATGCTTGGAAGAAATTTCTTCTGGAAATGAAAGATAAGTATAAAATCATTTTTTGACTTGTTGTAGTTCTTCAAATTTTGATCCTATTTATAATTAGCAAATGGGGAGAGAGAAAGCAGTGAAATTTTTTCATTGATGTCAAAGGGGGAGAGAGTGCTATGAAAAATTCCTTGACATTTTAAGGGGGAGTAGTGTTTTGAAAGAAAGTTGTGTTTTGAAAGTTTTGAAATTTTGGCAGTGTATCTCTGGTTTTGACACTTAGTCATTTTTCACTATGTGTTGCCATCAATGCCAAAGGGGGAGATTGTTGGCATATGGCTCAGGGAGATTGTTGGCATATGGATTCTAGTATTTTCATTAATAGCAACTGAATTCATTATCCTAGTCCTCATATTAGAATTTATTCATACCAGCAGGAAAAGTAGAGAACAGTGTTCTACTGACAGAAAGCAGAAAGAATAGGGTATCTGGTTAGTTTATCTATCTATATGCTTCACCGGATCATCATTTTGTGATGTGGATCCCCAAGATAATTTTTTAAGCATATATGTTACCTTATTGGTAAGTTTTGTGATGTTACATTAATCGATGTACGAGCTTGGAGATCCGACAAGATGTTTTTTCTGTTTATTTCCTCATTGTGGCCAACCTAGTGAATGTTGCATGTTGTGGATGTATAAGGAGTAATTGATTAATTGTTTCTTGTGTTGGTTTTTTTTTTTTTTGGGTCGTAGCTATAGTATAGCTGACTTGTGTGGGTGTGCATCAAAGATTGCGCATGATTTGAGCTGACATGTGAAGAATATTTCATATTTTGCTCAAGCTGACTTGGAGTAATTGAAATTTTGGTAGCGGGTATATATGAGATTAGTAACTCATTTCGAAGTTTGTGAAGTGTGTGTGAGTGTGGGAAAAGAGTAGAGCATATGTATGTGCAAATATCTGAAGGGTGATTGAGTGAGTTATGCACAGTTTCACTTGTGCATTAAGATTTTGTGGAAGCAAGCTATAGTAGAGCAGAGTGAAGTCCAGAAGGAGTCGAAAGGTCTAGAATCTGATTTATCAGCTTAACCAAAATTGTATTTTGGAATATGCAGATGCTATCCCTTTAGTTCAACCATTTTTTGTAATCACAAACATTTTGTAAGGTAGTGAGCCTTCCTTATTTTGAGTAGTGAGCTCTAGGAAGTGTTCCTGAATGCATGTGCATTCCCTTTTCTTCATACTTTTAATAGAGTATAAATTGTGGATTAATCTCCACTGTGGTTTTTCCCCTAACAAGGTTTCCACATAAAAATATTGGTGTTATGGTGCTTTGATTATCTTATTCATGTGCTTGCATTTTTATTTCTGTTTATGTGTTGTAAATGGTTCATGATCAAAATTAAAGTTTAAATCTTGTTGAACACTAATTAACCCCCCCATCTCAGTGTTCCTTGAGTCCAATAGATATTCCCTCTGTAACATTCCTCGAGGTAGGCCATTCAATGATAGCTTTCACCTTCTTTGGATCCATTTTAAGACCCTCAATTGAGACAACAAATCCTAGATCACCAACTCTCTCTTCACAAAATTAAATTTCTTCAAATTAATCAACAGCTTCTCCTCCCTTAGCTTCTCAAAAAAAAAATAGATATGCATCAAGTGCTCCTCCAATGTCTTATTGAAAATAAAAATATCATCCAAATAAACAATAACAAATTTTCCTAAAAACTCTTTCAATACCTCATTCATAAGTTGCATAAATGTGTTTGGTGCATTGGTTAGCCCAAAAGGCATGACTAACCACTCGTATAAGACCTCCCTAGTTTTAAAGGCTATATTCCATTCATCTCCTTCTCTAATTTGAATTTGGTGATATCCGCTCTTCAAATCTATCTTCGTGAAGTACTCAACTCCACTCAAACAATCCATAATGTCATTCATCCTAGTCAAGGGAAATTTGTACTTGATGGTAATCTTGTTGATGGCCCTAGAATCTATACACATCCGCCATTCCCCAACCTTCTTTGGTGCTAGTACTACATGTATTTCACATGGACTCAAACTCTCTCGATCAATCCTTTATGCAACAACTCTTTCACTTGTTTGTTCAACTCTTCACTCTCTGTTGGAGTCATACAATGAGCTACCTTATTCGACAAACTGGCTCCAAGAATTAGGTCCATTTGATGACTAATCTTTCTTAGGGGAGGCAAACCTTTAGGCACGTTATTAGAAATAATAGCTTGAAACTCATTCAACAAATTTGAAACCTCTATAGGTACCTCAGTAGTATCTTCTTTATCAACTCTAGGGATCAATGCAAAATGCATATGCTCATGCTTTATACCTTCTAGGAACTTTCTTCCATCAACCAAAAAATTCTTGCATTATCGCATACCTTTTCCTCAACCTCTTTCAAGGGCTTCAACTTATGACGAACTCCATCCTTTGTCAAAGAATAGGTGTTGGCATGTCCATCATGTATTGCACGTCAATCAAACTACCACATTCTTCCTAACAACATATGAAAAACATCCATCAACATAATATCACACAATACCTCATCATGGTAATTTCCAATCTTGAACTTTACCAGAAATTGTTCATTTACCAAGGCTTTATGGTTCTTCTACAACCAAGCAATCTAGTATGGGTTTGGATGCCTTCTTCTCTGCAACCAAAACTTACTAACCATTTCTTCTAAAACAAGGTTATTAGTACTACCTCCATCAATAATAACGTTGCAAAATTTACCTTCACACTTACATCTAGTGTGAAAAAAATTCTTCCTTTGAGTTGGCTCCTTCTCCTCATTCAGCAAGGATCTTCTAGTAACAATAACCTCTCCTCTTTTTGCATCTTCAAAATGTGAAGATTCAACATCTTCATCAACATGTGCAGCTTTTGCATTACCCTCAGGTCTTCTATTTTTCCTTCCTTGATGTTGAGGAAACTCATAGGCTCTATGTCCTTCTCCACATTGGAAATAGGTTCCACAGAAGCCTCCTCTTCCCGGTCCTTGTCTAGATCTTCCCCTTCCTCTTTGGTCTCCATTATTTTTATCACAAGGACGGTAGGTGTTATCTCCTTTCTAGTTCTAGCTACTACTAAAGCCTTCACCCTTCTTTTGATCTTCATTTCAACCTCCATATGACTGTCCACTGGTCTTTCCTCCATGGCCTCCACCTCATTCTTTGTTCTCAAACCTCTTGTTCAATTAATCTTCAACCTTTAGAGAAAATTGATAAGCATCCTCAATGGTGGTAATTCTTACCAGTGCCAATTCTTCTTGTATGCTTGGCTACAACCTGTTAATATAACAAGAAAATTTCTCTTTATTTACCTTAGAATGTCTGGTTTGAATCAAGACCTTGTGAAATTCCTCTATGTGTTCTTTCATTGTCCTTGTGCCTTGCCTCAAACTCTACATCTTCTTGAGCAACTCCAATTCGTAATCGACTGGAATAAATTGTTTCTTCAATTTTGACACCATTGTCTCCCATCTAGGAATTTTATCTTTCCCTTATCTTCCTCTTTCTAACTAGACCTCTTTCCACCATATACTGGAATGAACTTTCAATTTTGTCTTTGCAAACCTCACTGTATGAAGATCTTCAATCTCCTCAAACTCAAGAAATACCTCCATGTCATTGATCCAATCAATCAATTTTTTAGGATTCATATTTCCACTAAAAGTTGAAACCTTCATTTTAGGTCTCTTCCCAATGCTTGAGATCACTCACAACAATCTTCATTCTCTACGATCCATTGGATCCTACTCTTCCCCTTCCATTTCCTCTTCCATTTCATCTTCACTATCATCTCTATCTCATTGCACATCTCTTCTTCGAACCTCTTGTTGCAAGGTTTCTAATTGCCTTCTAAGGGCTCTAATTTCATCTCTAGGTGGACCTCTTCCTCCACCACCTTAGTATCTACCTCTGCCATACTAGGCAAGTCTTGGAGGCATCTTGAACTAAACCCACACTCAAAGGTCTTGTCGTAACTATCTCACATTCGGTGCTTTATTACAAGCTCAAGAAATATTGCTCTAATACCACTTGATGTGGGCCGCACTGCCCAAGACCTACATAAATCACAACAAATACCAACATAGAAGATGTGAGACAAAAAAATGACTCACTTTCAATTATTTTTCAGAAAATAAAATTACAGATTCAAAGCTTACATGCTACAACCTCATGGGCTTGATTCATTACAATAAAATCAACTCTAAAAAGAAAATCTACTATTCGAATCCACAATTTGCACTATCACGACCGCCTTCTACAACCCCCACTTATCCCTTTTTATTTTCCACAATAACTACCCTAGAATGTTCTAGAAAGTTCAAATTTCCCCTTTTCGTTTTAGCGCCAAAAGTTCCGCTGTTTGATTTCTGGCCTAGGAATTTTTTTAAAGAAATTCACTTTTTAGAGGACCAACTTTGTGGGGCCATAAATTTTGATCTGAGTGTCTGATTTTCTATTATTGCATAATGTTGGAAAGCTCTTGATGAGCTCTACAACATGTGAACCACCATAGGTTGATTCGACCACTTTTTCAGCTATTTTGGGGCCTCTAAAGTTTTATATCTAAATTTGAAGCTGCATTGGAGAAATTTCTTAGGACGAAAACTTTAATTTCTCCCAAACCATGCTGGGTATAGAGGTGATTCTTTTGCGACCGGATATTTTTTTTAGCTTTTCTCCTTGGGGTAAATTTTCATGTCCATACGAGCCCATTTAGGACAACTTACTAAAAATAGTAAGTGCCCATTTTTTGCTATTTTTGATGTCTGGCGATCTTATATCCGTTAAGTGCCATCATGCATTAATACATTTGACTGCAAAATCTGACGAAACTATCTGAAAAAATATGTAAAATTCAATGTTCATTGGGTGCTTGTAAAATTTGATGTGTAATTTTCAATTTTTGAAAGTTTATCTCCGACGTTTGTCGAAATTTCAATGAACCTGGGGCTCGTCGAAATTTCAATGAACTTGGGGCTCGTCGAAATGCCGACTATCATTTTCATCGAATTTTCGAAAAACATGAAAAATAGAAAAAAAAACAAAAACAAATTGTGGCCAACATAAAGAAAAGTGAGTTCGTGCCTGATTTATTGTGATAGTGTTTTGCTCTACTTGAGATAGTTAGTGGAGAACTAAGGATGATTTTCTTGGGAAAAATCAGAGAAAAATTCAAGAAGATATCGCCAGGTTGAGGGTAGTCATTGTCTTTTTCCAAAATTCAGTTGTGAAGTCAGATTTGTAGTTCCAGGTTTGAAAATCATATTTTAAAGCAACATCTCATCAGATTTTATTTTTAGAGGTTAAGGGTTTTGAAAATTTCATGTCTAGATTTTGTTGTGTGGAATCACCATAAGATCACAACCAAGGAAAATATTCTTGTGACTGTAATTATGTGATCCATAACTCTATTGGTCATGTGGCACAGTTGTGCTATAACAAATACATGATGCATTCATGTGTGACCCAAGTTTAATGTGGCTATGTTGTGATAGAAATGGAGGAACTCATATAATGTAGTTAATTCAAGTTGTATAATGTAGGTTTCAATCATCATTGGGTGCATTCAGGTTGTCTCAAGTTTAATAGGTTATGATGTAATTATAGCATGATCCAAGAGTGATTACCTCTTGCTGCAATAAAGAGCCTATAACTCTGGTTGATATGTAGAGTGGTTGTGTTATATCAATTATGTAGTGCATTCAAGCACAACCCATGTTTAATGGGCTATTCTAGAGAGTGATCAAGATTTTTAAACCTTATGAATGTTACTTGGGTGCCATAATAGTGGTTTACAATTCCTGAGAGGAACTTTTAGCTGAAATCACATATTTTAGAAAATATAATGATTTAAGCCTTAAAAAGTTCCATTTTAAGGATTCCAATTGAAGAGGGTTTGATAAAATCACCTTAGATCAAACCCCCTTGGATAGAACCTCGCTAGTTTTAAACCATACCTATAAATGTGTCTCCTTTACACCTATCAAAATGCTGATAAAAAATCACTTTTGATTTAGCTTTTGGGGATCAAATGAATTCATTTAAAATTTATTTCAAATGATTATGGTATTCCTCAGAACAAGCTATCCAATGAATATAATTTTAATATGTTTTGGTTTTGTTATGTATTTGTTTTTTAAGTTTTATTAAACATAGGTTTTTAATCAAAAATTAATTTCTTTTTTCTTCACATGTGGAAAAATAGAAGATTATTAAAAAAAAAATTGAAAAATATGAGTGCACCAGATATTGAAGTCCTTGATCCAACAAAAAAATAAAATAAACTTTTGACATATACAAAAAAAGTTACGCGTTATACGGTCGCATTGTGTTTAAATTGTAATTTGTTTGACTTTGAAACTTGATTAAGGAACAAATATTCAATAAAAAATTATCTAACCAAGTGGAAGCACTAGATATCAGAGTTACAAATCTAAATTTGAAAGAATTAGAATTTTATCCTTCATGGAAAAAAAGTTATGCATTATACGATGTGCGTCACTTTTTAAAAATGTTGTTTTTTGAAAAAAATCAATTTTCATGGGAGATGGAAAAAGAAGTGCAATTTGATTCCAAAAAATTTGAAAAAAATATTTTTAGAATCTATAGACAAAATTTGATGAGAATCTAGTTTGCACCATCTTCAAATTTCTCACAGTTTAGCTATAGGTGCCCGAATGTGAAGATTTAGTTAAAAATAATAATTTCAGTGTCCAATTTGGCCAAAAATTGTAAACCACTATTATGGGATCACCCCTTGACATATATTTGAATAATCTCAAATTCCTTCAAAGGCTTTTGAAGTATAAATGTATCCTATATAGGGTTTAGAATGATTTCTTTCAATTAAAAAAATAAATAAATGATGTATTTCCCTATAATTAGATAATGTGGAGATCTCCTAAATCTGCCCAGCACGCTATCCTCTTTGGCACTGTATTCATTACTCCAGATACTAGGGTGGGAGAGGGTGACATCTTTAATATCTTCATGACCATGGCTTTTAAATAGATCTCAGTCTTTGCTTTAATCCTTTTCATGATAACCCTTGAGTTCCATAATCCACCTTCAATCTCTTCTAAGAACGCTGTCTTAAGCTAGACTGCATAGTATGCATATAAAGAAAGTCCTTCATACCTTCCATTGTTCCAAACCACCACTCACTACCTTACTTAAAATGTTGCCTCCATAAGCACAATAACATGTTTTAAAATCATGGTTGCCAGTGATTGACCATTAAGGTCAACACTTTCATCATGAAGATACAATGGGATTTTTGTCTTCAAACTCAAGGCATTATGGAAGATAACATTGTAAATTTTTTGTTGTGTACGATTTGATTTTATTGCACATTTACTACTTTGCTAACTTCTTTTAAGACTGGGTATTGCACCCTCAACTACAATCTTAAACAACTCACTCACTATCACTTGAAGATTCCTTTCATGAGCATCCTTCTATAAAATCAAATTATGCCCTATAGACTGCCTACTTACTACAGGGGACTCATTGTATCATGGTATTGTAGTTCTTAAGATCCTTCAACCTTATTGACACTACTTCACAGTCCACAAGGTATTATTCACTATTCTCCCATCATTGATGAGTCTCAAAACACTACTCAAACATGCAATCCACTACCTCCATTATGCATTAATGGCTAAGAAGAAACATTGGACCTATGATTACCACTATTACTTCATTTGGAGAGTCATTCCCTGATTGCATTTGTCTTGTCTAACACTACCAAAAACATTTGAAAAACCCTTAAGGTCAGTAAGGGGGTAAGGAAACTCACTGTTAAAATCTCCACTTTACTATGCAAGGTTTGAGCTTTATTATATTGTGGGCTAAATTGAAAAGAAAGGGTGATGGGAAATGTTATTGTCCTTGCAATATTTGCAAGGGCTTAAAGATGAGACGACTTTTAATCACAACAGTTGAGAAACACTGTAGGAAGCATGGTCACGTTGAAGGGGGGAATGATTATCGTCCATTGGTAAGTTGTTCATTATATGTGTTTATATTGATTGAATTTGTAAATGTTTATATCGTTTTAAAATTATATATATATATATAATCATTTGATCATGATCATGGTTTATTTGTGTCAATTATTATTATAAAGGTTGGGCGCCCTAGGGCAGATGATATGGATTATCACAGCCCGGAGAATGTGGTTTTGCAAGTGGATGAACATGGAGCTGTGAATATCGAAGATGAAGTTAATGATCCTATGGAAGAAGATGATCATGCGCCAGAAAAAACAGTTGAAGATGATGGTACGAATACATTGATCCATGACATATTTAGTGGTAGAGCTAATCATGATGATCAACATGAGTTTGATGATGTTCATGATTTACCTTTACTTGAGAAGGCATACGAGCCCCTTTATGAAGGCTCCCAAACAACTCTTCTCTCTGCTGTATTGTTGATGTTGAACTTGAAGGTTATGAATGGTTTATCAAACATAGCAATCTCATAGATGTTAAGGTATGTCATATATGTCATCTTTTTTCATCTATTTTAATTGTTGTTAGTTCATCATTAGTAATAAAGGATGAAATGTGTACCATAAATATTCTTTATATGAACAAATTATTTTTTGTTGTAGATTGATTGGTGAATTTTTGTTACCACCATCAAATATTTTACCTCGCTCATACTGAGATTTATGTACCATTATGAAAGATATTAGAATGGAGTATCAAGCAATAGATGCATGTCCCAATGATCATATTATATATCATAAACAACAGGAATTTGCAACAGAATGCTCAGAGTGTCATATCAGTAGATATCGAACAGATCAATTAACAAAAAAGGTGCCTCGCAAGGTTCTTCATTATATTCCCATTATTCCATGTATGCAACAATTATTTAGGTGCAAAAGCTTAGCACAATTTATGGATTACCATACATAGAATAGAAGTGGAGATGACATTCTTCGAATGCCTACGGATGGTTATGCAATTAGGGACATGGAAGAAAAATGGCCACACTTTAAAGAAGAACCTCGTAATCTCAGACTTTCATTGGGAGCGAACGGTGTCAATCCATTTGGAGAGCTACGATCTATTTACTCAGTGTGGCCTGTTTTTGTTATCAACAATAACATTCCTCCATGGATGTCAATAAAGAGGGAGCACATAATATTTTCAATGATTGTTCCAGGTATTTGTTTACATCAATTTTCTTTAACGTAGTAGCATCTCATTTGTCTTATTTGTTGCATAATGACTTATGTTTTTTTCATTCAATAGTTATGTACATTAATTTATATATATTGCAACAAAATGGTTATAATAATTATGTAATGTTTATGTTGATTCAACTAGACAAGTACCAAGTTAAAGATATGAATGTATATATCAAGCCTCTTATTGACGAGTTACTAAAGTTATGGAATGGCATCACTATGTATGACGTCTCCAGACCAATAGGACAAAGACAATTTCAATTCCATGCAATGCTTGTATGGACAATTCATGATGCCCCAGGGCTAACACATTTTGTGGTATGTTATAATGTTCGACTACACTTTAAAAAATATTTAATTTGATGAAGTAGATATCATGCATGTTTTTAAAATAATCTATTCATTATATATAATTATAAAAATTGACATATTTAATCCAATTATATATCATCTTCAGGTCTTCAAACAAAGGGAAAATTTGCATGTCCAATTTTTGGTCCAAAGATGAAATCTCGTGTTCAACAAGTTTAGGAAAGCAGGTGTTTGATGAGTATAGGAACTTCCTCCATAGAAATCATAAGTATCGAACTACTGAAAAACATCTTTTCAATGGGAAAGAGGAGACTACATCAAAACCACGAAGAATGTCACCTCGCCTATGGAAGTTGGAATATAATAGAATTAATCGTCAAGGTTATACATCGGATCAAATTTTTTATCTATTATATATGATATGTTTTGAATTTATATTTTTATATTGTGTTGTGTTTACTTATGTTGTAATTGACAATGATTGTCGTTGTTAATTTGTTTAACTTATATGCTTCATGAAGGTCATCAAGGCATTAATGGCCGGCTTCCACAGGGACTAAAAAGTTATCCCAGACAATTTAGTAGGTTGCCCTACTATGAGTAGCTACAAATTGTGCATTTATTTGATACAATGCATATCGGAAAGAATATAATAGAAATGTTATGGAAAATATTGGACAAAAGGCATGACAAAGAAAAAATTGTCAAAATTTGTACTGACATTCAGGAAGCCAATCATGCAATGAAAAATGTCATTCAATTAAATAGTGATGGAGACCAAATTAATATAAGTTCCCTTCCTTGGTTATTAACAGAGCAGCAAAGCAATGCTATAAAAGAAGTCATACAAAAAATTTGATTTCCCACAGGATTTGCAGTGAACATAAACAATATAATAACAAAGAAAGGTGAATTTGGGTTAGGGATGAAAACACATGATAATGCACTTACTTTTCAGTGTATTGTGTTTACTACTTTTGGAGAAATAATGAAAAGATCATTTTATAATTGTTGCAGTATGTTCTACCTCTATCTCTCCTAGACAACTTTGACAACAATATCAAGCAAGTTATATATGATCTTGGAAAATACATGAGGTAAGTAGCGAGATTTGTTCAATTTGTTGTATACATCTTATAATTTCCATTTGTTTTACTTGTTATGTAATATATTGTATATTTTTGTTAAATCTCGTTAATATATTTACACCTTGAATCACTTGTCGATGGTTGTCATCTAAAGAAATCCATAAAGAAGATATAAATTATTGGAAGAGAAAAATTCCTCGTCTAATGTGTGAAATGCAAAAGTGTCTACCTTCAACATTTTTCAATGTACAAGAACATGACCTTATACACCAGGTTGAGGAGATTGAATTGTGTGGACCTATATACATAAGGTCAATGTGGATGGTTGAGAGACACTTGAAATTTTTGAAGGCTTTGGTTAGACAAAGAGCACATCCTAAGGGTTCTATGGTGGAGGGATATATGGTATACTAGACCATGGTTTACATTAGTGAATATCTTTCTAAGTTTGTAGCAAAGATCCATGTAGATCGCATTTGGGATCCCAACTCCATTAACAAATTTGAAGGGGAGTACTTGTTGGGGAAAGGTAGATTGAGGAAAGTGAGAGGTAATTATAAGATGGTCATGGAGATTAATTGGAATACATTCTACATATGGTTTTTATGTATATTGTACTTATTTAATTTTTAATCTTCAATATAGATCAATTATAAATTAAGGTCGTATATTGTGGTATTTAACTAATTATACGTCGTTTGTGAATTTCAATTTTTTTGGTACAGTTAGTCGAGAGTGGGATGCACTACATTTGTACATCACCAACAATCTTGATTGGATGATGGTATGGATTGAACGATGTCAACAATCTGGTTGCGCATTAACATGGGAAGGTGTGACTTCATTGGTTAAAGAAGCTCATCGTAATGGAGATTCCAATGTTACAAAAAGGGAAATTGATTTAGCATATGGTTTAAGAGATAAACAGGTACGTATAAATATATTAATCACTCATATTATTTAATTATTTTCAAGTATATTGATGTATATGTATCTTGAGATTGTTTTCTTTGCATACATTCGGCCAAGAATAAATATGTTTATCAATTGACGATATTGCAATAATTTTTACATGTTTGACATATTGCACGTGAAACACCACAAGGCTATGTGGTGCAATGGTGATAAATTTTGAATCAAAATGTTGGACGACATGAAGAAAACTTGTGATTATGCTATAACTGCAGTCTTTTAGGTGACTAATGTTTCATCTAGAAGCGACATACATCCAGAAGTCTCAGAAAATCGACACTATGGGATTTTGGATGATATACTTGAGTGTGACTTTAAGTCCTTCAAATTAATTTTGTTCGTCGTCCTATGGTACAGGCTACAATTGAATGAAAATGATCTTGAGAGAACTGTTATTGAACATGATAATGGATTTACCATGGTTAATACAAGGTTGATCGAGCAAGTTGGAAATGAGCCCTATGTTCTTCCAAGCCAACGTGAGCAAGTATTTTACTCAGAGGTTCCAAGTAAACCAGGTTGATCATTTGTTGTTAGACATGATCCAAGAGGAAGGCCGGTAAAGTATAATGTGGTGGAAGAAGAAGATATCGAAGAACTAGAAGATGATGTAGATGATGACCAGGATCAATGGTTAGTTGATGATGTCCCTGACAAAGATGTTGAAGAGGAGGAACTAGATAATGATGATGTAGGAGTTAATGTTCATGAAGATGATATCTGTGTGAATGATGACATTATCAAAACTGATATCGATGACGATGATGATGATATGACCAATCCTTACAATGCCGAATCTAGATCGGATGATATAGACAAAGAGTTGGATGAAGAAGAAGATCAATGACATTGAAATGTATAAGTTATGCGATTATATTATCTATTTGATATTAATTTCTTGATAGAATTATATTTGACTTATGTGGTTACATAATTAATTCATGATGTTTTTAATTTTTATGCCATTACATAATTAAATTAATGATGTACTTTTAATGTTTGAAAGGTCAAAAAATTAAAACATTTCAATAGTGATGTTAACAACCTTGAAATTAGTGTGTTTTATGTTTCATGTGATCATAAAAGATTAAAAAGTCAGTTGTAGAGGTGGTTGTTCAGTGGTTGACATGTATGTTGGTTCTTTTTACAATGTAACCAGGTTTGTCTTCTAATCTACGTATGGAATTTCCAATTCCAATCAAGGCAGCTCGAAGGACCTGGACCAACTGACGAGGACTTTAAAAGCCTCCTACACTTCGGGCTCTGCAAGACCGGAGGGTGGTCCCTTAATGTGTTTACAACCTCTGCACCATTATTATAAACAACATTAACAATAGCAGATGATCTCACTTAATAGCTCAACACGATAAGATAATATCAACTAGAATTGGTTGTTTATAGACAATATCAACTATCTGGAGCATGAGATAACTAAACACAATCCATTGTATAAGATAGTCAATGATTTGAAATTTGTAGCAAGTCGTAGGGAAAAGACAAACAAATACTAAACTACACGAATAATTACAACTTAGATCAGGGCCATATATCCATTGCAGGAGTCAAATTCATAAGCATCTAGAGGTTTATAATAGATTTAATACATCACATATAAGATCCCTGACAATATTGCATTACAATTTCATGAGTATGCATTCTAACCTATGACTACTTATCAAATCCTTATACAACACATATCCACCTATAATTTTATTCAAGAATTTTGATTAATTCCTTGAATTAAAGCTAAAATAGAATCATATACACACCACTAGTGAGATGGATAAAAAATTCTTAGTTATTTCATTGAAAGTTCAGATATGCATGTACAATGGAGAGACATGAGCTCGAATTTTTATTTCAACTCAAATGCTAGTACTGTTATACAACATTAAATCTCTATGAACTCAAAACCTGTTACATAATGACTCAAAACCTAAATTACATTTCTTTAAAACCATGAGACTTTACAATTCGCTCTGCAAATTTACCTAGACTCGACAAAAATTATCTAACTTGCTAACCCGTACTTCTGGCCTTGAAATCCTTCTTATAGAAAATGAAGGAGAAAACAAGCACCGGGCTAGAAAGTACACCTATCACCAGTCAATTGGAGCACTTGGTGATATTCCAAAATTTGTTACAATAGCCACCACCTTGAAAAATATTCTTGTTCAAAAATCGTTACAATAGCAATCATCTTGGAGCATATTCTCGTTCATCATGTCAGTAGAGGAAGGTTGATGCAATAACAAAAAACCACGTGAAACCCACGCCAAGAAAGTAATCCATACAAAACTGGAAACACTGTAACCACAACATCTGATTTGCCACATGTCGGTAGCCCACTCTTTTTACTCATCATCATTCAAATACTTAGCCACCCACCTCTGGTATTCTTCGTCAGTTAGCCAGTCAAAAGTAATCACCTCATTTACCTTTGTACTATAAGGCATATACTTTACCGCTACCTGATTAGCATCTCTTTCAAAAGATTCCAAAAATGAGCTGGTACCAATAATCTTATCCATACAATTTACCAACAAATCATAATCTTAGTCATCACAAATTATTTTAATTTGATTATTGATGACTTTACTTGCTTGATCTTGCCATTGTTGGAGTGTTCTGATTTCCCCCTACTCATAAGTTATATCAGGTAACAGTGTGTTACCCCAATAATTGAAGTTCTTTACCAATTCCCTAATCTTCTTACTTAGATCATCTGGTAAGGTCTGAAAAACCTTGCAATGATTTAACTAATATATAAGTAGGCTTCAATGATTGGGGCCTGTTATTTACATCAAACCTTGAGGCTTTATTCATAACATCTAGATCATTTTCCCTAGGGATCCAATTTTTAATTATTGGAATCACTATCCCCTGATCCCTATCAATATTCTTTATTGCTTCAAATAGAAAAGAATATAAAGAATGTATAGAGGGCAGTTTATTATCCACCTTTTCATTTAAATGCTCCAAAACAATAGTAACAATTTCTTTTTCTTTTGAAATAAAACCCTCCTCTTCTACCCTTAGTGATGTCTGTAATTGATCAGTTTTATGCATGAGCTGCCACTTTGTTGGATCAACAGAGCACTTTGTTTCTTCATCAACTTGTTCTAGAGGAGGGGTAAGAGCAGGATTTTGAATGGGAGACCCTGGTGTAGAAACATTTGGAGAAGCAGGAGGCATTGACCCTACTATGGGAGGTGATGTGTTGGTTCCTAGAGCATTGGATGTTTCCCAGTATGTCTATACTTGAACCTTTCTACTCCAGTTTTCAGCTTAACATTTCTCTATTGCATTTTACCATATTCTTCAATTAAAATGTTATACTTCTCTATTAGGCTCTTTTTTTCAGCCTCCTCCCTTTCAGCAGTCTTTTGGGCCAACTTGGCCACATTCACAGTTAAACTAGTGGCTTCGGTTGTTGTAGTCTCTGAAGCCCTCTTTATTATTAATCCTCCTTTGAAATTTGGATTAATATCAACAATGTATGCTTTCTTACTTGTGGAGCCAATGCCCAAATTGCCAAGGTATCATATTCTTCATCAAGGTAGAGTTTTTAATGTTGCCTTTAACTTCTTCTCTTCTTCAGATCGAAAAGGATTCTTGGACTTTATAATGGCATTGAAAGCCACTACATCTACGATGTCCCATTTAGGCAAAATCAAAACACCAGCCTGATTCACTAGTTGTCTTCCTTCTTCAGGAGTGATGTTTTTAAACTCTTCCAGTAGTTCAACTTTCACTTCTTCATCATTCTTCTGATCTAACCTGTCAGGCCTTAGTTCTCTTCTCTCCTTGCATTTATTTTGATATTCCTCAAATTTCATCCTCCATGCCAATTGCAAGAATACAGGAGTATTTACAAATGCATTGTCATCTAAGAACTCCTTGCAAGCCTCCATTCTTGCTTCCTGCACTCTTACCCTTCATATCCAAATCAGATAGAACCAATTCAACTGACATAGGAGGGGATGACATACCAACCTGCATGTATTGATCAGTAACAATAATTTCATCTGTGAGATCCTCAAGTAGGTGATTAGTTCTTTGTCTCTTAGGGCTTGGCTTAGGTATTGGTGATGGGGGACTGCACTCTGGTGAAGATTTTAATTCAATGATTTTGACAGCCCCAAGGTACTTTGAATTTTGGGCCTGGTCGTGAAGGTGCCTTCATTATTTTCTTCCCTTTTCTGTCTACTTATTCCTCATCACTGGAAGTATCCCTTTTCCTCCTATAGATGGGCCACCTTTCTGTAGGCTGACATACTAGCCTTGTTTCAATTGGCATATCACTTTTTCCTTGCATATCTAGACTTAGCCTTAAATTTATCTTTTTGGTTGTCAACGTGTCCATTATTTCCTTGAAATTCTCCATTAAAAAATCAATTCTCTTGTGGTATGGAGTGAATTCCATCAATGGATCATACGTCAGATCCATTTCATGCACAATATCTAGTAGCTTACTATAAGCTATCCACTTTTTCTTGTTCAATTCCTGTCTATTTAAATCAAATTCATTCCTGATCAAGTCCTAAGGGAAATTGAACTCATGTACAAATTTTCCACCTTTTATTCTTTGTCTGAAAAGAGCAAAGAAACCTTCAAGATCATGTTCTTGCCTTGGACCAGATCTTAAATGGTAATCAATAAAGAATTTATCAAAATGTGTCCAGCCTCCCTTTGAAAATGTAAAATCGGACACTACTGTATAATCAAAGAATAATGTTCCCTTCCCCTTTCCAGTTAGGTTATCTTCATGAATACACCCCATCTGCCACATAACTTCTACAAACCATGGTCTTGGTGGGACATTGTTTGGTAGTATGTGAGGGGTTCCTTGAAATCCATATATTCTCAGGACAATGTTGATTGGATATGGGATAATGTCACCCCAGTTATGTAAAACCCTCAATTCTGGTTTCCTCTCCTTCGGCCTAAGTAAATCATGCACTTCCTCAGGGATCCTAGGTACATCTACCATCAATCTAGCCCTTAATCTTGCAGCAAAACAATTATCAAATTGCACATAACTGGTGCTTTCCTTATTACAGGATAAATCTGCAGCCCATATATGTATTGGAAATCTTTCTACATTAACTAATTGTCTTAAGTTCATCTTCTCAACAAAGAAATCAACATTCCTAAACAAGAACATATGCATCAACATGAGATACCAAAAGAATTGAGTACCAGTATCACCATTCTGCAGCTTCAACAGTCCTTCATTTATCCTTTCCACCAAAAAAGAAGAAAAGTCATATGTTATAGAGAAGTTAGGGTGTTGTATTTGCACCCCCATGAACATGTATGCAATTGACATTACTGCACCAGGGCTGAAACCCAAAATCTGACATAGTGAATAGAAAGTAGCCAGGAAAGGCTTTCTAAAACAATTTAATCTGAAGGGTTCCTGGTCACTAGGGCTGATGTGAAATTGTGAACCCCCTGCCTTAACCAGATGAGGTGGAAGCAGCTTAACCCTAAAAAGAGATTTCAATTCTATATACTCCTGCTTCATTTCTTCAAGATTAATAGGAGCCAAGTCATCACTTGGCTCACTCAAATCAAAATTTTGTTGGATAACATCTTTGTTAATTTCTAATAGAACCCTTCCATCATTATCTATGATTACCCGTGTGATAGGGTCATATCTTTTGGCCACTGCTCTAAGTAAGTCCACATCAGGGAACACATTTGGAACAACCAGCTTTCCCATGTCGTACCTCCATCCATTTGAAAAATGATGAGAAAAATTGCTCTGTCCATACCATAATCTGAACATTTCTAAGCCTGTGAGTGGAACCCTAGCATTAGCAATGTTGGAATTATTACACACCAACACCTCCCCTAGGATTTTCCCTCGCATCAACACCAAACCTTTTCTTCTCTCATTTGTTGATAATGGAAATTATCGTACAAGTTTCTTTCCAAATACTCAATGTGGCCAGAGTGCTATTTGGTTGGCACCATTTTAGACAAACTAGGGCCTCACTACAATGTTACACTTCAAGTGGCTATGACTAAGCAGAGATAGGAAATTACAGAGTAAAAATACCGCAATTCCTCACAATTTATGATTAAACAATAGCCCTAACAAAATATTTTAATGAACTCAGTGACAAGCATAGTAGACCCCCCCTTACCAAATTTAGTTGCAGAATGACTGGGAAACAGAGAAAATTAACTCATGGCTTTTTTCACACAAACTCCAATTTCTAACTGCAGCTGCTCGCAATTTCACCTTTGGCTCTGAAACTATTTTCACGAAATACTTGGATGCTTTGTGATACAAATGAGACGAGTAAATTGATTTTATGTCGATCAAATCCTACCAGTAGATGTCTCATCCACCATTAAAGCCCACTCGCGGGCTGCACAAAGGGCTCCAACCATAATTTGATACATATTTAAATTTGAGTCATTGATCCTTCAATTTGATCAAATCATCGACGACCATCTTCAAAACAGGCTGACATAATTGCCAACACGGCAATAAAGGGGCCCACTATGTCATACGCCGTTAAGGAATGCCATGTGGTCGTTGACCGCGATATCGCAATCCTTTGATTTACCATCGCGAGATGGTGGGCACTGTCGATCTTTTTACCATAAATCCTGCTCCTTAAAAAATGGTCGTCATCCTTTCCTTTAACTGTTGAGCAGCTTTTCCCTTAAAATCATAACATCCGCGTTGAAATAAAACACGTGCATCCTACAAGCGCATTAGTAATCCGCCCCATAATACATTTAAAACTGGCAAACTCTTTCTTCACTCCCTAAGCTTCATTGGATGAGACACGTGGCAGGCACCTACGACATCGCCATCCCAAAATTCCTAATCATGGGATGGCAGGCACTGTCAATCTTGAAGAGACAGCTCATCAATGGTCACTCAGATTTCATCCTTTAGGAAGGGCACGTGGCACCCGCCCGTGATATCATGATCCCTGTAATCCCTAATCGTGGGATAGTGGGTGTCATTGATCTAGTTCCTTTAACATAGTCGCCAGCCATGTCGTTAACCTTTGAGTAGATTCTCCTGTGAGATTATAACATATCTGTTGATTTAGAACATGTGTGTCTCGAGAACACTTTAGTAATCTGCCCCTTAATACATTTAAAGCCAGTTAGTGTTTCCTTTACTCTTTAGGCTTCATTGGATGAGACACATGGCGCCTGCCCGTGATTTCGCAATCAACCCAAGCACCATCGCGGGATGGCGGGGAACGGCTCAGATCAAATGGTAGTTGGTAAGCGATAACTCAAATTTGATCCCCCGGATAGGACACATGGCGCCCACCCATGATTTTGCGATCCTTCAATTCCTGATCACGGGATGGTGGGCACCGTTGATATCTGCAGGAAATAGATCAACGACAGCACTAAATCAACCCTTGCAAAATAAAACATGCATTAAAAGGAGAAGTGGGCATTACTAGGCAGACGACAAATAAAAAAATTATATTTATAGAAGAAAAATAAAATAAATTTACAATTTGTTTTATAATTTCACTTTTAACTTTAAATGTATGTTCACTCATTAAGTTGTATTTTTTTACAATCACATTTTTATTTTAGATGTTTGTTTATAAAATACAAAGATGCATTAAAAATATATTAGAAATATTTTTCTTTATATTATATAGCATTCATAGCATTAAATTAACATAGAATAATTTCACAATATCACTTAACCAATCAAGAAAAATTTAATAATTACTATGCAACATAATTTTCACATCAAACTAACAAATAAACATTGATTTTTTTTTTATTTTTTTATATTATAACATTCATAACTTAAACCTTTTATACACAATATCAAGTTAATTATAAAAAACACATAAAATTATTTATAAGCAACTTAAATTTTTTAACAATTTAATAAAATATAATTTAATATAATTAAGAAAATTTAATAAGAATTATAGATAAATTTATGAAATATTGATTTACTTATCAAGAAAAATCAATGATAAATTTACTTATTATAGATAAATTTATTTACCAATCTATTTTAACCATCAAGAAAAAATTAATCATTAGTGATTGCAACATTATTGGCACATCTTTTAAACTGACAAATAAGGTTAAGGTTCAATTAGTATTCAATTTGGGTTAGGGATCAATTAGGGTTATAATTCAATAAGGGTTTAATTAAGGTCAGGGTTAAGGTTAGTCTTAAATTAGAGCTAGGATTGGAGTTAGGGTTCAATTAAGGTAAGGGTTATTGTTTATTTTAGGGTTAGGGTTCAATTAGAGTTCTCTAGGGTTTTGATACAATTAGGGTTAGGTTTCAACAATACCTAGGGTTACGATTACAGTTCAATTAGTGTTAGAGCTAGGGTTATAATACGAGTTCAATCAGGTTAGGGTCAAGGTTTAATTAGTGTTAGAGTTAGGGTTGCAATAATAAAATTTTCCATAATGATATGGAAAGGCATTCAATTGGATTCATATACAAATGCACAAATAAGAATTGGTAATTAAGAATTCTCTAGAACTAAAGTTATAACAACAAATACAATCCTTAACTTAATCATTTGTTCTTTGTTAGGGTTGGGATAAGAATTTAACGGGGCCAACCCTGCGGAGGAAATAAAACCCTGCAGAGGAAATAAAGTATTAAAATCAAAGTTGGGTTTTAATTTTAATCCGGTGACGTAAGCCTAACCCATTAACCCCAATGGTCATGTCGCCGACGGCTTAGCCAAATCCTTTCATTAAATACTAACCATGCAATGTGTAGGTTTTTCAGATTCAAAGATATGGGAGAAGATCTCGATCGTACCCCCACCAACTCGCAGACCTAAGGTGTCGCCCTATTATTTGGTGCGAGGTCAGCAAAAGGAAGATGTGTGTCATGTATGGATTAATGTTATTAGTCATGAGGAAGGTGAATGATGCTTCGTTGGATGTCAAACTGAGTTAGCCTGAGCTAAACCGTTTGATCTGCCAACTCTTCAAGAGATCAGCGGGTAGTATTCAAAGTTGGAAAACAACACATGGTGGTCATTTTATTGTACAAATAGTGAAGCATTAATGAATTATTCCTTGCTTTTGTAGTCACATTGATCTCAATCTGTGCGAAGATGTTGATGGAAATCATGAAGGGTGATCTTTGGAATCTCATGCAGCTCTAGTTAAACGGTGACAATACATATGCCACCAAATTGCCATGTTTGCACATGCATTTTTACTAAGCATTGATGAAGGTTGCCATTGCCTCGCACAATAAATACAAGAGGAATTAACTGTTAATAGTGTCATTCTTGTAGTAGTTAGAGCACTTTGTGGGCTGAGTCTAATCAAGTTTGAGTGCTTGTCTGAGAATAGAAAATGAGTAAGTCAGTAAGGAGGTCTATTCGTTTGAGCTCACAAAAGCTCGGTCCTACTGTTCAGGAAGATGCTTTGGTTGACAAGCCCAGGCTTGTGCCCACTAGATGCAGTAAAAGGTTGCAATTCCAGAATGTTGCTGCTCAACTAGTAGATGACAAAGGCAAGCAGTCGGTGTGCTCTAGATACCAACACTCGCCCATTGACCTTACGAGCAACACTTCTGATGATGTAACCGAGACTGACTCAGACTACTATCGGTATTTAAGTCACTTCAATCACAGTCTTCCCTCTAATGAGGAAATGATATCTGTGGGCACATTGACTATTAAAACCCCAAGCAGACGGACTAGAACCATATTGGGCAAGGACCAGAAAGAAGAGGAAGTTGAGGGTCTACCGTATTGGGAAACAACTAGAAGCGGGCGTGTATACCAGGGTCTGAGTGTTGGTAAGGGCAGGGTGGTGGGTAAATAAGAAGTTTCTTTGGTGTGCCTTCGTGGCAATTTGGTTTCCTAGTTTTTTTGCATGGCTTAGCAACAAGGGGATTTTGTTGACAATTTGTGTTCCCTATTCTTTTACGCTTCCCTAGTTCATGCACTATATATGTTTTGCAGATTCAACGTGTGGGAAGTTTTGTAATGAAAGTCAAATGCAATGGAGATTTTGTTCAAATGAAAATTTGTGGTGAAATTACATTTGAGCTCGAAGCTTGTTGCTCCCTTGTCATATAAAAGGGAATTCAAGACTCATTTGTAGGGAGAGAACTGATGAAAGCTCTAGCTAGGTTTTGAGTTGAATATATGGGTAGAAAGATATTTGTCCTCTGATGAGGAAGTGATATTTTTGGTGCCATTGGCTATTAAAACCCCAAGCGAATGGAATATAATAGATAGCATGTTTTGAGTTTTGGATGAATATATGCAAATTATCTTAAATTGTATGTAGATATGACTTATAAGCATGAATAAACGTATAATTCTAATATGTTTTCTCTCCTTATGTGGATTTGAGTGAATTTTGAATGAAATGTTAATGATGTTGTCATTCTTCTTTTGAGAATTTGTTCAATTGTGTGTCTATGTTTTGGGTAGAATTCAATTTTAAAATTTTGAGGTTTCATATTTATATGTGTGAGATTGATCTATTATTCCAGAAAATGAATGTTAAAATATCATGAAAAAAATGGGCATAGAATGAATGTAGAAGTAAAATTATATTTTCATATATTCATAAAATAAGATCTAATAAACAAAAATATATGCAATTAAAAATAAAGGAAAAATAATTCAACCCAAATTTAGATAAGAGAGATAATTAGATTATATGATAACTTTAAGGCTAGGGTTAGGGTTTTATTAGGATTAGTGTTCACTTAGGGTTATGATTAGAGTTATGAATCTACAATTAGGGTTCAATTAATGTTTGTTGACGGTGCTTTTGACACAGCAAAATGCAAACAGAATATTGTTACTTTGTTTCTCCTGAAAGAGAAAGATGATCACATGGATATCTTAGCTCCCAAGGTCTATGTAGTTGGTTCTCAACTATTTTGATGTTGCTCAATTGGTCAATGTAATAGTAATGTTCAAGTGGCTTGCTAGTGTTGAACTTCTGGATAGTTCTAAGACCAAGCATGAATTTAAACCTACTCTAACTAGGGTTTTAAAGAAACATAAAAAGATAGATCAGAGCTTTGGGATAGAGAAGAATGATACTTCATCCAGATTAACCAGACTTATTACCCTTCAAGGATTCCCTAAACATAAAACTACAAAATGAAATAAACTTTTGATTGACACATAGTCTCATCCATTAACAGTGCAGATTTCAATAACAGATTTTAAGTTACCATTTAAACAAAACATAAAATAACATTACATTCCTTTAAGACTTCACAAATCAAATGATTAACTCAAGACAAACATCATTCTGAAACACAACATGAAATAGATTTTAATCTGGTTGCTTCTACTATTGGTGAAATAGATAAGCAACATTTACAAAGCTGGCACAATCACCAGTGTATAGATAATCTATGTTTTCAAATTGTTTCCATTTACACTAAGGAAACTAAAAGGTACATTAGTCTATTCTGAATCTGAATCTAAATCCTAATCAAGAAGGTAGAAGAAACTCCTATTACAAAGAATCAGGAGGCCACTCTATCTCTTTTCGTTAACTTACTAATTCCTAGATTTTCTTCTAAATGTTTGTTCTAACTCTAACTGTCTAACCTTAGAAATTCTCTAAAAATTCTTACTCTGAATTTTCTAACCTTTACAAAGAGGCAAGAATGCCATTATATACAGAATGTACCAAAATAATGTGTTGTCCCCGCATTAGGGTTTACAAAATATTTGCTGACTGCAAGAGAGTCGGCTCTTAGATCTTTCCTGAAAAGAATCAAAGGTGCATTCAATGAGAGGCCCTGCTGTCCAAGTCGGTGATGGCTTGAGCTCAGGAGAAGCCTTTAGATCCTTTTGTATCTACAAAATTTACTCTTCTACCTTCGTGTCCACCTTCGAACTCTGCTCAAGGTCATCTTGAATGCTCAGAATATCTCCTGGGCACTTTACCATTAATACTGGTCAGTCTCCACCGGTGGTTACCGCAGTTGTCCCTATGAGTCATGGTTGCTCCTTTCCTTTGGCTTCCTTTCTGTTCTAGACTTCTCTGCACATTGATTGTCTTCTGGAAGCACCAATGAGCCTCCCTACATATCTGAACATTGTCGCCTGATCCGATCCGTTGCCTTTGGATCTCAAAAGGAAACCATCTTGTTGGCATTCTGTTAGTCTTATCCATAGGGGCGGTCAATTGGTCAATGGCCCATCTTGGTTCTCTCTGATTAGACGATCACATGCCATGCCAGATTCCTGAGCAGTCAAGAGCAGGCCACCTTAAATTGCATGTCGGTGAGACACCATCGGTGTCTCCCTAATGTGATTTCATCCTATAATAGTTATTAGCATAGTATGGGTCATTCGGTGAAACATTCCGGCTGGCTACAGAAGTCACATCAAGCTCACAAAACCTATCGGCAAGACTGCATGCTCTTGGAAAGACATCTCGGCAAACCTCAGGATCCCATGGTGATCTCATTTTTCATGTCGGGGAGACTATCACTCGTCGTTGTGACCTCATAGTGAAGTCTCCTCACTCGTATGGAGTCTCCTCGATTTCCTCCTGTTCTCGCCGAGCTCGCTCCCTTATGTTTTGATGTGACCAAGTCTCTTCACCAGGACATCTCCACGGGCCCTTTTGACTCTCAGCAAATGCATTCATTCTCCCCGGAGGCACATCCTATCAGTGAGACATAAAGATCTTTCCAAGACCTTATGGTGATGGAATCCCCCTTTGTTGATGCTTGTTATTTCATGTTGGCAAGAGTTTCAGCAAACTCCCTTTTCATTCTCCCTGAGCCCACTTTGCATCAGGAAGACCCTATCAGGTCGGTAGGGCATCATGCCAAGATTTTGTTTTCTGTCATCGAGCTCGTTCTACATCGATAAGACCTTTCAATCTCGGGGAGACCTTTCATCGAACCCCTTTATGCTTCTAGAGTCTCCCCAATTTCCCTTTGTTTCGGCATGACACCCATGAGTTAGTGATACATTACATCGAGTCCTATATCCTTCAGCAACTTTGTTTCATTTCAGCGAGACCCTATTGAATCGGCCAGAGATTATGCCGATAGTATGTCGTGTCGCCGACAGCTTATTGTTTCATTGAGACCTTCCACCGAAGTTTCTTTCTCTCGGTGAAAGTTTATTTGAGTTTCGAGGAGGGCTTGTTTGATCGGCAAGACTTCCCATGTCGGTAAGACATCATAGCGAAGGCATGTCATTTTCTTAGAATCTTACCGATTTCTCCTTGTTCTCTCTGAGCTCTTTTGTTTCGGTGAAAACTTTCACCTTCGGCGAGACCTTTCGTCGATTTCTTTCACTCTAGTTGAGCTTCCTCCATGTCTCTGAGACTTTCTTCGGTCGGCGAGATATCTTGTGGTCATACCAATAGACCCTCCCCCTCTTTATGCCTTGTCGGCGTGACCAAATGTATTCGCCGAGACTTCCCCCTGAAGGAAAGTCTCTCGCCAAAAGACATACCTTTATCTGTGGTCGGTGAGACTTGAGGCCTTCGGCAAGACTTCACCCCAAAGTCAAAACCTCCCACCAATATGTATTCTCTCTGCCACTGGTCGGTGAGACTTGAAGAAGTGGCTGAGACTTCTCCCTGAAGGAAATCTCCTACCGAAGTGTTAGCCCCCATTTGCTAGTCGGTGAGACCTCATGAATTCGCCGAAACTTCTTGGCAGGGAGAAAACCTTATGCCGATATATGAATCCTTTTGACAGTGATCAGTGAGACATGGAGATTTTCCCAAGATAGTCCCCCGAAGACAAACTTACGTTGATAGGAAACTCATAGTCACCAAGACAATGAATGATGTCTTGGCCATTAATGCTTGCATATGATTTATGATGGTTCTGACATCGCCAGGGTCCTGCCGACTTTTCCTTAGCTAATTTTTATGACCAACTGGATTAAGGAATGCCTTCCAACTGAGCCTCAGCTAAGAAATATCATCAAGTGTAGGATTTAACCCTACAAAAAGGAAGGTTTGTATTAGTCCTCAGCAGCAAATAAGACATATTATAAAAAATTCACCATTGCTTACAATTATTTTAGTGAATTCCTAAAAAGAAGGAAAACCAACTTAGGTTGAGACAGGACCAAGATTAAATCAGATAGATCAAAAGTCAAAATTAGGAGGAAAACACAAGAATTTGAAAGAGGAAAGCAAGTAACTAGAAGCAAAGAAACCAAAAGAAAAAGGGGGGACCCATTTTGATCCAAATCAAAGTGGGGTGGTTATGCAAGGCATAACAATGTTCACTTAGGGTTTCTTTCTTGGGAGAAGTTTATTGAATGGTAAGTGTATTTTATAAAATTAATATGTCAAGAATTAATTTTAGATAATACTACATGTATTTTTTCATATGGTATTAAATTATAGATTAAAATTGATAATAGATTTCCTTCCTTCTTTTGCATTGTAAGCTACCATATTATATGGCCTTAAAATCCTATTCATATTTTGAGCTTTTCTAAACTATACAACACGACATCCAACAAAAAAAATTGTTATGCATTTTTTCCAAGCACAAATCCTTAGAATTCTTAATGTGTTAGTTAGGTTAATTCTTTATTTCAATAAATAAATACACACTAATATATATATTATGGATTTGAGGGAAAATATTAAAATATTTATATATATAGAAAAATTTAAATGCAAGGGATTCAAGCACATACCTTTGCTTTTTTTAATGTTGATGAAGATACAAATCTTGATGAAGTGCCAAATTTGATGACATGATATAAAAAATTGGAATATCTTTGCTCTATGTGGCCCTTGAAATTTTGTATAAAACTATAACTAACTCTACGCCAAATTTGTGACTTTGGACCTATTTTGCATCAATAAATATGAGCTTTGACACATGCCTCCTAATCTAGAATACAATATGTACTTAAATGCTCAAAATAATTGGGAGTAGTGTTGAGATTGGTGGATCTTTGGGAAGGCCCAATGCTTCACCTTTGTATTTCTCCCTATAGATAGAGGTAGAGATGAATATAGAATGAGAGAGGAAAAGGGATTAAAATACATAGAGATATAGAGAGAGATAGAGGGAGAAATAAATATATAGAGAGATAGGGAGATATATATATATATATATATATATAGAGAGAGAGAGAGAGATGGCAAGATAGAGATATAAGGAGATATAGAGAGGGGAGAGAGAGAGAGAGAGAGAGATAAGTAGAGAAAGACAAATAGAGATGGAGAGGGAGATAGAAATAGGGGGAGATAGAGAGAGAGAGAGAAAGAGAGAGGGAGAGATAGATAAATGGGAAGAGAAAGACATAGATATAGAGATATATGGAAAGATAAAGGGACAAATAGATTGAGATATGAAGATAGATAGGGGTATAGGGAGGGAGCAAGAGATCAGGGAGAGATGGAGAGAGATAGAGACAGGGAGGGAGAAAGGGAGAGAGATATGTAGAGGAGGGAGATATAGAAGATGGGGAAGATGGAGATATATGTAGAGAGGGGGAGAGAGGGAGAGCGAGAGGGGGAGGCTAATTTTTTAGTTTAAATTCTATAAAATATTCAATAAATAATAATATAAATATTATAAGAATTATATAATTTGTATTTTAAATTACACACTATATTTTATTTTTTGAAAAATATGTAATTTTTTAACCATTTTCCTATATATATAGTATTAATATTTTTACATCTTTTAACAATTCAATATATAATACAAATAAAATATAGTTAATAGTTTAATTAACTAGCATACCTATATTAATTAATAATATATGTAAAACACGCCGAGAGTTATCTTTATCAAGATGCCTATTGACTTGAAAAAATGCTTACATTTTCATGAATATGAATTTGGAAAGCAATCAATTTGATTTCATTATTGCTTGTCATTGTTTATCTCAATTCATATTTTGAGCTTTTAAGATTGGGGGAGAGGGTGGGAGAGAGTGGGAGAGGGTGGCAGAGGGTGTGAGAGAGGGTGGGAGAGGGTGAGAGAGGGTTGGAGTGGGTGGAAAAGGGTGAGAGAGAGTGGGAGAGGGTGGGAGAGATGGTGGGAGAGGGTGGGAGTGGGTTGGAGTGGGTGTACACTATAAATATTTTAAAAAAACTAACTTTACTATAATGCGAGCACATTATGAATAAATAGAGAGATGGCCATGGGAGAGAGGGTGGGAGAGTTGTAGAACCCGGGAGAGGGTGGGAGGGGTGGGAGAGGGTGGGAGAGAGGGTGGGAGAGAGGAGTAGAGAGGGTGGGAGAGAGTGGGAGAGGGTGGTAGAGAGGCGAGAGAGTTGGGAGAGAGTCAAAGAGCATGGGAGAGGGTGGGAGAGAGAGAGAGAGAGGTGGGAGAGGGTGGGATAAGGTGGGAGAAGCTGTGAGAAGGTGGGAGAGGGTGGGAGAGGGTGAGAGGGTAGGAGAGTGTGGGAGAGAGTGGGAGAGAGTGGGAGAAGGTGGGAGGAGTTTGGGAGAGAGACAGAGAGAGTGGGAGAAGGTGAGAGAGGGTGGGAGAGAAAATAAATCTATAAAAAAACAAACTTTCTCATAATGTGAACATGTTTAGAAGAAGTAGAGACATGACCATTTTAGCAAGAAGGAGAGAGTGGAGAGAGTGGGATAGAGTGGGAGAGAGTGGGAGA
Source organism: Sequoia sempervirens (assembly GCA_007258455.2). Lineage (NCBI taxonomy): Eukaryota > Viridiplantae > Streptophyta > Pinopsida > Cupressales > Cupressaceae > Sequoia > Sequoia sempervirens. The sequence continues at coordinate 721,487,695 of VDFB02193867.1, forward strand.
GGGTAGGAGAGAGGGTGGGAGAGAGTGGGAGAGGGTGGGGGAGAGTGGGGGAGAGTGGGAGAGAGAAGGAGGGAGAGAGTGGGAGAGAGTGTGGGAGAGTGGGAGAGTGGGAGATAGCTAGGGAGGAAGAGAGTGGGAGAGGGTTAGGGTTCAATTAGGGTTAGGGTTAAGGTTAGGATTTGGGCTAAATCAGGGTTAAGGCTCAATTAGAATAAGTGTTCACTTAGGGTTTTTGTTAGGCTTAAGATTGGGCTTAAGATTTACTTATATAGTATTTTGGATAATAGAAACAATTTTGATTGATTTAATATTTTCTAAATTCATTATTGAATTTAAATCTTATAATTTATTGTCTAAATTTATTATAGAAACAATGTATGATAATTTATTCTCTTGATTTTGAGGGTGAAAGTGTGGCTACATAGGGTTTCTATATATAGTATTTGTAGGAGAATGGTATCTCTATTTTGAATTATTCTAAACCTTGTTTCTATGTAGTAGTTTTTAAATTCATTTTGTTGTTATACTCTATAATTAATAGTTTATATATTTTACTCTCTCTATACATGATTTTTAGCAAGATTGGGGACACTAATAGAACCTTCATTTATTTTTTTAAAAAGACTAAGAAATGTATGAAAATTTGACAACATGAAAACCATGAAAATAAAAGTGAAAATAAAAATTTAGCATAGTAAAAATGGCCAATCATGTGCCAAAAATGAAAAGAATCATTTTTTGTTACTCTAATATTTCAACCACATACTAAATTATCAAGTGCATTTTATAAATGTATCATGCGAGCACAATATTGGGAATCAATGTGAATGATTCTCATCAAGAAATTAGACAAGCTTTGAGATTGAAGTACCCAAGCTCTTTGTAGGTTTTCAATGAAGATTTAATTAGCCACTAATAGGAACAATAAGAAAATAGATAAATGTGAAAATAAATCCTAATCTCTAAGAGTGTTGTGCTAAGAATTACATACACATCTCATAAATTTCAATAGAGACTTGAGACACATTTATAGAAATAAAGGAAAGAAATAGCTATTTAGATAGTTATTAATCTACAAAAGATTAGGACCATTACTTCAAGAGATTAATAAAAATAAGTTTTTATTTATAATTTTTAAATTTGATAATTTTGAAATTATCATAGATGTAAAGTAAAGATAAAATATTTTTCAACAAAACAAATAAAATGACAAACAAATAATGTGATTAATCAAGAATAACATGATATTGCAAAAAATATAATAAATAAAAGAATATGCATAATTGTACATAAGCCATCAAAAGTCTAAATATACCTATCTTTATAAAAAAATAAAAATCTTTAAAATGACTAAAAATTATTAAAACTTATTAAGCTCCATGAAAAAACACTACCTTCCATATAAAGAGTATACAACATGATGATACTTATAGAAAACAAATTATGTAGGATACCAAAATTGTTAAAAAGATAAGATAAATAAAATTATAAATGAAATTAATCATATTAATTTCATAGTTAAAAAGATAATTCTATGGATCTTTAAATATACATATATAATAATCTTTAAATCTTTATTTAAAAATATATATTATATTTTATAAACTTATACATTAAATTTTTAATATTTAAGTTATACTAAAATCTAAGATGTTCAATATTCATTATTATTTTTAAATTATAATATTTATTAAAGATATATAATTATATTTATAATATTTAAATTCAATAATGAACTTAGAAAATATTAAATCAATCAAAATTGTTTCTATTATCCAAAATACTATATAAGTAAATTATAAACTATTATAATATAATATTTAAATTTTCTATTTCAAATGTTAAATAATTCTAATGTTAAATTTTTATAATTATAAACTTACCTTTTAATGATGTTACTAAGTTTTTTAATTAAAATTTGTTTTTCAGCATATATTAACATACCTAGATATATTCACCAAAATCTATTATCTATTATTGATTATGTAATTTTGTATGTATAATATTTTTTTTTAAAAAATATATATATTTTTGAAAAAAAATATTTAAAAAATTAAACAATATATTTTTTAAATTAGAAATATATTAGAAATATTTTGAATGTATTCAACTATCAAAATATAATTTTTTTTAATATACCACTAAAATCTCTAGTTGCCCTAATTTCTCCGCTTTTGCTCATTTTTAATGAATTTCCCCCTGACCTTGTCAAATATTTCATTTTAAATGTTTTGCTTTGGAAGAAATGAAACATTTAAAATATATCACAGAAAAATTTCTTCAGGCCCCACCTTGTACAGTCCATGTGGTAGCCGCCCGTGATTTTGCAATCAACCAAAGCACCATCATGGGATAGCGGGGAATAGCTCAGATCAAATGACAGTTGATGAACAGTCACGCAAATTTGATCCCTAGATGGGACACATGTCACCCGCCCGCAATATCACCATCCTACAATTCCCGATCATGGAATGGCAGGGAACGACTCAGATCAAATAACAGTTGATGAACAGTCACACAAATTTGATCCCCATATGGGACACATGTCGCCCTCCCACAATATCGCCATCCTACAATTCCCAATCACGGGATGGTGGGCAACTATTGATCTTGAAGGCATTTTGATTGATGGCAGCACAAATTTCATCCTTCTGAAAAATAAAACATTCATTAAAGGGCAAGGGGACATTACTAGGCAGATGGAAAACAATGACATAAGTTTTTTTAAAACCGTTCAGCATAGGGCCAACCAGGACATAGGAAAATAAAACCCGCGAAGGAAGTAAAATATTAAGACCAAAGGGACCAGGCCTAGATGGAATGATGGGGGATAAGATGTTTTTAAAACCCTTCAAAAAAGGTAATGGCAAAATAGATCCCAACCAAGGCATTAGGTAAACACAAGGGTTTAAGGTGAAGACAAAGCTAAAACCCCAGCCCTAAGAAATTTTCCAACACCATGAAAGACCAGTGAAATAAGGTAGGGCATGAGTGAAACATTAGGATCAAATTTTGAAGTTCCATCAGTACAAGCATTGGATAATTTTATATTAATAGTTTGTCCTATCACAAATATAAAAGGTGAGCACAATAAATAACATGTATTTTCCCATTAAATGTGAAGGATTTTCAAAAAGTTTTAGTGTTCAACTATTGGTCCATTTTTGTTCAATATAAGTTGTATTTTAAATCACTATGTGTTGTTTTTATGACAACAAATAGATTTTGTGTTCAACTATTAGTCCATATGTGTTGTTTTTATAAAATAGAACATAGAGAACAAAACTTTGAAGTTCCATCACTACCCATAACCCTAAACCCTAAACCATT
>VDFB02193867.1:721491909-721700290 GCA_007258455.2 Sequoia sempervirens
TGAGCCAAGAGTCATTGACAACCTTTCCTCTCTCTCCCCTTCCCTCTCATAACTCATAAAGAAGTGACATAATATTTCATGAAGAGTGGAAATAAATTATTTTTGTTTCAAAGGTAAAATATCACAACTCTCCACTATAAGTATATCATTTAAAAAATAAATTTTTTATTTAATAAAATAAAACACTCATTGAAACAAGTGTTGTTATCATAGGGAAAAAATATTGTTCTTATCTATACAACAATTGGGGTAGCAATGTACAAGCATTGGATAATTTTATATTAATAGTTTGTCCTATCACAAATATAAAAGGTGAGCACAATAAATAACATGTATTTTTGCATTAAATGTGAAGGATTTTCAAAAAAATTTAGTGTTCAACTATTGGTCCATTTTTGTTTGATATAAGTTGTATTTTAAATGCGTTATGTGTTGTTTTATAACAACAAATAGATTTTTTGTGTTCAACTATTAGTCCATATGTGTTGAATATAAAAGGTAGAGATATCAAAGATTTATGGTTATCAATAAGTATTTTCTCTCTCTCTCTCTCTCAAGCCACTCTATCTCTCTTCCCCTCTACCCTAAACCTAAACCGTACAACCCTCTGCCCTTAACCCTCCAGCACCATTTATCTCTCCACTCCTCCCTCTCTCTCTCAAGTCTCTCCCTCTCTCTATATATCTCTCTCCCTTTCCCTCTCTCTCCCTCTCTCTCTCGCCCACCCTCCACCTCCTAATCACTCTTGGGTATATAAAGAGGAGTAAGAGGGAGATAAAAAGAGAAATAGAGATAGAGATATAGAGTAGGAGAGATGGAGGGAGAGATGGAGTGAATGAGAGAGAAAGGGGGGAGAGGGAGAGATAGCTCAATAGATAGAGGGAGGAAGAGGGAGTGACATAGATAGTGGGAGATATAGAGGGAGAATGTGAGAAATCACCACCCTGTCTCTATTCATCCTTATCTCTTTTGCACCATCTCTACCTCTCTATCTTTCTTTGTCTCCCTTCCATTTGCTTAATGTTTCATTGCTCTCCCTCTCTCTATATTTTCTTCCCTATATTTATCTTTGTCTCCTTAAGTTATTGCAATGGGTACATTGAAGAGGTATTAAAGGAGAACTATCATATCTTTAATCAAATGGCATGCTACCTTGAGCATAACTCCCCAAGGACACATGCCATCCATGGATTGTTGACATGAAACAACCAATCAAAATTTAGTCTCTCATATTAATATATATTATATTAATTATATTTTGTATTATATACAAATATACTTATTATTAATTATTAATTATAATAATTTTATACATATTTAATAATTTTTTTAAAGAATATATAATATCTAATTATAATAAGTTGAATAATTATATTATTTATTATGTAAAATATAGCTAATATATACTTAACTATATTGTAGAATATTCAAAACCTAGCTAAATGGTGCCAAAAATTTGAACTTAATTAACATACTGTAAAAGCCAACGAAACCAGGTTGTAGCTTGTCAAATTGGAGAAGTGAAAGGTCAATGCTAGCGCTGAGGAAGAGTTTGGAGTTGTGAAAACAAGGTCAATGCCAGTGCCAAGGAAGAGTTTGGAGGAGTGAAAACAAAGTCAATACCAGCGTCGAGGAAGAGTTTGGAGTTAAAACAAGGTCAATACCAGTGCCAACAAAGAGTTTGGAGGAGTGAAAACAAGGTCAATATCAGCGCCGAGGAAGATTTTGGAGGAGTGAAAACAAGGTCAATACCAACACTAAGGATGAGGTTGACGGCAGTCACAGAAAATCGACGACCAAGGGGCAATGAGTACTGTAAGTTTGGCACCCCCATTCTCTTTAACCTTCAATTTTCATGCCTAGTTTCCAAAGATCTCCTCGTACATTGGCACCCCCATTCTCGTAAAATGGTATAAGATAAGACAAAAAAAAAATAGCTTATACAGAACATATCCACCTACAATCCCATTCAAGCATTTTAATTAATTCCTTGAATTAAACCTAAAACAAGAATCATACTCACCACAACAGTGAGATGAACGAAACAACCCTTGATCATTTTATTCAAAATTCAGATATTCTTGTACAATGGAGAGACATGAGTTTGAATTAATCATATCAATTCAAATTCTAGTATTGTCATAAAACATCAAATCCCCATGAATTCAAAACCTACTACAGAATGACTCAAAACCTAAATTGCATTTTCCCTAAAACCATCAGACTTTACAATTTGCTCTACAACTTCATCTAGACTCGACCAAAAATATCTAACTTGTTAACCCATAATTCTGGCCTTGAAATCCTTCTTATAAAAAAAGGAGTAAACAAGCATCGGGCCAGAAAGCACACGTGTCACCATCCAATTGGACCACCTTGTACTCTTCATTAGTTGGCCAATCAAAATTGATCACCTCATTCACCTTGACACTATAAGGTTTGTAGTTAACTGCCACCTGATTCGCTTCTCTTTCAAAAGACTCCAAGAATGAGCTGGTGCTAATGATTTTGTCCATACAGCTCACCAACAAATCATAATTTGAGTTACCCTATTTTTCAGGGTTTTGTAGTCCAAACATGATATAAAAGTGGCTCTTACACTTTTTGTGATTCTTGTAGCTTGTGTAAGAGGCCCATGGATATTGTTGTAGGATGCATGAATAGGTAGGATGAGAAATAAAGAAGGTATGGCTGTTGTCCTCAATAGTTTTGTAAAAGCATGTGAAATGAGGGTTCAAGCCTAGGTTTCAACAAAACATATGGGAGATCTGATTTTATGATTTTTATCCCGTAATGCGGACCCACAATGGTTGTTCTAAATACTTGAATATAAATGAAATACACACACACACACACATATATATGTATGTATGTATGTATGTATATGTATTTTTAAATGAATGTAAATGCAATTCTTGGATGCTCTCTGGAAACAATAAATGCAATGGGAGAGATCTAGGAAATGGTGCTAAAACATCCACCGTGCTAGCCTCATCCCGGTACATGTCCTGACGCATGTTCTGGTATGTGTTCGCTGCCAGAGGGTGCGTTAACGGATGCCTGCATGGTATGTGTTGCTGACATTTCAAACGACAATATAGGCATAGATGATGGGGTTAGATAATGTGATGTATGCCTAGGAAGATCAGGATGGACACTTGTACCAACCCTTACTCCTTGGGAAGCACTTGCAGTACCCTGATCATGGCCAGGAGCATCATGAGGAGGCAAATAACCTTGTAAAAACAACACATATTTTAGTTCATGACATAAAGAGTACAAAATATAAAACCATGAATGAACTTATGTTATAATTAAATACCTCCACGACAACAATATTACTGAATGCAGGGAACATTTCTAGTCACACTTGTGGTGACTGAGGATTTCGTTCACATAAAGATAGAGAAGGTCCCGGGTACTTTAAAATGTTTTAATTATTATTATATATAATCCAATTGAAATTTACTTATTGATCGCTCTTTTTTAGACTATTGATCCCATGATCATTTTGCAAGAAATGATGTTTTTATAAACATCTAAATGATATTATTAAGAGCTCTTCGGGCCCACCATATGTACATGGTGGAATGCCCAAAATGAAGATTTAAAAGATGATCTCATTAACTGTTTAGTCGTGTTGTTCGGTGATAAAATATTCAACCGAACCAAGGTCCTTAAGAAAGTTGGTACCTATCTAAAGTATGTGAGGCACCAATATAGGTCACATTTAGAGAAGAACAAAAAGTACGAGCGTCCCCCATGATTTCGGAAAGAGAGTGGAAGGACTTGGTGTTTGATGGAAAGGAGAAGGCTGAAAAGAAAAAAGGAAAGACACCACCGGGCCAAGCAAGGTATGTGATATAGAAGCATAAATCTACAAAAAATTTCCAATTAATTGCGATTTTTAAAAAAACTACATGCTGGATGATTTTTTCCCTAATTTTTTGAAAAAATCATTAACTTTTTGGTCAATGATTTTTTTTTGTTTCAAACTACAAAATTATGAAAAGCGTGTTTAAAATCTGCAAAAAAATGTGAATAAATTGAGCTGATTTTTAACAAAAACCATGAGACCATGGCTTGTTGCTTACTATTATGCTTTGATAGATTTTTCAGCTTCCATGAAAGCTTGTTTGAAAGCTTTGTTTTAGGCTTTTAGCCCTATGACAAGACAATGAAGCTGTTTGATAAAATGCTTTGGTAGACATGTATGAAAAATGTAGTAGCATAGATAAAGGCAGTGAACTGCTTGAAAAAAATGTCTCAAAGAAATGTAGTCTCATGGTGATGGAATGCCATGATGAATGCCATGACAAGAAAATTGCTATGGATTGTCATGGCATTCCATCACCATGAGACTGCATTTCTTTTAGGCACTTTTTCAAACAATTCATTGTCTTGTCTATGTTATTGCTTACTATTATGCTTTGGTAGATTTTTTCCAAGCATCCATAGCTTGTTTGAAAGCACCTATTTTAGGTTTTTACTTTTTAGACATAGCATGAAGGCGTTGAACTGTTTGATAAAATGCTTTGGTAGACATGTATGAAAAATGTGGTAGCATAGAAAAGGTAGTGAACTATTTGAAAAAATGCTTCAAAAAATGTGGTCTCATGGTGATGGAATGCCATAGATGCCATGACAAGCAAGTGCTATGGATTGTCATGGCATTGAACCTATGGACCACATTTCTTTGAGCATTTTTAATGGTCACTACCTGTCTATATTATTACTTACTATTATGCTTTGATAGATTTTCCAAGCATCCATAGCTTGTTTGAAAGCACCTATTTTGGGCTTTTAGCCATAGCAGCAAGGCAGTGAACTGTTTGATAAAATGCTTTGGTAGACATGTATGAAAAATGTGGTAGCATAGACAACTATCACCATCTAATATTTATGCAGTTGTAGTATTTTTTGTGCAATGTAATCAGTGATATGAATATAACCAACAAAATCTATTTTCTATAATTCATGGATTGAACTCTATATTTTATATGCTCTCAATGTCTGTATGCTATGGAAATGCCATTAATTTTTTATAAAAAAGTAGTATGCTATGTGTGATACTATCAACAATGTAATTATATACCGATTACTCTTTCTTTCTACATAATCTAATGTATTTCAAACTTTTCATAGGCTGCCCGATACATGGAAGGCAACAAAGGCAAGACTAGAAAAGAACAGGCAACACAAACTTGGCTCTGGTGGTTATATTGAAATTAGCCTCACAAATTGTAAGTATCAATAAATGAAATATTGCATCAAATTATAATAAATTGAAAACAATTTTGGTTTTATCACACCACATGAGAAACAAAATTCATGATCTTCTACAAAAATGCTTAAAGACTCTGAATTCCATGAGAGAGATCCCATAGAAGAAAGGACCTAAGGTGCCTTCCAACAAGGCTATGGAGCGACTGAGCATATAAGAGTCTTGGTGGGCAAACACAATCTTCCCCATTACATCCAGGCAACGAGGTAAATAAACTCAATAAAGTTTATTTAAAATTGAATACTAGCATAATCTATTCAATATTAATTTCCACCATAAAGTAATTACATGCCTATTTGTTTTAAACATTCAAGCAATGATAATGCACTACACATGACATTGGAATGCGGCTTCCGGTGAGGGTGGAGTGAGAAAGTGTGAGATGAAGGTCATGGTGTGCATCCCATACTTTAGAGCATGTAGAGCATGATCAACATGTTGAGCATGATCGGGCTAGAGAAGATCAAGAATATGATGTGGCCCCATCGGAAAGAGGACCACTCTAAAGTTCTTTTAAACATATTTAATTGCAATTGGTGTAGTATTAATTAATGTAACCTTTCATGTTTCAACTTTAGAGCATGTAGAGCGTGATCAACGTGTTGAGCATGATCAAGCTAGAGAAGATCAGGAACATGATGTGGCCCCATCAGGTAAAGAGGACCACCCTCATGTTCTCTTGAATATATTTAATTTCAATTGGTGCATTAATTAATGTAACCTTTCATGTTTCAATTGCAGATCAGGATTTAGAGGGTGTTTGACATGTTGAGCATGAGTCTATAACAAAAGTTCAGGAACATGATGTGGACCCATCAGGTAAAGAGAACCACTATAAAACATATCAGTTTAACATTTCTTTCTTATTGTAGTAGATCCCCCTTTGCAGCGGCATCCACATCATGAGCAGACAACTAGGCGTACATTAAGATCATGAGCAGAGGGAAGAACAACTAAAGGGGGGACATATATTGATTTAGAAAATGATACTCCACTTCAGCTTTATGTAGCTTTCAAAAGGAAAAAAAGAAGAGAGAAGCTCAATAAGGTAATGCACTTTTCAATATAACAAATGTATTGTTTGAAGCATCAAACCAATATGTAGTTTGTACGTATGATCAGTCATTAGTCTCTACAATGGTACATTTCCACGAATATTTAAAAAAAAAAAAAAATTGATGCTTCGTCACAATTTCGACAACAACCACCGACGAATCAATAGAAAGGCTCAACGAAGTTGCTATAGCTATGACGAAGGTTTTGTCGTAACACCTTGCTCATTTCATCACAATTTTGATGAATTTTTGGTGTTGTTCCCATGCTACTCCTTGCCCATTTTGTCGCAATGTCGACGAACTTTTGGCATTGTTTCCACGCTACTCCTTGCCCATTTCATTGCACTTTTGACAAACTTTTGGTGTTCTTCCGACACTACTCCTTTCCCATTTCGTTGCAAAGTTGACGAGCTCTTGGTGTTGTTTCGACACTACTACTTGACTCTTTCATTGCACATTCGATGAACTTTTGGTGTTGTTTCAACGCTACTCCTTCCCCATTATGTCGAAATGGCGATAAACGTCTGTTGTTGTTTCGATGCTACTACTTGCCCATTTCGTCAAACTGGCGACAAACTTCTGGGGTAATTCATCGGTGGATACATGAAGTTTTCATCGATATTCTGATGAAAGTCTGAGCCATTTCATGATGTCGTTGACTGACGATTCTTCACTATTATTTCGACGTTTAAATCGTCGTCGGCCTTTTGACGAAAAAATAGTGGCGCAAAGATTTTCACCATTTCATCGCTCTTCCAACAAAGATTTATCGAACGACCAATGAATGACCATTGGAAAATGGTGTCAAATTCAGTAGTGATGGGACTCAAAACAACTAAAGAAGATAAAGAAAAAAATTTGGGTGATGCAAGATTTCCCTACACTGCTGGATGCTCCTACATCAGTGGAAAACTAGTCCAGTTAGGATTTTCTAGAAGTTCAAGGTTTGAATCTTCTCTTCTCAGTCTACTCAATCTTCTTCTAAAAGTTTTCAAATCCAAATCTATGTAAATCAACTTGTAGGTGCTATCTAATGTTCTGTAATGCTTGATGACAACTTTGACAACTTTAGGCACTTTGAAAACTTTATCCAACCTTGCTCCTCAATGTATTGTCAATCTAAACCTGCAAATCTCACACTAAAGAGAGGGAAAAATGTTGCTTTGTTAGTGGAAATGGGTTTTCTTTGGTCAAACCTCATTTTGGTAATCAAACCTTGAAATAGAATGAAATAAGAATAAAGAATGATGAATGAACAAAATATGATGTTGCAACTCACCAAACCCTAGCAATGAAGTGCTACAAACATGTATGAAATGGCTCTAATGGACATAGATCTAGACTCTTCCTTGAAGGTGATAGATCTTGAATGAAATGCTAGCTTGAATCATGAAACCCTACATCACAACTATTAGCTCAAAAACAAACATGATGCATAAAGGCTTTGACATGATGCTTGATGCTTGACTAATGTTATAGAATGCTTGATAATTTTCCCTTGAAGACTCTTGAATACTCTTGTGAATTCTTCAATGCTCTTGTTAACTCAAACTTGCTATAAGGATGAATACTTGAATGCTTGGGGTGAAAATGAGTAAAATAACCTTGTATTTATACTTAATTATGCAAAAATTCTTGAAATTACAACACTACAAGCCAACATCAAATTTAGGAGGATAAAATCCTACCAAAAATTTGAGTTAATTTTGATTTTGGGCCACATGGGACTCATTCACCCAAGGTGGTGAATGAGTCCCATTAAGCATAATATATAGGACCAAATTTAAAAATGCTTAGAAATGTGCGAAATCAGGTTGGGACCCAAAAACCTAGGTGGGACTCATTTTCCCAAAGAGGAAAATGAGTCCCAGATCACTAAATTTGAGGCCATTCAACCTGAAACATCTGAATTATTATTGGGTAATGATGTGTGTTGAGATTATCCTTGAAAATATGCATTAAATGATGCTTGTGGATGCAAAATAAGGCCAATTAAAGCATAAGAAATCCCAATTATTAATGACAACCCTAGAAAAGTGTGAAATTATGTTACAACACTTTACAAGACTTCAAAATAGGTAGGATTAAGGTTAAAAAGAGATTTATTAGGTTTAGTTAATTAATAAAACCTTAGAAATGTGTGAAAGTGTGCTACAACACTTTACAACACCTTAGCAAGGTATAAATTAAGTACATTAGTTCACAAGGGCCAAAGACCTAATGTGAGTGTGTAAAACACATAACAACACTAAGTCAAGGCATCATTAGGGTAAATTTTACGAGGGCCCAAACAAGTGTGGAATGTCCCCGAAAAAAAAATTTGAAACTATATTTAGCCCCCACTTTAGTGAGAAGATGAACTTGCTTCAAACTCACACTAAAGTATACAAACTCACTTTAAGAGGGATCCAAATGTAGCAATACTAGTAAGATGAGATGACAAAAATCAAGAGGGGTGATCAACCCCCTAGGATCAAGGTCCCATGGAAAACTAGCACAGGTGCAAAATGATAGACATAAAAATGATATAAAGAAAATCATAAAGGCACAAGCATGCAATGTCAAAGACAAAAAGAAAAGAAAAGAAAAATAAAAAGATTAGATCAAGCTTTGACCATTTTTCCATCACAATGTGGATTAGATCTAGGCTATTTGTCTAAAGAATGCAAGCTCACTTTGAGGCAATGGAACTCTAGGTTGTCTACTAGGTGAGGATCTGAAAGAGGTGAGACACATACACACATGACCAGCATGTGCTCACACTCACATGCGAGTGGCTAAGGGAAAGTCATGCCTCGATCAGGCTTCTCATCAAAAACCATACCAAAGTTATACCTCCTAATAACTTTAATAAGGCGCCATGCAAAATGATTTTCAAGATTCATGAGACAAGAAAAACTTTGTATGCTTGGAGCTCATGAACAAATGAACTTTGAGCTTCATGAGGCAAGAAAAACTTTATATGCTTGGAACTCATGAACAAACAAGATGGCTCCACAGGCATGCAAGCTGCATTATACAACGTGGCCATATAACTGAAAATTCAAATGCAACAATAGGGAACATTCAAAGGAGTATTGCTTAGTTCATGCAAGTTCTTTAACTTAGGGAACATTATGCTAATGTCTCCAAGAGAGGACCAATCAAAGAATATAAAATTCACAACTTAGGGGATGTAGTGTGTTGCATCAATCCACTAAGAGAAATGTAATATGCTAAGAGAGATCATGCTCTTGAAGGACATCATACCCAATGTCATCCACAAAGCAAAAAATGCATCGTATAAAGTAAGAAGACTGCACCATGAACCATGAAAAAGAAAAATGTAAAATAATAATGCCAATGTATGCCCCCACTTTAAAGAAATTTCTAAACATAATGCTATGAGAAATTACTTTAAAGCAAAAAATGATAACTACTAACAATAAAGAGGAATATGAAAGATAACTTGGAAAGCACTATGCCAAGTCATATGTTTCCAAGTAAAGCTATGTCATACAAGAGAACAAGGGATGGATTTCCCCCAAAATGAAAATTCAAACACAAGAGATCTATGGATTTGGGGTCAGTATGTTCTTCTTGCAATGTTTGTAGAGAGCTCAGAGTTGCCATCATTCCCCAAATACATATAGAACTAGAATAATGACACAAAGAGAGCAAAAACAAAGAAAAACCTTTCAGGTCAACATGGAAGAAACATGAATGTCTTAACGCATTGCGTCATCCCCAAAAGGAAAACACAAGACAAATGAAAAAGATAAAGCCAAAAGAAAATCCTTTTGGGTCAACATGGAAGAGACATGAATGCCTCGACGCCTTGCATCATCCCCAAAAGGAAAACATGAGATAAATGGAAAAGAAAAATTATAAGCTTTACAACATAGACAAGAATGAAGGTACAAATAGAGGAATGTCACAAAGAGAGAGATACATCAAACATAACAATATGGGGGATCACATTACACACATGTAGTCACACAAAAGAAAAAGAAAATGAATTAATGCAAAAGACTAGTAAGGCACATGTGGATCAACCTACATAAAGGGACAAGGCTATCTATTTCTTTCCCCCACTATGTGTAGGACAAGAATGAGCCAAGGTAGGTGATGGGAGAGATCATGTAATGGTCAAAATTGAAGATTCTACAACCACTACATGCTAAGCAGTGAAAAGGGTATGTTATACACTCATTGGATAACAATTATCATTATCAAAGTGATATTTACTCAAGATGATTTTGAATGCACGAAACTCATCAATATTGTGTCCAAGAGTTCTATGGTATGGGCAATGTGGAACATCTGCACCCTTAGGATATAGTCTTATCTTTTCTTTCATAGGTGGCAATAGTATAAGTCCTTGGTTTAGAAGTATTTATAATTTTCTTTCACTTTTAGGTGGTGGACAAGGGAATTTTAATTTCTTTAATTTGTACAGTATTTTTCATTTCCTAGATTCACCAATTTATCAAGTTGAAGGATGAGGAGGAAAATTGAAGATGAACTCTTCTTCCTTGAGAATCATTTGTTCTTCTTTAGGAAGGAGGATACTCATATCAGGAGGAGGATCTTGATATCCTAACCCTTTTTTATTTTTAATTGGAATTTTCTCTAAGATTTGATGATTTCATTTTCACTTGTATCACATCCTTGTTTACTCAAGATTGTGAATCCTTTTCCATATGTTTCTTCTATCTTGATAGGAGTATCTATTACTTTGTTAACATTGAATGATTGAGTATTTTATTTCTTAGAGGAACTAGGTTCACCTATTGTAGGGAACTTAGGTTCAAATTTTGTCTCTACTTCAAGATGTAAATAAATAAATGTCTCAAGAGATGGTATTGTAGGGGGTGTTGGTTGTTTCATTGGTGGATAAACAGATGCATTAGCCTCAAGGTTGTTAAGACAATCATTTAGGAACTTATTCATGTGGTCATAATCTTCTCCAATGATGTCAACATCATGAGGAGGACATGCATTAGGAGTTGAAGGAGCACGAGTCAGTTTGATTTCATTAGGGTCATGTCCAAAAGCACAACTTGACACATCCACTAAGGACTTCAAGGACATCCATAGTTTACCAAAGCACATATCCATGATGCAAATTTTTGATTCTAAACTATGCAACAATGTGAAATGAAATGTTCTAGATGCCATTTTGATTTTAATCAACGTACAAGATGAGCTAATTTGGACTAGATGCAATGAATTGGATGGAAAAAAATGTCTACAAATTGGAGCAAAAAGGTAACAAAAACAAACAAAAGCTGAAAAATAGTGCTTTAAATGCCAGAAAATATAGTGCAAGATGTACACAGGGACTGATTCACCTAGGGTGGCGAAAGAGTCCCAATGGGGATTTTTCTCAGAGTTTTCAGAAATTTTCAATTGATTTTTATGCTTTCTATGTTGTATGATTGGTAACCTAAGTGAAAATGCATATTTTGTTTGATTTTTAGAGAAATAAGATGAAAAAATGAAAGCTATATGAACTTTCACTAATGCAAAATTAGAAACCATAGAATGCCAATTAACTAATGCAAACCCTAATGCAATGTTAATGCAAGCCAAATTTAGGATGATGATGCACTCCAAATCAGAATTATGATTTTCTAAATGCAGGCTCACCAAAATGAAATATGAAAAATTGTGGGCTATTTCTAGGGTTTAGGACCTAGAAGGAAAATATTCACTCTCTCATTCAAGAACAAACCCTTGATATCTCAATGCAAAGGAGAAAGAGATCTTGCTAGAGGGTTGTCCTAGGGGCTGATTGTAAGCTAATGAGGGGTTCACCACCAAGTTAATACTTGGAAAGACAAATGAAATGCAAGATAGAATGCTTAAACCTAGTTTGATGTAATTACTTACTAAATGATCTAAAGATGCAAATAAAACAAAATAGAAAACTACATAATGGAATGTGTGCACCTGGGAATATGAAGATGATTGGAAGGAGGTTTTAAACACTAGAAATTTTTTCCTTTAATGCTAAGTTGGAATCATTTGCTAGGATGGGAGAATCAGTCCAAAATATAGGTTTCTATGCAAGAACAAGAATCTTCCAGATGGGTATCTGAATATGTAAAAACCTGATTTTTAACCAAAACTTGGACTCATTTGCTAGAAGTGGTGAATCAATATAGTTAGGGTTTTTTGGAAGTTCAAGGTCTAAATCTACTCTTCACAGTTTGCTCAATCTACTTCTACAAGTTTTTGAATCTGAATCTCTGTAAATCAACCTGTAGGTGCTCTCCAATGTTCTCCAATGCTTGATGACAATTTTAACAACTTTAGACACTTTGACAACTTTCTCCAACCTTTCTCCTCAATGTATTCTTAATATAAACCTGCAAATATCACACTAAAGAGATGGAAAAATGTTGTTTTGTTAGTGGAAAGGGGTTTTCCTTAGTCAAACCTCATTTTGATAATCAAACATTGAAATAGAATGAAATAGGAATGGAGATGAATGAACAAAATATGATGTTGCAAGTCACCAAACCCTAGTAATGAAGTGTTGCAAAAATGTATGAAATGGCTCCAATGGATGTATATCTTGAATCTTGCTTGAAGGTGATTGATCTTGAATGAAATGCTAGCTTGAATCATGAAGCCCTGCATCACAATTGTTAGCTCAAAAACAAACATGATGCATGAATAATTTGACATGATGCTTGGTGCTTAAATAATGCTCTAGAATGCTTAATAATCTACCCTTGAAGAATCTTGAATACTCTTATGAATGCTTCAATGCTCTTGTGAACTCAAACTTGCTATAAGGATGAATACTTGAATGCTTGGGGTGAACATGAGTGAAAGAACCTTGTATTTATACTCAATTATGCAAAAAATCCTGAAATTACAACACTACAAGCCGACATCAGATCTAGGTGGTGAATGAGTCCCAAATCACTAAATTGGGGTCCATTCAACCTGAAACACCTAAATTATGATTAGGTAATGATTTGTGTCAGGATTATCCTCAAAAAGATGCATTAAATGAGGCTTGTGGATGCAAAAAAGGCCAATTAAAGCATAAGAAATCCAAATTATTAATGACAACCCTAGAAAAGTGTGAAAGTATGTTACAACACATTACAACACTTCAAATAAGGTAGGATGAAGGTTAAAAAGAGATTTATTAGGTTTAGTTAATTAATGAAACCTTAGAAAAGTGTGAAAGTGTGTTACAACACTTTACAACATATTAGCAAGGTTCAAATTAAGTACATTAGTTCACAAGAGTCCAAGAGCTAATGTGAGTGTGTAAAACACATTACAACACTAAGTCAAGGAATCATTAGGCTCAATTTTACAGGGAGGGCCCAAAAAATGTGAAAATGTCCCTGACAACATTTTTTGACACTACAAAAGGTATGCATAAGATAGGGATAGGAGGTGAATTCCCAATTTCAATAGATGGTTGTAAGGCTTGTCCCACCATTATTAGTGCACAAAATTCAGAAGTTGAGACGTTCTTTCATCTTCAAATGCATATGGAAAGAAGAAACTTTGATCCACATGGGGTAGCAAGGAAATTTGCTAATAGGTCATATAGACAAAAGCCCTACATTGAGGACTATTGGGTAAACTAGATGGATGAAGTTGAAATTCTAAGGAAAAGGTACTCAAGGCTATCCATTGAAATGATTAGATTGTATAGGCTTTTGGATATCCCTAATAAATTGGATGATGATGGGGATTTAATTTGATATCATGATTATATGGAAATAGAAAATAAGCCAGTCCCTCCCATTGATTTGGGTGAAGAGGAGGTAATTGAGTTAAATTAGGTTATTTCTCCTATGTTGAAATATACCAAAAATATAGCCTAATCACAAAATAATGAGTTTGAAGGATGATGGAGTTAAGTTATCTTATGAATTAATGGAGGATCTTGAATCCCAATCCTTTGAGGAAGAGCCCAAGCAAGAAGTTTAATTTTATGCAATTAAGGAGGAGTCAGAAGAAGAACCATTGTTTATAAAATGGGCTAAAGAGAAAAAGAAGAATAAGCTAGATGTTGAAAGAAAACCCATAGAGAAGAAGAGAAAATCACCAAAATCACCTATTGATGAGCCATCTAAATGAAGGATTAAAAGGAAAAGATTAAAGAAAAAGGAATCCTCCTCAGCAGACCCAACTCATCCTTCATTCCAAAAGGAACAAACAACTCAAGAAGAGGATATCCATTCTGAGGAACACTTTGAAGAAGCACAAGCTCTAGAGACAAAAGAGAGTACAAAATAAGAATCCATCAATGTAGAAAGCTCCAAGGATACCCCAAGTTGTATATCAAAGAAAGGCCTCTCCAAGGAATGTGATTGAATTTCCCAATTTGGAAAATATAGAAAAAGTTGTAGAACTTAAAGAAGCTACAAGGAAGGAGTCAACTACAATGGAAAAGACCACTAACATAGCTCCTGAATAGCATAAGGAAGATTTGTAATAAGAAGAGGTTGTTATGGAGTAGGAGCAACCTGTAGATTTGATGCCACTTATCACATCTAAGTCAATACTAAACAAGAGATGGATGATTTTGAAGATACTTATGTAGGACATAAGGAACAATTGCATGATGTAAATGCAAAAAATGATGAATAGAAGCAACAAAAATCTCAAGATAGTCAACATCAATAAAATGAAATGTAAAAGGAACAACATGAAGAAGATCAGGATAAGGAAAAAGTAGATAAAGGGAAGGAAATTCAAGAGAAACTAGAGGAAAAACACTAGGAGGAAGATAAAAATATAGAAAGATCCATTGCTCTAGAATGGTTGAAAGAACAAATACAAGTCAAACCTACTGAAGAGATAGTCACTCCCAATTGGGATGACTTTTTGGCCACAATGAATAAGCCCAAGGAGAAGAAGAGGAAAAGAACTTACTCAAAAATTGTTAAGGATGACTCTAATAATCGAGTTGTGCACATTTCCACCCGGCTATAGATAAAGAAAAAGACAACATTTTTGCTGAGGATTATAATGTCACTACAATAAACATGGGCCCTACTTCAAAGAAGCAGGAAGTTCACGAGCTAATGGATTCAGTAGAAACTATTGTACAAAGGCTTGAGAAAGAAGTGAAGGCTAAGGAATAGCTAAAGGAACAAATGGAGGAATTGTAGAGTTACATCAAAAATTTGGTGAGTCCACTTCAAACAGATTTTGGTCCTTCTACATAGCCAAGGGTACTTTCAAAGGAAGTCATTAATGAGTTGGCTAAGATGAAATATTATACCTAATTTTCTCAAAAATGGATTGTTGGTGTGTTTGACAAAGGAATCCCCATTCTAGATGAAATAGTGTGATAGGTGTTCAACTTGTTCAAATAAAGTGTAGCAAATAATTTCAGCCTACAAGACTATAGATGATAAAGTTGTAGTAATATTGGGTATGCTGGTGGATACTCCACAAAAAATCTTGGTAAAAGAGAAAATAATTGTTGAGGATAAGGTCAGTGAGCTTGAGTCTTGGCTACATTATTTTAAGTACAAAAGGGAAATTTTGGATAAGGCATTAATAGATTATGAAAAAGTGGGTAAGGATTTACATGGAATTTCTAGAGGTTGTGTTCTATTTTTGGAGGTGATGGCTAGAAAGAAATTTTACAAGGAGTATGTTAAAATTGATATATTAAAATAGTGGTGGCAAGATAGCTTCAGTCATGTAGCTGATATTTTAGTTGCTAAAAATCATTTAGAATATGGACAATGTATATTAGCTTTATGCACAGATTATAGGAATCAAAATAGGACTAAGGTGCTAAAAAAATTTGAGGTTGAGGTGGCATCAATGTCATACAAGGTCCAAGTAATTCCCACACCCAACCTAGAGGAAATAAATACTATTTTGAATAGATTTCAAGAATATTCAAAGAAGCAAAAAATGGGGTGATCTTTTGATGGGGACGACCTAACTTGAATTTTGTGCCTTATTTATTTTTATTTTACAAAACCTCTCATGCCAAGTTGGACTACCTCAAGTTTGAAATATAACTATTTTTGTATTTAAAAAATGTAAAATACTTTCAAGTAGGAAGATCAACCTTTTTTTTTTTTACTGAGGTAGGCACTTAACATATTTAATCTTGGCCATTAATTTTGGGTTAATCTTGAACCCTAAGTTGTAATGAAACTCTAAAAATATGAGGTTCTCTCTCATTTTGATATTGGATCTAGAAATGTTGTAAGCACATTTTTAAGTTAATACAAGGAGAATACATTGGATTTTGGTGCTCTTATTTTTCGTTGCTTCATAATATTGCTTGGTTCCTACTTCCAAGTTTTATTTTCATGTTGTTTAGTTTCACTTTAGTTACAAAAATGGTAAAGTGTTGAAGGTATTTTGATAGATCTTTGGTTCATACCATTTGTAATTTTTTGATTGTAAGTTATTTTGTATGGTTAGTCTGGGCCCTTTTAAATGCAATGGTTTGATTGTGAATGTTTATGCATATTATACCAAAATTTGGGTATGTCTTTGAATGTTTACAATATAATTTTATTTTTTTCTCCTTTGAATATTACACTATTTCTGTGGAATTGTGGATTTGACCTTGGTTAAGCAAGAATTGGTCTTTGAGGGATCTGTCTATCTAAAGCATCAGCCATCATTATGATTGTCCTTATATTTTAGATTTAGAATTCTCTGAAAACCTTATATTTTGTAATTTATTTTGAATCTAAGTTAGTTTTAGGAAAAATACATCATAAAATTGCCATATTTGATGATTAAAGTTATTTTTAGATTATAGATCTTGAAATATAGTTAGGTTTTGCACTAAGTCTCTAGATTTCATTATAACCTTGTCTGTTTGAAAGCTTCCAACTTTTGTTGAGCCATAAATGCCTTTTTCAAAACCAACATAACATCAACCATTGAGTCATTTTTTCATATTCAAGACTTGATATCTAAAGCCTTGGGGTTATTTTCTGAAGATTTTGGAGGAAAGTTTACTTTCAAGAGAGATAAAGAACCTTTCTTTTTATTTGTGTTGTGCAATGCAAAAACACTCATCAACACTATTGTTGTGTCATATAAATATTATCATCCAAATCACCATGAATTAATATCATTTTCACATCCATTTTACTAAAATCTACTTCATAATTTGTATCAATAGATAATAAGAATCTAATGAATTTCATTTTTGTAATAGGAGAAAAATATCAATATAATCAACCCCTTGCATCCAACTATGTTTTTATATTTATCAATATATCCATATAAAAAAATATTCTTTTTGAACACCCATTTGCATCTAATAGGTTTGCATCCTTAGGAAATGGTACTAGGTCAAATGTATCATTCTTCTTAGTGCTACCATTTACTCATCTATTTCTATTTTCTAGGGATCTACATTATTCATACCTAATACCTCTTGTACAAATCTCAATTCATTAATGCTAGAATTTAAAGAAATAATACATCTCAAATCATTAAAAGAATACTTTTTTGGTGGTTGTCTAAACCTCATAAACCTTCAAACAAGTTGAGTTGGAGGATCTTCCTCTATTGAAAATTCAAATCTTGAAGAGCTCTCCTCAACTTCCTTCCCATCTAGGAGTCTCAATTCAAGTTTATCAAGAAGAGAATGAAGCTAAATGACATTTCTTTTATTTTTCTTTGACCTAGGAAAAAATAAAAGAAGGCTTTATTTCTCTAAAAATCACACTTCTATCATTTTATTATTTTTTTCAACAAGATTCCAATGTTTTATCATTTCACGCAATAATTATAAATGGTACAGATATATTTACCATCCTTGTTCTCCAATTTTTTTTCTTCTCTCTTGGCACATATGGATATGCCTCACAACCAAAAACTATTATGTGTCTCATGAAATCTTATAACCTGGCCATGTCTCCATGGGTGTTCTATCAACAAGAGTTGATGTAAGGGACCTATTAACTAGGTAGAAAGTAATGGCTATAGACTCAACTCAAAAAAGTTATTCCAAGCTAGCTCCACTAAGCATACTCCTGGCCTTTTCCATCAGTGTCATATTCATTATTTTTTACAACTCCATTATATTGTGGAGAATATGGATTTTCCTTTTGAGAAAACATAAAATGCATCCCTCTACATTTTCATGCTTGTTTGGGCCCTCCTTGTTAAATTAAGCATAATATTTCCTTGATTTAGTGTTGTAATGTGTTTAAACACATTCACATTAGGTCTTGGGCCCTTGTAAACTAAATGGACCTAATTATGCCTTATTTAAGGTGTTTTAAAGTGTTGTACCACACTTTCACACTAATATAGGGTTTTCATTATTAATTGGGCTTCTTTATGCTTTAATTGGCCTTATTTTACATCCACAAGCCTTAATTAATGCATCTTTCTAACGATAATCCTGACATAAACCAACATCCAATAATATTTCAGTTGTTTTTGGATTGTATGACCCATATTTAGTGATATGGGACTCATATTCCACCTTGGACATGTGGGTCCCATCTATTTTTTGGGGCCCTGATCTAGATTTCACATGAATCTAGGCATTTCTTGAAAAATTTGTCCCATAGCCTAGCCTAATGGAACTCATATGGAACTTCTAGTGTATGAGTCCCATGTGGCTTAAAATTAAATTAAAATAAAATTATTGGTAGGATTTAATCCTCCTAGATCTAATGGCAACTTGTAGTGTTATAATTTTGGGAAATTTGGCATAAACAAGTATAAATACAAGGTTATTTCACTCATTTTTCACCTAGCAAGCTTACAAGTCATCTAGCAACTTGATTATTCATGCATTATAGAAAATTAAAGTTCACAAGAGAATTAAAGTGTTTACAAGAGCATTCAAGAGCATTCAAGGGCTAATTATCAATCATTTTGGAGTATTATTCAAGTATCAAGCATCGTGTCAAAGTCATCATGCATCATGTTTGTTTTGAGTTAACAATTGTGATGTAGGGTTTCATGATTCAAGCAAGCATTCAATTCAAGATCTATTACATTAAATAAATATTCAAGATCTACATACATTGGAGCCATTTCATACATATTTGTAGGGTTTGGTGAGTTGCAACATTACATTTTGTTCATTCATCATTCCTCTTTCCTATTTTATTTTATTACAAGGTTTGATTACCAAAACAAGGTTTGGCCAAGAAAAACCCCTTTCCACTAACAAAACAACACGTTTTCCCTCTTTAGGGTGTGATTTTTAGATCTAGGTTGAAGACCCTCTAAGAAGAAATATTGGAAAGAAGTTGTCAAGTGTGCAAAGTTTTCAAAGTTGTCACCTTGTTTAGAAGATCATTAAAAGGCATCTATAGAGTTGAATTCAACAATTCAGACCTGGAAATCAAGTTGAAAGGATAGATAAAAGATTGAAGAGTAGATTGAGACCTTTATCCTCTGAAAAATCCAAGTAGGACTGATATGCCACTTTTGGTGTATGACTCCCAGTACAATCGAATTTCTATTTTTGAGGAGTTCCAGACTTGTCTTTGCCAGATTTTTGTTCTTGCCAAGAAATCCTAATCTAGGAATAAATCATCTAGTCTAGCGTATGAGTCCTAATCTACATTAATTTTAGTATTTTTAGAATTTTAGGACTTCATTCAAGTTTCTACAAGTTTCCAAGTGCCCCTCTGTACTTCTCCAATTTTCTATTCTTCTTTGCATTCATTTTTAGGTCATTTATTGTAGTCTTGCATATCATTAAGTTTCATAATTAGATCTTGCATTTTGCATGTCTTTCCAAACCCTAGCTTGGTGGTCAACCCTTCTAAAGTCATTAACCATACCCTAGGACAACCTTTATCAAATCTCTTTCCTTCATTCCATCCTTGGATTGAGATCTCTAGGGTTTCCTTGAGTGAAACAAGAGTGTGAAATAGGAAACCTATCTCCTCAAAGAGAGAGCCCCCACACACCTATTTCCATTGTTTCACATTTTCTCTATAAATATTGTAATTCTTACATAATATATCAAAATAATTAGAGAAAAAATAGCCACCATTGTTAATCTGCAAACATTTAATTTTCTTTCTATTCTACAACTCAACCATTGCTTTAAATTATTGAAAAACTTTAAATTTACTCTTTAGAAAGGGAACCCATGTTTCTATGTTATATAATAAGTGGATTTCACACTCAAAGGGACATAAATAAGACCAAACTCATCTAAATTAATAAGATCTAAAATACCATAAGATTTAGTAGAACTCAAGTAAAAGTAAAGGTGGTTTAATTTTCCATAAATATAAAGCTCATAGAAATTAACATAATATTATTATCTATCAAACCTTCAACAATTTCTTCATTTTACATGATCTATAGATCCTTCTCTCCTATGTGGCCTAATCTTTAGTACCATAATATAGGAATTCATGTAGATAACAATTCAGTAGAGAAAATAAACTTTATGTAACTAGAAACCATGACAATCCGCTAATTGAGGAGCCATCTCTTTATCAAATGAAGTAGTTGTGTGCTTAATTTTCATATAAGTATTTTTGCACTCAATAGTTTATTCATAAAACTAAATAAAATTCTCAAATATACTTCCTCTAGAAAACACCTTAACACCTCTCACAATTTTAACTTGCTTTAAAAAATAAATCTTGCACACATGTGTCTAATAGTTTTCTCATAGATAAGAAATTATATGCTAATCCTAATATATGAAAGACAAATTTAAATCCCCTAACTCTACCATCAACCAATTTTTTATATATACTAGATCATGGGAAACAATAGCTCAGTAAGAATTATCACCCAAGTACACCTTACCTCGATAATTTTCATACTTATAGAAACAAGTCTATTTGAGGTCATATGAAAATATTGACCTAATTCAACTAACAATGCATTCTCACCAATGTGAGTGGTCATAGATACAATGAATACATCACAATATTCCTTGTAAAACTCAAAATAAAAATCAACTTTCTTGTTTTTTTCTTCCCTTTCTTACACTCCTTATAATAGTGACTAAGTTTACCATACTTTTAGTGAATAGATTTGGTCTTTTAAGGAGATTTTGATCACTCCTTGGACTTGGATCTTGACTTTTCACATTGCTTTTCATTTTTTTACCTCTTTATTTTGGTCTTCCTTGAACACTCAAATCCTATTTGGAACTTAGAGATACCTTACTCCTCATCTATTTAATAATAAAATAACCAACAACATCCTCTACTGTCAACCTAATAGAAGTGGTCCCAAAGGCCATGACTAGTTTATCCCATACATCAAGAGCCAAACATAGAAAATTTGGATACATTTCCTTCTCATATATACACCCATATAGTTTTATTGATCCACCAACATTTTAAATTATTCCAATTAGATTTTAATCAGGCCACCTTCTTCCATCTTTAAAGAATATAAATTCTTCCTTAAGAATATGTTATTCACCAAGGATTTGGCTTGATAGATCTCTCCCAATTTATTCCATAAATATTTTATAATGGATTCTTCATGAAATTTTATAATAATAGAATTTGCAAGGTACAATCTGATTATAACGTCTACTTTTTGGTCCATTGCATCATAATAAGATATCTAAGTAGCATCCATAAGATTTTAAATATTTACATCAACAACATTCCAAAAATCATAATCAATCAATCTATTTTTAGTTTCCACATATCCAATTTTATTGAAATATTTCTACCTCAATCCTCTTTGATGTTCTTACAATCTTTATTTCCAACAATAAAGATTACAAATTTATCCCTCTACACAAGCTCACAATCAGGTAATGATTAGCTCAAATACCCCACTAACCAACAACTAGAACCAAAGGTTATGAGGCTTTTATACTGCTTATAAGAAAGAAAAGTATGCAAAAATCACTTCCTACACTAATATGAAAGGGAGTGATGTACAACTAAATTAAAACCTAGTCCAAAATAATTACAAGTAGAAAAATACATTTATAAATATATAAATAATGCTACCATAACAAAATATTTTACATGGAGAAAACCATTTTGGGGAGAAAAAAAACTACACTCTAAAACTAATACAATTTATTGTCAAATTTACAAGGAGACTAAAACATACTTGCAATGCAAGTCAAGATTACAAGAGTATTTCACTAGCAATTAAACATGGAAGAATTTTGACAACATTCCAAAAAAACTTATGTACCTACAAATTCTCATGTAAATTCCACATCCTCAAGCACCAAGTTATATAAGATTCAAATACATGAAACCGCGAAATTAAACAAAAAATAATGAGATAAACAAAATCGCAAATGTTTCTTCCAATTTGGGTAGAAAAATATAGCACCCAAGTCACGAAGAATCAAATTCACCATAAAATATTAAATTCCTTACACCTATCATATGTTGTCATAAAATCCCTAAATATAATGCTTCATTTTTTGCTTCACAATCTCCTCAAATCATGCTTATGTCAATAATCATAGTTTTCATCACTATTTTGAATAACTCCCTCTATACTATGCTCAAACATTTCGTAAGAATCTATCGTAGGTTTACATAAGATCGAGCATGAATGTAGAAATCCAAAATTTTCTAAATATGTGCAAATTAAATACCTCTTAAAACCCCTTATAAAGCACTAACACTTAACACATAATGCCACCTCAAATTCTCACACCTAATTTTCATGTGAGGCTAATTAAAATAATAATAAAATGTGATAATTTTTAATTAATTATGGAAAAATACCAAATAATTAATAAAAAGTTTAGGAACTTGAAAATATTAAGACACCTTAATACACAACATGTCAAGGAGAGAAAAATAGAAAATGAAATTACAAAGCATGGAGAAAATATGATTATGGACAAAATATTTCTCAATCCAACCAAAGAGGGAAATATAGACCATGGTTAAGGAAGAGAATTATTTGCACCAAATGAAAATCATGTGGTAATAAGTGTTGCAATATGATAATTAATTGAGGGAACATATATAATTTTGTGCCCATACAATAGTTTAAAAATTATGCTAAAAAATTATCACAGGCCTAATGTTATATAAGGAACTTGGTTATAGAAGGCATTATATATCAATATGGCATAATACTGCACAATTGACTTTCACAATAGAGATTATGTGAATGAGGTATGGTGTGATGTGATCCTAATGGGAAGGTTGTGGTACTATGAGAAAATATAATCCATGATGAGTGGAAGAACACCTTAAACATGATGAAGGATCATAACACTAGTCAATTGATGTTATTAGAAACCAAGGGATTTATCAAGGAGGTGAGGAACACAATAGAGCTCAATCCTATGATAGAATATAAATTACTAAACAACTCTAAAAAGACAAAATTTATAGCATCAGTCAAGGAGTATGTAAATATTATCAATAGTGAAATTTCAAAAGGATAACCATTAGCATAGAGCATATCATGTTGAATTTTTTGGGAAATGTGTCTCAACTTTATTCCTAATATTAATATTACAAAAAAGTATGATTTTAAAATATGAAACAAAAGAAAACTGAACTTATGGGTTATAGAGTTGTTTTTTTGCCAAAATAAATATTCACAGTTACTCTACATTGCTTATGGAGGTTTTTATTGCATATATCTCTTTGAGTACTTAAATTTTAAAAAAATTGGAATCCAAATCATCCCACCAAATCAAAAGTTATGCTCTCTATAAACTTGCATAAAAAATTTAAAATTTGGTTTCACATAAAAGAGTTGTAAAAGGGAATTACACCTATTGACCAATCTATGATACATGTTATGGAACGTCATAAGATATATTTTTAGGGGATAATGTTGGTGCCACTATGTATGGTTTTATCTCATGGGTTTCTAATTACCATTTTTTGGTCCTAGGTTTTGTATCTCCTATATATTAGGTGCTTGAGATGGAGGTCATTTGTAGATATTTGTAGATACTATTAAGCTATAAGAATTCATTTAGGTCTTTGGCTGGTGATACTCCTATGAATGTTTTCTCTAAAATTTTACTATAATTATAGTTTAGTAAATTATTCATTGAGTTACATTAGAGTGGGGTTTTTCTTTTGAAAGGGTTTTTCCCATGTACACCTATGTTATGGTATATATGGTTATTTTTTCTTTAAATATATTTCTACTTTATTGTTAAAATATTAAAATTTGTTATAATTATGAATAAACATGAGACAAATGATCAAAAAATGAAAAAGGCACCTTTAACACAAGAGATCTGCAAAAAAATATTTTTATTCCTCAACAAGAAAAACTTATAAAATGAAAAGATTTTATGAATCTCCAAGAAGATCAAGATGTGAGATAATACAATGATGGTGAGTACTTTATAGGAGCAACCCTAAATGATAAAGGTATTTTATCATGGCATGTGTCATCATCCTATGTGATGAGATAGAATGATCTAATAATAGCTCACTTTAGTTAATAGAAAAAAACACTCCTAAGTTTAGATTAAGTGCATGAAATGAATTAGACTAATAATAAATTAAAGATTAATTAATTAGTAGTTAATGCATGAATACTCTAACACCCCCTTGAAGATGAACTTAGGGATTAGCTTAAAAACCTAAAAATAAAATGCATATAAAGAAAAGAATGAATGATGGATCCCAACAAACAAGGCCTGATGAGGTACCCATGCACAAACAATCTAATCTCTCACAATTGGAGAAAAGGATAAAAATTCATGGGAAAAAATCCTCTTTGAAAGAGAGAAAGGAAAATGAAGGACTAAGAAGCCTCCAAAATCGTGTCCCAAAACAATAGTGTAGACACTGAAATTTGGTCCAAGCCTGCAACTTCAATTTCTTCATAATTTATATTTTCATGTCATGATTAAATAATGTTAATTATTTAATTAATTCACATTTTCTTTATTCTATCCTGATTAATTAAATAAATGCTCTTTATTTAATTATGGCATTGAGTAACTTTATCCTTCTTCTTAAATTAAATAAATTCTTATTTAATTTACCTTTATCATACTTTTGACTATAATTAAATAAATACTTTAATTATTTAATTATTCATTTAACCTTTTCTTCACTCAATTAAATAAATCTTATTTATTTAATTAATCCTTAAATTGTCAAATCTTGAATTAAATAATCATTTAATTCATAAAGGTCTATTTTCAACACATTCCTCTATATTTAGATAAATGTCTGAGTTGTCTAAGTATTCATTTCCACTTAACTCGAGATCTATTTGAATCAGTCAATTATCTCCTGATTTAATGTCTGAGTGTCTTTCACAAATAAACTCTCTGTCAAAACGAGTCAGTTATCTAGTTCTAACTCATATGCAAGTACATGCTTATGAATAAAATATCTTTATTTAATTAATTAAATTTTGTGCATGCGTTTGAACAGAACGTTGCTTTAAATCTCTCTTTATCTTTGTCATGCAAACACTATTCTTCTATTTTTGAATACCAAACTCAACGATTAAATAATTATTTAATCTTTATCTCTATATTCTTAAGTTCTATCACACCCGTCAGTACTAACAGTTATCTCAAAGCATGTCAAATCTTTTAATCTGAATCATCTTTTTGTCTTTAATCTTGGCTCTCATTCAAATGATCAATTTTCTATAAATTGACCTAACTCTCATCATTTTACTCTCTTGAAATATTATGACTTTTGGTAGCATATCTATTATCTGAATCTTTGATGTTTTTCTAAATCACTATCATAGGCTATACTTGCATAGAGAAATCTGAGGGCAATTATACTACAACAGTGAAATGGAGAAGGACAATCAAGGTCATGCATGGAACTATGCAGATATTGGGTGAGATTGTTTAGTTTATTTATGTTTTAGCTTTCCTTTGTTCTCTGTTGTTTAGCTTAGATTGCATTGTTGTGTGCTTTTAACCTTTCATTGTATTTCATGATGTTACATTTTGTGAACCTGACGTGAAGACACCATCTTTGCGAATCTGTAGACTTTTATTCTATTTTTGTAGGTATCGTTCAAAATGACACATCTGATAGATGAAACAATGCAGCCGTATACAAACTGCATCTGATGGAGAAAATGACGCATCAAACAAATTTTGATGCATCCATGAATTTCTGCGACGCAATTGACTAGTGAAAATTTGTGACGCATCTACCACTTTAAATGACACATTTGACTGGTGAAATTTCTAGGTTTACTTTTTGATTTACAACTTTCTTGTGTTTTTTGGTTTTAGCTAATGTTTGGTTTGCAATGTGTGTTTTGGAGTTAACATAGTGTTTGTAGGACGTAAGTGTAGAAGAAATTTTTTCGAAACTCCTCTTGCAAGACGACCATCAAACATAAATTGCAAAACTACTAATGAATTTTCTGCAAAACATGTGTCGAAGACCTCATTTTTTGAAATAGACTGTTTGGTAGATTAGAAAATTGTCAATTGGGTTTAAAATATACTACTACCTACTATGTTTGATGTGAAAGAAAAATTTTGTTATCACCCTCATGATTTGATATATCAAAGTATTCTCTCCACTTGCGCATTCGTGTGATCCTAGGTGCAAGAGAACCGGTTACTGACTCTAGAAATTGGGCCTATCTTGGTGGGAAAAAATACTCACCCCAAGACAACTTAGACCAGTAGCACCTTGAACCCGAGGGACTTCCAGCCAGTATATAAAAATGGGTTCTTGGGGAAAGCCCAAGAATCATGAGTATTGTTCCAATGAGAAGGGCAACAATGGTCTCTAATTGGATGGATGATACCCCACGAATGAAATTCTTGAATTAAATACCCTTGTTTGTAGTGTCCAAAATCCCTCTATTTACTAGTGTAGCAGGTCAGACCTGTGAAGCCATCTCATGTTTTTACGGTTCATGTGTAGAGATGAAAGTATGCCATGGGATTTTCATGGGTACTGTAGCTTGGCTGCCCCAAATGAAGTGTTGAGCCATGGAGGGGAGCTAGTGGGGTCAAGCTACTAGTCATCCACCTTGAATAAGCGTAGCTAGGGAAACCCAAGTGAGAACTCAATAAATACTGTCCTACACAGCCTAGGATTTGCTTGTCTGTTATCAGATTAAACATTCTTGTGTCAAAATTAAACTGAAAATACATTGTCTTCTGATTGTCTTTGTTCGCCACAACTTGATCATGAAAAAAAGTCAGTTTACATTGTTATTCACTAGAAAACTACAACTATTCACTAGAAAGTCACAAATGTGATTTGGAGTTGCATCTGTCTAAATTTGAGTTGCATCTATCAGAAACTTACTCTAATTTTCCTTAGAGTCACATCTGTTTAAATTAGAGTTGCATCTTTTTAAATTAGAGTCACATCTGTCAGAAAATCTTGCATCTGTTTAGTATTAAACCACAACTGATAACTTAGTCACATTTTTCATAGCCTCTGTTACTAGAAAACTGCAATTGATACTTTATGTGATGCATTTGAATAGGTGAGTCGCATCTACAGTCTATAATGATGCATATTCCCCTGTCACATAAACAACCTTCTTTCACCAGTACAAAATCATAATTTAGAAAACCACATTTGTTCAATACAGAGTCACAATTGAAACCCTGATTTGCATCTGTTGTAAAAAAAACTACATCTATCTGATACTCGAGTCTGAATTTACTAGAAAACCACAACTGAGGAAGAAACCACAACTATTAAATTTTGCAACGCATCTACCTGAGTATCAGAAAACTAGAATTTACTATCACAAACCGAGAAAAAATAGTCAAACTAGTATCCAACTTATCCTTTTACACTAATTCTTGGATAGAAACCAGAAGTTCGTTCAAAACTTGCATGATTACACACTTTAGGAATTATTCAATCTTAGTGATAGGTACTCTAGTGATACATCTTACTGTCATCTTAGGGGTCTTTATTTCCTTTAGAGAGATCATCTTTTGTAGATTTTAGGATAGGAACCTTTTACGCTTTGGATAAACCCTTGATTCAACCAATGTTTTCATTGAATCTAGTCATCATATATTTTTTCCTACACGTGAATCTTTTCAGCTCATCTGTCTAGCTAGGGAGTTCACCTTATCTTTTGGTCCTAGTCCTATGAAGGTTCCTTGTCAAAACTAAATTGAAACCTGGGTTACACTTTAGCTGATAGATAACTTTTTTTAGAATCTTCCAAATCAATCACTTAGGCCTTTGCATATTTAGATACTATCATCCTAGAATAGTGTCATCTTAGACATACCTTATTTGTAGAGAAAATATCAAAAAAATAACTGCATACATTCATCCTTTACATTCAAAAAATCCCAAAAACATAGATTAGACTCATAATCATCCATAGACTTATCTTTTGCATCACTTGCACTTTGATCTTACATTACATGGCTGAAACAAGATCGAAAAGGAAAGAAAGAGAAAAAATGGCTAACCCAAACGAATTCATCAATCTGTTCTCAAACCCTTTTTCAAGGACATCTTCATCTAGACCTCACAAGACTTTGTTAGAAAAAATTGTTACTAGAGATACACAAGGACGTGTTATAGTTGAAGAACTAGATGCTTCTGCACAAGACCCTGAGTTTGCTTCCTTTGTAGATGACTATCTAGCAAATTATCCTCAACGATACTTACCCAAATTGCTAGCAGAAGGTGCTAAACTACCTCCTGGTTTTGATATTCATACCCTACAAACTACATCTACCTAGGGAACAAACACCACTACCGCTAGTGCTACTATACCTCAAGTGACTACCTTTATACCATCTAGAGGACCTACACAGACTAGATCAACAATACACACATCTCCATTTGGTACACCTACCTCGACACAAGGGCTAAATTTCACCATAGGGGCATCATCATCCAATCCCTTCAGCCCTCTTGTTGGGAATAAAAGATTTAAAACATCAGCCCCTACATCGAGTGTTAATGTCACTAGCACTAGTCCACAGATGACAGTTATACCAAGTGTCAATGTTGCTAGTACCATACCACATATTAGAGTCTCACAGGTAGGAGGTATACCCTCTTTCCAATATGGAAACTGGCCCAACACTTCACAGATTTTGAGTCAAAATCCATTTTCACAAAATCTGAACCAAAATCCATTTTCATAGATTCTGTATCAAAATCCATTTACACAAATTTTGAATTAAAATCCATTCTCATATATTCAGAATCAAAACCCATTCACTAACATTCCAAATCCAAACCCACTTTAAATACCAACATTTAACCAAAACCCATCAAACAACACTAGATTCCAAAACATGTACATAGATCCAAATAATCCAGCTAACACATCATTAACTCAAGTTGACATCCTACATACACAAATGCATGCACTTCAAACACAGATGGATAACATGGCAGTGTCTAACAAGAAAACCTTTTTAGCAAAGGATTTATGCCCATTTCCCTTTGATAAATCATTGTACATGACACCTTTCCCTCATGGGTATGTCATACCAAACTTTCCCAAGTACAATGGAAATTAAAATCCAATCGAAAACCTAAGGGAGTTTTCCACGATGTGCATAGATGTCCCCTACGACCCCACCTATCTTATGAGACTCTTTCTGAGAAGTCTTGTTGGAATTGTACTAGAATGATTTTCAAGTCTTGACTATGGCATAAAATCATGGGGTGAACTGGCTGAGAAATTCATTGGAAACTTCTCCTTTAACATCGACCACGAAATAAACATAGCAACCTTGTGTCATATTGCACAAGATGAAGGGGAAACTTTTATCACTTTCTTCTAGAGATGGAGAACAATAGCTAGTCGATGTCCTATTGAAATACCTGAGAAACAGAAGGTCACTATGTTCCAAGGAAACCTCAACCCAAAATTGAGAAGTAACTTAAGGGTACATTGTTGCACATCCTTTACAAAACTAGTCGAAAAAGGGGTCATACTAGAAAAAGATCTCATTGACAAAGGAGAAATTAAGACATAGACACCCAATAGAAATCTAATAGTGCAGAACACCCCCAATGGTAGAAAACAAATTTGGTCTCCAAACAAAAACGATACCAATGATGGGGTAGTTGATGCTAAAACCCTACAAGCGAGACCGATCATCACACTTCGAGGACATAACCCCTCTTCCAACACGCTTAACATCGTCAATGAAACTCCCAACATTGTCCAAGACACCTAACAACCACAACAATAGAGGAGGTTTCAAAAACATGAGTTCACTCCCTTAGGGGAACCCATCGAGTCAATATTCAAACAATTATTGCAACAGAACCTTATACAGCTTCAAGAGTCAAGACAATACGATCTAGGGAAATTTAAACTAGTTTGGTGGGATGACAATTCCTTTTGTGACTTCCATAGAACTAAAGGGCACCCTACAAAATTTTTGACAATTGAAGAATATCATACAGGATCTTGTCGAGAGGAAAATTATTGAAGTTAGTGGAAAGAAATAGAAGTCATCAAACACTGATCATAAAGTATTTTTTGATCCACTACATGACCATGGGAAATGAAAGGCCCCCAGTTCAGGTAAGAAGACCAATAATGTAGCCAATTATGCTAATGTCAAGCATGATTATAGTGGACCTACATAAATCATATCTGAGTTGTTGATGACCATGTCAATACCATCACCATAAATAAAACTCCCAAGTGTGTTGTCAACACTCATCGGACCAAGATCACTATCCAAGGCCTTCCATCATAGTAACCACCATAGATTTCCAAGTCACAGTACAATTTACTTGACCAGTTGGAGAAAATACCAGCCCAAATCTCCATCTTCGAACTGTTGTGTATCTCCCCTGAACATCGATCCATTTTAGCCAAAGCTTTACAAAGCACCACTATCCCTAATGATCTTGATGTCAATTGTTTCAAGGAAATGGTAGGATACTTGACTAATAATCATCATGCCACATTCTCCAAACAAGACTATGTAACTAAGAAGACAAATCATAACAATCCTTTACATCTTGAAGTCCTTGTTGACAAAACCAAAGCTAGATGAGTTCTAGTATACATGAGTAGGGTTAAATATTTACAATTTAAAATTGATTAAGGAATTTAAAGGTTTCTTGAAAGAATGTGTGGGCACAACCAAAAGCATTTTCATTAAGGCTTATGATGATGAAGAATGCAAATCAAAGGGGGTTGTCACACTTCCTATCAGAATTGGTCCTGCCGTCATGGAGACAAAATTCCAAATTTTGGATCTCACCCTCCCATATAACCTATTGCTAGGGAAACCCTGTATTCACTCTATGAAGGCAGTCCCTTCTACCTACCACCAATGTCTCAAAGTCCCCTTCAATGGCACTGAGATTACAATAGATGGTGACCCAGATCTATTCCAATATTGCACTAGTCTATGAGAGATACCCCAACGCCAAGTGCCAGTAAACCAAGAAGCTTCATCATCCAATTCATCTCATTATGTTGATCCATCCACTCTCAGTAGAACATCCACTTCACCTTTATTACCTTCCACTCATAGGGTTGAGATCCAAGACAAGGGTTGTGGAGAATATCACATGAAGACATCTTATTGTGTTAGCCATTTGATTCCTCCTAAATCATACGGTTTACCTACAACATATAGGAGATAGTTAGTGGTCACTATACACATCCCTCCCTCAACAACCTTCACAAAATGGGGAGAATTAAGCAAAGAAGCCATACACGCAGAAGATGTCACCTCCTGGTTGTATAGAGAATACTATGAAGAACCTCCCTAACTTGCTCACATTCCTACAGATCAATATGGCAAAGGCTTCACAATCATGCATAGCAAAGGATATAATGAACATAGTGGTTTAGGCTTACACCAAGATGGGAGGATTGAACCAATCTTTGTTTCTAAGTGGTTGAAAGGCATAGAGCTTGGGTTTCAACCGATTTAGATTGGTGTTCATAGTATCACATCACCTTTACTCAAGGAAGTAAGTGCTTTTGAAAATATCGAGACATCTCACGAGCCATCTAACCCACACTATTGTGATTCCCTAGACTCTAACGAATACGAGTGGGATTCCCTATCCTCCACCTCTTCCATGGACCTTGATAAATTTTTTGGAGAACTTGACTTAATGTTGAAATCCTCACCAAATCCATTGAATTCTTGTCCACCAAAGAATATGACAAAAGAGGAATGGTTTAAACCTTTCTATTGGGAATCTCTTGATCCTACCTCTTGGCAACCCGATAAATCAATTTCAGATAACCAAACCTTGGCATTATGCCCACCTCATAATCCACCTAGATCCAAGCAAAAGAGAAAAGAGGACTTGTCACAAATCCTTTGTGACTATATGAACAATTCAGTCTTTACCTTGACTCCTTTGAACTTTGACAACTCTGATGATGACATGCCCTTAGTCTATCCTCAGCTCATTGATTGGGACCAACAAGACACACCTGTCTTAAACATTTTTGAGAATGGCGAAGTCATTGCTAAGTTCCTGGGATTACGAGAAGGCCTACCTAGTGGCGATCACAAGGCTAGATTTACCATTGACTTGGACAAAAAAGAATATTTTGGGGAATCTGTTCAACCCTCTAGTCGCAAAAATAAGAAAAATAATGACAAAAATAAAAATGATGAGTCTCTAGGTGAAAACCAAAAGGCACCTTTAGACAATGAAAAAGCAAAAAATAAGGACACATTCGATGGCAAGAACCTCTTTGAGGCACATAAGGATGGAGATTTGAACATTCTCCCTGTTGTATAGGAAAAGTCACCCATGCTAGTTGAAGAATTGGTGGAAGTCAACATAGGTACAGAAGAGAATCCTCGACTAGTATATTTTGCAGCATCATTGACAAAAGAAGAGCAGCTAGAATTCCACAACTTCTTTACAAAAAGACAGATTAATTTTTCCTAGTCATATGGTGACATGCTGGGGTTAGATCTTGAAGTTGTACTACATCATTTTCCTTTGCAACTAGAGGTAGAACTAGTGAAAAATAAATTGAGGAAAATGCACCCATAGATTGCTTTACTAGTCAAGGCTGAATTGAAGAAACTGTTGGATGTTGGATTCATTTGATCAATTGAATATTCTAATTGGATTTCTAATCTAGTACCAGTCACCAAACCAACAGGGGGCATCCGCATCTGCACAGATTTTAGAGATATAAATAAAGCTTATCCTAAGGGTGACTCCCTCTTCCCAACATTGACATGATAGTAGACATGACCGCAGGATATGAGATGTCCCTTATGGATGGATTTTTAGGATATAATCAGATCAGGATTGCAACTAAAGACCAACCTAAAACATCTTTCAAATGTCCTTTGGGAACCTATTGCTAGAATGTCATGCCCTTCAGACTCAAAAAAATTGGAGAAACCTATCAGCGTGCCATGACCATGATTTTTCATGACCTTGTACACACCCTTATGGAGGATTATGTTGGTGACCTTATTGCTAAATCGCTGACAAGGGCTGATCATTTACAGTTCTTAGACAAGATATTTCAAAGGATAGAAGAGTATAAAGTGAGACTAAATCCAAAGAAATGTGTGTTTGGAGTGAAATCATGAAAGATTTTGGGTTACATCATTTCTAGAAGGGGCATTGAAGTAGATCCAGCTAAGGTAAAAACAATCATAGACATGCCTCCACCATTTAATCTCAGTCAGCTAAGGACATTACAAGGGATATTTTACTCCATCAGAAGATTTATAGTGCAGTTAGTAGATAAGACACATCCCTTTTAATATTTACTTAAAAAAGGAATAACCTTTGTATGGATAGGTAAATGCCAGGAATCCTTTCAACTGATTAAGGATTATCTACTCACACCACTAGTCTTAATGCCACCTATTGAGGGATGACCACTGATTCTCTATATTTCAGCAACCCATTCATCACTCGGAGCATTGCTTGCACATAATGATGATGAAGGTCATGAAAGGGTAGTATACTATATCAGTCAGACCTTGGTAGGTTATGAGCTTAACTACAGTACCATTGAATGTGCTTGTCTTGTAGCAGTATTTGCTACTCAAAATCTAAGGCACTATATGCTAAACCATCAAACAATGATAGTTGCCAAGATAGATCCTTTAAAATATCTTCTAAGGAAAGTAGCATTAACAAGGCAACTAGCTAAATGGGTAATGATACTTAGTGATTATGACATCTTGTTTGTAGAGAGAAATACTATCAAGGGACAAGTCATTACTAATCAGTTAGTTGATGCACCGATACAAGCAGATCACCCTTTAGTTGCAGGTTTTCATATTCACCATTAACACAAGCACAACATGGAAACTATACTTTGACGGGTCCTATACAAGTCATGGCTCAGGGGCTAGTATCCTGTTTATCACAACACAAGGTGATTCCATCCCTAATTCATTCAAGATTGC
Organism: Sequoia sempervirens; assembly: GCA_007258455.2. Taxonomy (NCBI): domain Eukaryota; kingdom Viridiplantae; phylum Streptophyta; class Pinopsida; order Cupressales; family Cupressaceae; genus Sequoia; species Sequoia sempervirens. The sequence goes on from VDFB02193867.1 coordinate 721,526,498, forward strand.
ATTTCCATGTACTAACAACATAGCAGAATATGAGGCTCTTGTGATAGGATTACGCATGGAAATCAAATGGAAAATCAAGAACCTACAAGTTTATGGTGATTCTCAACTGGTAATCCGATAGGTAAATGATTATTATGAGACTAAGGATGAAAAGCTTACTCCCTAAAAACATATGGCAGATAGTTTCAAGGAGTACTTCGACAAGGTTGACTTTCATCAAATACCTCATGTTCTAAATAGGGCAGTAGATGCCATGGCTAGTATTTCTTCACTCCTCGACATACCAAGCAACATGCCTAAGTTTGAGTTTTTGGTAGAACAACTATTGGTCCCTACCTATGATATCCAAGATTCAGAGATGGTGTGTGATATTGTTGGTCCTAATTCCCCATGGCATAAAGATATCTCTGACTACCTCCATGCTAAAATCATACCCCCTGACCTTTCTAATAACCAACGTAGGACATTCCTTCGCAAGTCAGCCAAGTACACCATCATCAGAGACACCCTTTATAGGCGTGCCTTAGATAATACCCTACTGAGATGTCTCGATACTGGAGAAGCATAAGTAACCTTGTCTGGGGTACATGAGGGTATATGTGGATCCCATTCTAGCAGTCCTACCTTAGCTAAAAATATTATGAGACTGATTTACTATTGGCCTACCATGGAAAAGCACTCATATGTCTCTGTCAAGAAATGTCGTCAATGTTAGGTACACGGATACTTGATACATGCACCAGCACAAGAGCTTCATCCCATAAAGTCACCATGGCCCTTTTCCCAATGGGGACTTGACCTCATTGGTAAGATACATCCCACATCATCCAGCAGCCATAAGTTCATCATTACCACCACCAAGTACTTCACCAAGTGGATTGAAGCTATTCCCATTACCTACATCACCAACACAAAGATTTCTAAGTTTATCCTAAACTATATCATTTTTTGGTATGGTGTTCCTCAATCCATAATCACAGATAATGGACATCCATTCAAAAACCAAGAAGTTTGTCATATCTATGAAGAGTTCCATATCCAACATAATTTTTCCACCCCATATTACCCACAAGGTAACAAACAAGCAAAGGCATCTAATAAAACTATCATCAGAATCCTCAAAAAGACTGTTAATGATGTTGGTCATGATTGGAATTTATAGCTTAATCTAGCCTTGTGGGCTTACCGCAAAAGAATTCATACTCCCACTAGCGCCACACCATATTCCCTAGTATTTGGATTTGAGGCCATCTTACCTATTGAGGTCGAGATTCCTTCCCTAAGGGTATCTTTGAAAGGGCATATTGACGATGAAGAGTATCGAGTTTCAAGACTACATGAGCTAGAATTCCTAGACGAATGAAGACAAAAGGCATTAGATCATCTCCAAGCATATTAGAATCATCTTCATTGCAGCTACAATAGGAAAGTCTTGAATAGAAAATTTTACATTGGTGACCTGGTCTTAATGGAGAATCCTAGGAATCAAGCTGAAAGAGAGAAACTAGGAAAGTTTGAACCTAACTAGTTAGGATCCTACATTGTCACAGAATCCTTCAAATCAGGAGCATTTCAACTCTCTACTCCTGAAGGTAAACCATTTTCATCACCTATCAATAGTATTTATATGAAGAATTTCTACGCATAGCTTCTAAGAGCCTTGTCTTAATTATCAAAAATACAAAAAAATACAAAAATCAAAAAAACCATTACCTAGGTGAAAACCTGGAAAATAGTAGTCTTGGTAACATCAAAAAAATTAGAAAATTAAGAAAAATAGAAAAGTTAAATAAGTCATCCAATAGTGAAAACCACTTTGGTGGCGCTTTGGATAAGTACCATGGTGAAAAGCTAGCAAACAGGTGTCATGTCTAGTTGACTCAGCTCCTTTGTCTACCATTATTCTAATCTGACTTACTTGTACATAGCACTTATCCATGTACATATTATCTATCCTTGTACATATCGCTTATCCCTGTACATATATTTTATCCCTATACATATCACATATATTTTCCATCCATCGCTTGTACATATCATTCATAATAAATGGTAGTCCCTCCCATAACTTGGAACGATTGAAATCGAGTGCATTTCATATTTCCCATCCTATCCTATTCATAATCAATTAGTCTTATACTCAACAAGGGGAAAGCACTTGACCTATGTCATATTTGGTTCTTACATTGCCTATCTTGAAGACATAAAACCATCAAAAATCCAAAATCATTACAAAATGTCCTAAAAAAATTCAAAAACATTGGAAAACTTCAAAAAGACAAAAAAATCAAAACATGTCAAAAATCCAACAAAAATAGAGTTAGAGTCAGTCACACTTGTAAGTCTTTTTCATTTGTCGAACTATGTTTCCTCTGTGACTGGATGTAGGCAAGGCCATTAGCCGATGTGCCCCTGAGGCATTAGGTTTTTCTATATAAAATCATGATTCAATCCATTTGTTAGTATGACAAGGTCATTGGTCATGTCGAACTACGAGGTTTCTATGTGTATAACGTAGGCAAGGCCATTAATCGATGAGCCCCTGAGGCCATACTAGGCCAGTCCATTAGGGTTCATCACATACACTACCACACATGTCAAATATCTTCATACAATTCAATCTTTTCATAGTTTGTTTTTTCAGTCAAAGTCAAGTCAAAATACAAGGTCTCTACATGTATAACATAGGCAAGGCCATCCATCGATGATCCCCCAAGGCTGCACTAGGTTAGTCCTTTAGGGTTCGTCGTCACACACAGTCAATTGTCAACACATCATATCAAGTCATGCATCAAGAAGATCAATAAGTCAACAATCTCATCAAGTCAAATCAAACAAATTACCAAAGCTACAACCCAAAAACAGATCAACTTATGTTTGCTACAGGATGAGTCCTTCCTAAAAACAAACATCATCAAAACAATCAACCTATATCTTATTCAAGATGTGTCCTTCCTGAATGTAGGTATCAACAAAACAATCTTTGTCTTATACAAGATGAGTCCTTCCTGCATATAGACACTGTTAAACAATCAACATGGCCTTACACAGGTTATCATATCAACAACATCAAACTCAATGTCTTATACGATACATGTCTTTCTAAAACCAGGCTTTTGTCATGCCTTATACAGATAGTCTTAACATCAAAGCTAGACTCAACGTCTTATCCAGTATCTGTCTCTCCTGAAATCTGGTCTTATCAATCAAACATCTTATCAATCAAAACAATCAGACAAACAAATCAATTTTTGGAAAATATTTAACTTGCTTTTGACTTTATGGCTTATTTATCTTATCATTTCATTTTACTTTATGATTGGAATCCTAGTACTAGCTTTCTTAAGGATGTCCCATGAAGAATATAGAGAAGAAACAATGTATCAAAATTCTATTTTCTTTGACTGTTGTTTGTCGACTGTAATTTAACTTTGATTTTGAGTCATGTTACTAGTTTCCTCAAGGATGTCCCATGAAGGATTTAGAGGAACGATGATGTCTCATGATCCGTATTTTATTTTTTTTGTTGTTTGTGGTTTGTCTTGAAAAAAAGACCGGGGAAATTTTTCCCTCAGTATGAGTCAAGACACTCCTTGTCTACGACTGTCTGTTATTAGCAAGCGGATGATCTTGCACACCTTGATCTATGTCATATCATGGTGTTTTTCTCCATTTTTATCAATTACCGCCCAATGATGATAAAGTGAAAATCCTTTTGTGATACAATGAAACATTGAAGATTGCTAATACTAACATCAATCTCTTTTATTATTCATCTTCTTTCTACACTAACATTTCTTCTTTCTTGCATTATGATGAAGTCTTGTAACACACAACAATATAAAGCATCCTACATATGCATTCATGTTAGAAACATCATATAAATATCATACATCATTTAGAACCATATATATATCTTGCATTTTGAAAACATAAAAACAAAGGCATCTATCATATCTAGGAAATCATGGCATAATACACATTCATCATCATAGTGTAAATATATGCATCACATTACATTCATTATCATCAAACATATAGAATCATATATAGTTAGCACTGTATATGTGAACATCACATTGCATCTCATAATCATAAATACATACATCATAATAAGAATCAACATCACATCATAGGTTGCATAAACATATCATAAAGTATATATGATCATCCATCACATAGGCATAACATATAGAACATCTGCATAAATTAAAGACTGCATAATCAAATTAGAACTGCATATCATGAGAATCGCCGCCAAAATCATATATATATATCACTCAAAAAGTGTCAAATCACAATGTCATAATGTATCAATAAATATGAAGCATGTAGGCTATATGATCAAAATACAATGTCTGAATAAATATCACTAAATGTCCCTATCCGAAACTTCCACTGCTACCATGACTAGAATCTAAAGGTGAATGATGTCAGGATCTGGATGACCTGTGTCCTGAAGGAGGCCTATCATATGGTCTACATCTGTGAGGCCCCTCAACTCCCTTTGCACTCAATGTCTTGGTGTGAGTCCTGCTCTAAGATCTGCCACTACATGCCTATGAAAAACTGGGTGCCCGTCTCTCTGGTGGAACCTCTGCCTCATATAGATCCCTATAATAGGAAGCTCTCTTACTAGATCTAACTAACTCTTAAGCAAATGCATGAGTTGGCCCACTGCAAAGAGCTCTAATCTCTATAAACTATTGTTTGGTCTCCTATCTCTGAGCTATGGCCTAGTCCCTATCCATGTAAGCTCTCTCTCTCTCCATCTATAGGGCATCTCGCTCTAACATCAATACCCTCATCCTCTCCTCTAAGGATGTAACTTGAGCATGTAGATCCATTGTAACCTAATCAACAAGACCTATATCATCCTATTGTGGTCTCTTAATCCCATCATCCTCCATCTTCTCCAAACTCCTATCATAGAGCTCTCACTCTTGATCATCCTCATCCTCATCATCATCACCTTGATACATACTAACCAGACCAAGGGAATCTATCTCAACCTCCTCCCTACCTGCCTCCTCCTCTACATGCTCCTCGAGAATATCCTCCTATCTCACATGCTCCTCCCCACCAATCTCTGCTTCCTCAACATGAATCTCCTCCTCACCTCCACCAATATCTAGCATAGGAATATCCTCTCCCTCCTTCACCTCCTCACGGATGGGTGACAAAGGTGGGCCTCATCCTTTGCGACCATGTCTTCCCCTACCACCACCCCTCTGACCACCTCCTCCTCCATCTCCACCATCCCCTCTACCACCTCCATCCCTCTAACCTCTACCTCAGCCACGTCTGCCTCATGGCCCTATCCCTCACCTCTCCATAGGAGCATCTTGGTCTGGATCTTTCAAAGGAATTGGCCTATGATCCACACACCATGTATCATAAGCAACTATTGTACCTAGATCAGCTACTCTGCCTCTCCAAGCCCACTGTACTAGTTGTGGAGCATCAATATCTACCTCTGCAGTAGCCACCAAAATCTCAGCTCCCCACAATGTAACCTCTTTGGAATATCTCACATACTTTGCTTGAACCCGGGGCTCATCTTGCACCTCTCTAAACTATCTCAATACATGATCTAGAAAGTGCCTCTCAATTATTTGCACGTGTGAGACAGTCCATCCAATCAAGAACTATGTCTATCTGCAATATTTCAAATGATCGTCCTCATCCGACCATTGTGGGTAATCCATGTACAACCTCCAAATGAACTGCACTATCATATCAATGGAATGTCTGTAATATTTAGTATCTATGACATAATGTTGAATATTAGCCCCTACATAACAGAAGGCATACGGTGATCCCTATTGCACATCAACTGTAACAGGTAGATGGAAAATGGCTATGTGTTCCCATGCCCATACCATCAGGAGTGTGGTACCAAAACTCATAGACTATGCCTCTTTGTATGCTATATCATGTAAATGGAAGTATAACATGGCTAATAGACAAGGGCCCCAATCATAAACCTCCCACCTCTCTAATGTCCCTACCAACATCTTCCCCCATCCTATAGGGAATCCATGACCTCGATGGTCATGAAGAACTATACCTCCAATCAATGTACACAAAAGAAAATATAACCTCCTATATCTTTGTGCTAGGACATGCCATCTAATCTCATAATTTTCTATCCCCAACTATCTAATGTCCTCATGGGGATAATATCTACACATCTCAGAGAATCCTCTTTGAGTATCATACATCACCCTAGTGCCTCTAATAGGTAATCTAAGAATCCTATATACATCCTCTAGCATCACCGTCACCTCACCTGTAGGTAGATGAAATGACGATGTCTTTGAGTGCCACCGCTCACACAACATAGCCAACAATCCTCGGTTTGCCTGAATAGTGGGCATGAATGTCACATGAAATAAACCCAAATGCAACAAAAATTGTTTCTCTGCACTCCACAAACTATCATGGAAGTGGAAAGTCAACGGTCTTGACTCTCTGGTATATATAGGATCCAATACAACCTGCAATATCATTGAACATGCGTCATGTCACAATAAATAGCCTATCCTATTCCAAAATTTAAAAATTCCATGTTAGTCAAATGCGTCATTATTTTGTAAATGTGTTACAAAATATCACATGCATCATTTAAATTTAAAAATGCATCTCCTAATGTAAAATGCATCGTAAAATGCAAATGTGTATACATACAGTCACGCACAAACAATCACCATTCAATAATTCAAATGCATAACATTTTTCTATATGCGCTACAATTAAATTCAAATTCAATGCAAATAGTCATATCCGTTGAAGTGAACAACAAATCCGTACATCTGTTAAACTACCTACCTAAAGCTATGATGTAAATTTACAAATGCGTTGCTCCACATATAGATGTGTCATTTACGCATGCATATGCGCATTTCTACAAAAGTAACACATTACATAAAACGTAAATAAATGCATAAAAACACATGCAAATTAAAATTTCAAAAAGCAGTTTTGGGCTACATACCGAGGGGCCTGCGTTTGCAAGTCGCCTAAACGTCCGGATGTGATAGGCGTGGTGATGTGAGTAGGGAACAAGAGACAATGTCACTAGGATTCCAAAGCAAAAATCACAATTTTCTAAACTAGGTGAATGAAAATGAATTGGATTTTCACCCCTTTTCTATTTATACCTAGGGTTTTGGGTGGCATTTCCTCCAACCTTGTCTATTGGCCGCGTAAACTTCCAACTTCAATTGACCCGTATACATACCTAACACCTTGAAACTAATTTATGTCAACTCCACTGCATTTCTGGCTATCAAATTGACTAATCAAGACTATTTCCAATTTTTTTGAATTTTTTCAAAAATTTGTCAATTTTCCCGAGGGGGCATACCTTCACCTATTTTACACCGGGGCATGACTGGGGCATGTTTTTCATCGATTTTCTTTGACACAATGCTGAAATAACATTGTATTAAAGAGGGGAAAAATGTAGACACTGAAATTTGGTCTAAGCTTGCGACTTCAATTTCTTCATAATCCGTATTTTCATGATCATGATTAAATAATGTTAATTATTTAATTATTATCTAAAGTCCTTTTTTATATATTAATTAAATAAACTTAATTATTTAATTGATTCACTTTAACATTTATTCAACTATTAATTAAATAATCTTAATTATTTAATTAATTCACATTTTCTTTATTATATCCTGATTAATTAAATAAACGCTCTTTATTTAATTATGTCATTAAGTAACTTTATCCTTCTTAAATTAAATAAATTCTTATTTAATTTACCTTTATCATACTTTCGACTATAATTAAATAAATACTCTAATTATTTAATTATTCATTTAACCTTTTCTTCACTCAATTAAGTAAATCTTATTTATTTAATTAATCCTTAAAATGTCGAATCTTGAATTAAATAATCATTTAATTCATAAAGGTCTATTTTCAACACATTCCTCTATATTTAGATAAATGTTTAAGTTATCTAAGTATTCATTCACACTTGACTCGAGATCTGTTTGAATCAATCAGTTATCTCCTAATTTAATGTTTGAGTGTCTTTCACAAATAAATTCTCTGTCACAACGAGTCAGTTATCTAGTTCTAACTCATATGCATGTACATGCTTATTAATTAAATATCTTTATTTAATTAATTAAATTTTGTACATGCATTTGAACAAAACGTTGCTTTTAATCTATCTTTATCTTTATCATGTAAACATTATTCTTCTATTTTTTAATACCAAACTCAAAGGTTAAATCATTATTTAATCTTTATCTCTATATTCTTAGGTTTTATCACTCACGTCAGTACTAACAGTTATCTAAATGCATGTCAAATCTTTTAATCTGAATCATCTGTCTATCTTTCATTCTTGGCCTCTCATTTGAATGATCAATTTTCTATAAATTGACCTGAGTTTCATCATTTCACTCTCTCTTGAGATCTTATGACTTTTGGAAGCATATCTATTATCTGAATCTTCAATGTTTTGCTAAATCACTATCATAGGTTATACTTGCACAAATAAATCTAAGGGCAATTATACTACAACGACAAAATGGAGAAGGGTAGTTGAGGTCATACATGGAACTACATAAATATTGGGTGATATTGTTCAGTTTATTTATGTTTTAGCTTTCCTTTGCTATTTTCCATTTAGCTTAGATTGCATTAGAGCTTGATTGCATTGTTGTGTGATTTTAACCTTTCATTTTATTTCATGATGTTACAACTAGTACAAAAGCAAAAATAAATGACTAAAAAAACTACTAAAAATTGGTCATGTGGCCATTAGTAGTTTATTGCTAGTCATTTATAACGTGACCAAATTCATGACTAAACCATTTTTAGTCATTTATTGGTTATTTTGATTGATCAATTTGGTGGTATATTTAGTCATTAATTTAGTCATTGATTGTTATTAACTTGTCATTTATTTAGTCATGGTAGTCATTTATCTAGTCATAATAGTTATTTTTTATTATAGGAAAAACATGTTTTGAAGGGACCCTAAAACCCTTTACAAGATAAGCCACTGCATCATCACATAATCAAAAATAGAAGCAGCCAAAAAATGACACACAGATAGCCAAAAAAGGCAGAAAAATAAAAGCAAACTAAACATTTTTCAGAATGTTATCCACTTCAAGATCATTGTCAATAATTTCCTGATTAGCATTCATAACTTCCACCACTTCAACAACAAGAACACCCTTCTTAGAATTAAGCTTAGTCTTGTTGGGAGTACGGATTGAAGGACCAGTTTCATTAGTAGTTTTCTATTGCACATCACCTTCATCCACCAGTTCTTTAGCTCTAGAGTTGTCCCCCAACCACTTCCTATCCTTTTCATTCAAAAGACACAAACCCATCACCTCATTTCACATGGCATGTTTGCTAACCTCCATAACCTTGTGTAACTTTCCCTCCAAAATAGAAAAAAAAATCTCATAGGAATTCTTCATATTGATCATTCCATCTGCAACTATCTTGAGAGTATCACAGAGTTGTTTGACTTCAGCATGAACCATATCAATCTAAGCTTGCATAATCGGTCCCTTCAAAAAGGAAGCCTCATCATCATTAGTGTAAGCCACTCTAACACGGACATTAGTATAATTCATTTCATGAAAGACCCACTTAAAGAGATTAAACAGGTAGAGAGAGTGATTCTTCACTAGGCCAAGATAATCTAGCATGATTTCCCTCCTAAAATTAAAACCATGTTTGTCAATGGCATAATCCACCTCAGAGTCCTTCCTGGAAGAAGCATTCTTCAATGTATCCTTCCCAATCTGAGAAGAAACCTCCACCCATTTTTCAAGATTCTGATCTAGCTCCTGGTCAAGAAGCCCCTGCTACTCTTCCCTCTCTAAATTCCCTGAAGAGCTAATCACCTGTTGCACCTTCTTTTTTTGTACATTTAGAACAGGGGAAATCCCCTACTGGCCTTTATTGGTCGTTACCTCCTTGGTTAGGTTCTCCTTCTCTAACCCCTTCAACTTCTTACCACTAGATATTTTTCTAAGATTAGAACTAGGCTGCTCAACCTCACCCTTAGCACCCATAAAGAACCCATAAGATATTGTGGATTGAATCTTCTTTCATTTATTTCCAATAGCCTTCTTCTTATTGCCTCCTGATCCCTCCAAAGCTTTATATTTTTGGGAGGGCTTCACAATTTCAACCTCATCACTAGAAATATACTCCTCATCTCTAGAAGAAGCATTAGATTGGGGGTTTTTCTTCTTCTTACCCTCAGACCCAACAAGAGTCTCCAAATCACCTTCCAAAGAAACCTCTGAGCCAGGGGAGTAGTCCTCATCCTTAGAATACTCCTCAGAAGCAGTGATATACTCAATATTTTTCTTTTTTTCTACTACCCGAGGGTTGAGCAAGGAGGATAAATGCCTTAACATAGTCAATGATCGACACAATAAGCCCTTCATGGAGAATAGGGTTCTTAGTATTACGTTTGTGATCCCTAATACTAGTTTCCAATGAAACCAAGAGGTAATATGGAAAGCATACTCTCTTTTTATGCCTAAAATGGTGCCCTGAAATAACATAAAAGTGACCATCCAAAGTGAAGTACCTCATAATCTCCTCCGTGACATCTCTCCATATTTCCTTAAGAGAAGAGTGCATATAACCACCACACTTCACCAATTCCAACTTCCTCCACTCATTATGTTTGAGGAAGACATCCATAGCTGGGCCAAAATCATTCTTGTCTCTGTAAAACTTCATCCTGTCCATCGGCATTCCAATAATTTCAGCAATTAATTCCTCAGTGATAGTAACTTCCTTGCCCCCAAATTCCAACACCCTATTGTGCCATGCCTCAAAAAAGTCTTGGGATTTCTTCTTATGATACCCGTGCAACCTCTCCATATAAGGGGTAACACCAACCGCTTCCAAGATTTCTCATAATCTATTGTTCACTTTGGCAGTGCCACAATACTTGGGCTCCAATCTATTTTGTCTCCCACCCTTGGTAGCAAAATGCAAAAAGAAAAGCAGTAGAAAGAACTTGCAAACACAGTAGATGAACTTAGAAAGCTTGCACCAGAAAATAAGAAACCTCAAGAAGGAAAAGGCTTCCCGACTACCCATAATCCTTGTGGAATTAACAATGTGGTAGAGGGAAATCATGAGAAGGGAAGGCCTAGTCATTCGAGCCAACACACCATACCTCCCGAAATTTCCTCTCAACAACAAAATAGGTAGACACATTAGGAACATGTGACTTCCTATCATCATAAAAAGAGAAAACATCTCAACACCTTTGAGCATCATGTTGAATAATCAAGCGAGCTTCTTAGGGTAGAAGATCATGTTCACCCCACACCTTAGCACCATTGACCCCATAATTGGTGAAGAAATTATCCAACCTATTTCCTTCTCTATAAACATAAGAGATAAGGCATTGATTGAAGGATTCTATAATATTGATGGAATCATTCATAAGCGCATTCACCATCCATGAAGGATATGACAACTTTTTAAGATTATTAATGATATTGCGCTAATATCCCTCAAGCCATACTTTAGTAAATCCTTTAGATTGTGGAAATTTCAACCCATGATAGGTTGCAGTTGCTTTCACTAAGTGGTTTTTATGGGTTCCCAAAGGGAGTGCCACTACGTAAATAGACCTACCATTAGAATATCTTAACACTCCCCCACAACTAGTAGGACCTGGATTACCTTTAGTGGCACCATCAATGTTCACTTTCACCCACCCAACCAGAGAGGCTTTCCACACCACATCCTCTCTCAACACTTTACCTTTATGAAGATGCTGAGAGATGTCACAAGATAAATTCCACTTATGGATAACCTCCTTATCCCCATAAGAAATCACCATCTTAGGACCATCCTAAAAAGAGGTCTAAGACAAGAAGTTTTCTTTGATAGCTGCACAAATCTTATGAGCCGCTCTGACAGATGAGAGAGCCAAATCCCTAAAGATCCTATTGTTTCTTTCCAACCATATACCCCAAGCCATATGAGGAAGGATGAATGACCAAAGAGAAATCAAAGTAGGATTCTTTGAGGGGGTGTTCCATTACAATAGTAAATCATTGAGGGAAGCTAGGAAAACCCAGGTAAGATCCCACATAGAGAGAAAAAACGCCCATATTTCACACACAAACCTGCAACCAATCAAAAGATGACAAGGATTCTCCGCCTCTTCTTCACATAAAAAATAATGATTATGATACATAAATCCTCTCCTCACAAGGTTATTAGTGGTCAATAGCTTACCTTAGCAGAGAAGCCAAAAGAAGATATTAGTTTTAGGAATCAACTTGGGATCCCAAAGGGAAGCCCAGAAAGGAGCAAGACCAATAAAAGAAGCTTGCAAGGAAAAATCCATGGAAACTAAAAATTTACCATTAGAAGAAAACCTCCACACAATCCTATACATTGAAGCAAGAGAAGGAATGTGAACAGAATCCAAGGATTTAGAGAGGACTTCCAAACTAGGAGCAAAATCATGCAAATTCTTCCAAACTAAATTACTTATATAATCAACCACAAAGCGACCAAACTACTACACACATAGGTCCATCCATGAGAGAGCACAAGGTTCATCTTTGAGTGGTCCATTCCCAAACCACCAATCCTCCCAGAACAAAATTCTTCTCCCATTCCCCAATTTCCATCTCAAACCTTTGGATACAATGGATTTTTATTTCACCATTGCATTCTAAAGAATAGACCAAAAGGAAGGAGAAAAACTATCGTATAGGAGAGCTCCAAACTGGTCCACACCCCTAAGATACTTTCTAGTAACAATACAAACCCATTCACAATTGCCACCGATTACATTCTAGAGCTACTTAGCCAGTAGAGCCATATTAAATTCTCTGATTTTGTGAATACCAAGACCCCTAGCCTCCTTAGGTTTACAGACTTCATCCAAGGATAAAAGATGAATCCTCTTATGGTATTCCACCCCTGACCATAGAAATTTCTTTTGAATACCTTCAATCTTATCCACAAATTTCCTAGGCATCTGAAAAAGACTAAGAGCATAAACTAGGAGATTTTGGAAAGTGGATTTAATCAATTGAATCTTCCCAATTTGACTCAACAAATCACCCTTCCAACCAGCAAGTTTAGCATTGAAATTTTCCACCAGACCCCTCCAAAAGGAATCAAGCATAAAATTCTAGCACAAAGGGATTCCTAAGTAAGATGAAGGAAACTCCCCAATCGAACACTAAAGAATACAAACTGTCCTTTGCTTCCTATCAATAGTAGTATTGTGAAAATAAACAGTGCTTTTAGGAAGACTAACCTTTTGACCCAAGGCCAATTCCTACAAGTACAAAATACTCTTCACAACCTTAGATTCTCTAATGGAAGACTCCCCCATCATATCATCGACAAATTGTTGATGAGAACAGATCAAGTTTCAAGAAGGAGATAGACCAACCAACTAACCAGAATTAACAAACCTCTGAATAAGTCTGCCAAGAGACTCCACTAAAATAATAAAGAGGAAGGGGGATATGGGATCCCCCTGATGTAAACCCCTAGAGCAACCAAAGAACTAAGAGGGTGAACCATTAACCAGAATAGAAAATTTGGGAGTAGATATAAGCTGTGAAACTAGAAAAACTAGATTTTCTCCAAAACCAAAGGTCTTTAAGATCATAATTAAGAATCCCCGGTCCACATGATCATAAGCTTGTATAAGGTCCAACTTCAAAAGAAAACCAAACATTTTATTGATAGAAAGGGAGTGAATATTCTCATGCACAGTCAAAACTAAATCAATAATTTTCCTTCCAAGAATAAATCCATTTTGTTGAATAGAGATAATCTAAGGAAGAATATTTTGAAGCCTGATCGCCAACATCTTAGAAAAAATATTATAAATAGAATTACATAAGCTGATAGGATAGAATTCCTCAAAAGAAAGGCCCCCCGACTTCTTAGGAACAAGAACAATGAAAGAAGTGTTAAGTTCCTTAAAGATTCTACCACTTCCAAAGAATTCCTTTGAAGCATCCACCACATACCTAGCAACAATATCCCAAAAATTCTGAAAGAAAATCATAGGAAAACCATCAAGGTGCGGGGCCTTGTTACCTTTAAAAGAGAAGATAGTATTTCAGACCTCCTCCTCTAAAGGAATTTGAACCAGCTTCCAATTGAGATCAACCATTATAACACTAGGGATATCCTAGAGAAGATCATCTTGGTAGGATGAATCAAGGCCTGCATCATCCTTCAAAAGATCAAAGAAGAAAGATGAGGAAACACTAATAATATCCTCATCCTTATCCATCACTAGATTATTGAACCTGGTAGAATCAATGTGATTAGATGCCCCGTGTTTCAATGTAGTTAGGTGAAAAAAATTAGTGTTCCTATCACTACTATTTAACCACATAACATGAGACCTTTTCTTCCAATATTCCTCCTCCCAAGCCACAATGTTATGCAACTTTGATAGAAGAATATTCTCCCTTTGAACAAGATCACCAACATCACCCTAAATCTAGATAGCACTCTACACCACCTGGAGATCCTCCTTAATCTTATCCTTCTCCAAAAAAAATTGACCAAAGGATTTCTTATTCCATATTCTCACATTGGTCTTAACAAAAGAAATTTTTTTAGCCACCCTATACAAAGCAGACCCATCAACCTAGATATTCCACCAAGAGAGAATCTTATCTTTCAAATCTGAAAGGAAAAACCTTCTTCCCCCCTAAAAGGTCCACAAAGAGAGAGAGAGAGAGGAAAATGATCTGACCCTACCCTAGTAAGAGAAAAAAGGGAACAAGAATAAAAAAGAAGCCAATCAGGAGATATGAGAGCACGATCAAGCTTCACCTAAATTAAAGCATTACCAGACCTCCGATTAGACCATGTGTAAGAGGCACCTTTCAAATCTAGATCAAGGGGAGCATTATTATTAAGTAGTCCCATTAAATCAAATTTGTTGTCGTTCACCACCTGTGATCCTCCCATTTTATCAGAATCATGAAGCGAAGTGTTAAAATCCCCCATCACCAACCAATTTGATGAGGGGTGAAGGGCCTTAAACTAGCTAAGATTATACCAAAGTCGCTTCCTAGCCCTCTTACAATTAGGGGCATAAATATTAGAGAGAATCCAAGAGAACTTATCACTAATATTAGTAAAAGAGGTTGCCACATGATTACCATCAACATACAAATCCACTCCCTTAATAACCTTAGGATTCCAAAAGGTGAAAATCCCCCTAGAATCTCCACCAGCCTCAACACAATGCATCCCACAATCTTTAAACAACTTATTTTTAATTCTACTAAGTTTCTCTGATCCCATTTTGGTTTCTTGAATTAGAATGATATCAGGTTTATGATCTCTTAAAATATTAGCTAAGAGATCCTATTTATGAGGGCAGTTCAATCCCCTCATATTCCATGATATTATCTTCATGGGAATTTAGGGGATGTGCCCTTAGAGCACATTTACATCAGAGTCCTCTGGGTACCATCAACAATCTCTAGTCTACTTTCTTTATCCTAGGAGGAAAGGGTCAAAGGTCGACCTCTTCCTCTCAGTTCTTAGCTGCAATCAGGCCTCTAATGGTTTCTAATAGATACTCCCAGAGGGGGAGACCATTTCTTCCTATTTCTCCCTTTCATTGGAATGAATGGTTGTTCTTTCAAAACCTCATCTAACTCCTTTGAATTAGAATTCTCCACCAAGACCCCTCCCAAATCCAAAGGGATAGAATCAACAACCTTCTTAAGAGACATCATGTCCTCCAAGACATTAGAAACTAAAGGATAATGCAACACTTAAGAGACAACCTCCTCTTTCTCATACACTGCCTCTTCCTTTTGCTAAAAATTATTTAAACTCCCAACCTCCTCAATGTGAATAGGAGGAATCTTCTCCATAGAGAAAGTCATCTAATCATTCCCCTCTAACACCTCCACCTCCTTATTGACACAAGTGTCCTCAGGATCCACCTTATCCAACACATCTACCACCTGGGGCTGAACTGGCTTAGCCAAAGAAATTTTTGAAATAGGATCCTTTAGAACATCCTTAGGATCCTTGGAAGCATCCTCAAGAATAGGCACCCTCTCCTTTTCTCTCCATTGTTTTACCACAGGCTTGGTGACCTTCAGAGGGATTTTTTAGCCCAATGACCAACTTTTTTGCAATGAAATAACATGAAAGGAATGGATTCAAACACCACTACCTTCTCCCACACCCCAAGTTTGGAGTTAATCTTGACCATCAATGGAAGATCTGCAAATTGTTCAATGTTGACACAAAAACGAGCATAGACAAGAATTTTCTTAGAGGTAATCATTTGATCAATAGAAAGAAGGGAACCAAAGGTACTTGTTATTCCTTTGAACACTTCTTCGTCCCAAAATTCCATGAGAAGGCTAGGAAGCCTCACCCAAACTAGAGTAGTTGAAAAAGAGTATGAGGAGGGATTAAATCCCATTTCCCACCTTTTAGCAATAAAGAGGATTTTCCAATGAACCAGGGACCACCCATTAAGGTAGAGATGAAATCATCCTCAAAATTAAAAGAAAAAGAAAAGAGCCCCTTTTCCATGGCAGCAACATCAACTTGACCTTGGTCCCAATGATTGAAACAAAACTTGTGAACCAACTCAATGTGGGGTCGAGGCCCCATAAACTTTCCTAACAGATTCATATCCATATGAGACATGCTTTTCTCAACAATGCAATTTGGAATGAAGATAGACAACTTGCCTATAACAACATTAGAAACACAAGCCACCAGGGAGACATAATTTTACCTTTTGGTTTAGAGCCAAAGAGATTTGACCATTTTGAAGCTGACCCAAAAAAGGGCCCAGCACCTCCTGTCTTATCGTATAAGACATCAAGTGATTTGGAACCCGCACTCACAAAACCGCTAGACTATCTTGACCCAACTTTTTCAGAATTAAGATTCCCTTGCTTCAAGAAGGACAAGGGGGAAGGAACTTTCAAAGATTATTTCCCACTAAGAGAAGCATTAAGAGGAGGGGACCCACACCGCAAACCATCAGCAATAAACTCACCTCACATCACCTTGCCATTAGAAAAACAACTGTCATTATTGCCAACTCTAGGATCATAGTTTCCTGCCTTCACCAATTTTGAATTTGCTCCAATATCATCATCGCCACTAGAAGAGAGCTCCATTCATTACCAAAATATGCAAAAAATTAATTTTTCACAAGAAGAGAGCTTCATTCCTTGCCAAGATATTCATTGGTAGTTGTTTATTTATTCATGGTAGTTGTTTATTTAGTCATGGTAGTCATTTATTTAGTCATGGTAGTCATTTATTTAGTCATGGTAGTCATTTATTTTAGTCATTGTAGTCATTTATTTAGTCATTGTATTCATTTATTTAATCATTGTAGTAATTTATATTAGTTATGGTAGTCATTTATTTAGTCATGGTAGTCATTTATTTAGTCATGGTTTAGTCATTTATTTGGGTGGATCAATGATTCAAGTTACAAATGAAATCTAACATAATTAGTACTCACAAATTTATGCATATAAACTTCAAGTATCATAGATATTCAAATGTTGAGAGAAACACCATGAAATGAAGACTAAAATGCTTGAACAAATATTATTGATCAGACACAAGAAGAGCCACAACATAGTATTTATGAGTGGAGAAAAACCACTCTAAAAATTTACTTCATTAAGCCTTATTGGAAAATCAAAACCTCTTACATTCAATGTCTCAATGACAACTGCCTCATTGGAAAAGAAAAATCAAATTTGATAATGAAACTGGAAGGAAAATCAAGTTTGATAATGAATGAAACACTTTCACAAAAGATTTATAGAAAATAGCCATCCCTTGCAAGGGGGGACTCTTTGGTAGAAACCAAGGTAAAAATATAATGAACTTTGTTAAAATTCCAAGCATCATAGAGTAGGCATTCATATATTGTAATGCTAATTTTCCACAGCCTCTTCCTCTACCACGACCACCTCTGTAAAACAACATAATGGAGAAAATGATGAAATATACTAAGAATATATGGTACTTCATTAACAATTTATTTCAATGACCAAATACAAGAAAGAGAGCACAAGATGGATATGCTATATAGGGCACCCACTATACATGAAATTTTAGATTTGATCACAATATTTACAAAAATATAAACAAATATGTCCTTACAAAGCCTCTTGAAGATTCTTTTAGAAATTGTAAGGGAAGTGAGTGTTAGTCACAATTGTTTTGTAGAAAAATTTGTAATCTTGATTCTTTTCAATCTAAATAAGGGTGTCTTCCTTCTATCTCATTACCTTATAACCAAAAATTTCACTCTCAGAATCCCCTGCATACAAAAATTTAAGGAAAAATTTAACCATTTCTGGTGTGACTTGGTGCACTCCTTAGGGGAGCAGCTTGTGGATTGTTCCTAAGTCCTTTCTGGGACATCCAACTCTGAGAATGGGACAACCAAATAAGATTCTCATGAAGAGAAAATCAACATTCTTGTCGTTCCTTTCGTGCACCTTGGCCTTCGATGCACAGGGGTGTATGGGCCTTGAGTTCTAGTCTCGGGCATTACACCCTAGGAACTCTTGATGGCCCTTTCACTGCATGTGCACCCAAAATATTATGGGTTACACTACAATCCATTTGAAACTCAACCTCAGCTCGGCTCCATGGAACTGTTCAATAAATGCATAAAATTAGATGCATAAATTTAAGGAAAAATAAATGAATAAAAATAAAAATAGATGCATAAATTTTCATTTGGAATTTAATAGTAACAGCCACCCAATACCATTATTAGGTCAAAACCAATGATTTTTCCTCACTCCGCAGATTGTTGTCCCACATTCTCCTCTTGTCTGTCTTTGTGTATTCCGCCATTTTTTATTGCTTTCACCACTACTATTGGATTCGGGTCTAATTTTTGGAGCTTTCCCCACCACTACTGGTTTCGACTCCTCCAAACTAGTCCCTGCCGCTATTGGTTTCGGATCCTCCACCACTGATATTCATCTTTCACTTCTCCAATTCGGTGAGTTGAAACTGAAAATAAGGTTTCCACTAGGGCTTTAGAGAATGTTTATTAAAATGAAATTAGGGCGAGCGATAGGTTTTTCATTTTGCTCGCTAAAACAATTTCAAAATGGAATGTAAAATATATATAATCTAGTTCATAAATCTCCCGCTTTCAATAAATATTATTAAATATATTATAATATAATATAATTTATAATACAATATAATAATAAAATATAATATTATTATAATATAATAATATTATATTATATAATATAAATATTATATCATATCATATTATATCATGTTATATTATATCATATTATATTATAATATATTATATTGTATTGTATTGTAATATAATATATTATTATTATATTATATTATTATACAACCCACTCCCTCAATTTGAAATATTTTTTTTAATTATCCACTTTAATATCATATTGTCTAATTTTTATTTGTGTGACTAATTATTTAGTTGTGTTTTTTACTTGATGATCAAATTAGTCACTTGCGATGATCAAATTAGTCATTTGTTTAGTCATTTATAGTTTTGTTGCAAGAAATGAGTAGAATTTAGTCATCTTTACTTGTTGTGGCTAAAATTTTTTGTCATGTAGCCATTTATTTCCCAAATTCTACAATAGCAACATGAAGAACATCACACAGGCACAAAGAAGCTATAGACAACTATTGAATGATGACTACTATATATAGTATTGAAATGAAGAATATCCTCTGAAACAGATGATGACTAGGATCAAGAAGACAAGAATCTAAATGAGTATCCCCAACAATACTACTCAAATCAAATGGAAAAAAAAGGAAAATATTTAGAACTCGAATCTATACAAATGGCACATGAATCTGCATGAGTGAACCCATCAACACTACTCAACATGCAAGATACAAACCATAGGTACCAATAGTCTGAAGAACATTGATCAAGTGAAAATGGAAGGTCACGTCTAAAAATAGAAATGTAAGAGTTTCCATATGGTAAATACCCCATCTCACTAAAATGCATGGATAACCAGCCAATGCATCTACCTAGTACATAGGTACAAGAACTAGATGCATAAATCACTCAAAAATGAACCAAGGAAGCATTAGCACCAATAGTAGAAACCCCCAGGAAATAATGTAGAAAGGGAGATCCAAGATAGGTACACTAAAACTATGTGTCACCAAGAAGTGCATGTAGGAAAATAAAGAACATCTAAACATGCAGCTAAAAGTACCTGCAAATAAAAAGGGTGGAACACTCACTTGATAAAGGTGTGGTGGAAAAAAAAAGGCACTCAACCCATCCATGACACTTTATAGCATAGTGCAAGTACAAAAGGAACAACAAGATGTGCAAAATACCCAAAAATTATACACCAGAATGACACCAATCTTAGTGTGTATGAAATAAAATTACATACAAAAGATGCTCAAAATCCCCAAATAGGACAGAATGCTATAAATACATATACAACCTAAAACAAGTCATCTCACGTAAACAAAAAGTTTTTAGGAGCTAAAATGTCCAGGTAATTTACAAAAATATGAAAAAAAAAAAAAAACTAAGTTAAATGTACTAGGATAAAAATATAAAAAAAGTACATGGATGGTTGTGAAGAGCTCTAAAATACCATCCCAACATCATTGAAATTATGAAAAAAAGAGAAATAGGTCAAAATTTGTGAGCTTAAGAGTGAAAACAACACTTATGACTTTGACAAGCGATAAAATGTATCATCATCAAAATATGGTGATGAGACCCACACCACTAGAAATTAAATGGAACCATCTTTCCAAAAATATCTTGTTTAACAAATTTTGATACCGTACACCCAAGCTATGGCCAAAAGAAAAAAAAATCTCCTTTAAGGCTAAAAGGTCTTAGAAGGGGCCCTATTAGTAGTCTATATGGTTGGCATCATGTCGACATTAGCATGATGTGGGTAGAATATATCGAGAATATTCCTTCCTATTCAGAATAAAATTTATCGATCGATAATATGAAAACTACTGGATATGCCATGTAACACCAGAATATTCTTGATTTTTTACTACTAGTTGGAAAAGGGCGAATGTTGGCTAGACAAAGTTTGTTTGGCACCAAAAAAAAAAATTAGGAAAATTGGAAAGGGCAAGGCCATTGGCTAGTGGAACAAAAGGTCGTTGACCGACTTTTAAATGTCGTTGGTCAGCTAAAATGTCATCTATCAGCACAAAATCCATCGGTCAATAGTTGCAAGGGGGCTCACATAGTACAAATGGGGTCGACGAAGGTACCCTGCATAAGATGTAAAGAGACTATATTTTTTATTTTATTTTTTTGAATTTCTAAAACAAAAATAAACAAAAAAATTGACCTTTAAAAAAAATCATTTTTTTGAAATGTGTGAAGTGCCATACAAGACCCTATGGCAAAAAAATTGCCTCCAGGACTCCTGATACTAAAATTGGGTGAATTTTACATCAAAATTTGTCAAATCCTCCTCTTGAATGTAATGGTGAGGACCTTTTTACACCAAAGTGAACCAAAAAATTGGCCAACTACAAAAAGAGGAAAAAATAAATGGAGATTCCAAATTTGAAGCATGCAAATCCTAGTTGAAGAAAACTATTAAAAATTGAGAAGGGTTTCACTAAATCCAAGATTTGATATAATGTTAGAATTGTAAATAAACACAATACATAGGATCAAACAATGAAAAAAAGACACCTTCCACGAAAGAGATCTACAAAACAAAGATTTGTTATTCCTTAACAAGAAAAACTTACATAATGAAAAGCTTCTATATTGAATCTCCAAGGAGATTGAGATGTGAGATAATACAATGATGGTGAGTGCTTTATAGGAGTAACCATAAATGATAAAGGGATTAGATCATGACAAGTGTCTTCTATTGTGTTATGAGACCAATCAAACTCGAATAAAATATTCATCTTATTTTTATTAAACAATTTATTGCACATGTATCTAAAAGGTGGTTACAAACAAATTTTAAATGTTGGAAGTGATTAGTTATAGTTGGAAGTGATTAGTTATAATATTTTTAATTTAAAGTCAAAAGACAATTGAAAATATTAAATGTAGTAGCCCAAAGAAAATGTTTTATTGGGTACATGAGGCACAACCAATGGCCACAATTCATTACTAATTAATGGGACATGTGTGGGAGAATATTAGAACACTCGGTGATGAGTTTTCAAGGTAATAGGTCACAAAAAAATTAGCAGAAATTTGTTGAGAATTGGCTGGAAAAACACAAGAAGCGTCACGGGTACACGTAGCAAAGACTATGTAAAACCAACAAGTGAAAAACATGATGAAAAACATTGTTACAGGTTGCAAATGTTGTTTCATGTCTTTGTAAAGGTTATTTATTGGAATTTTAATATATATTGGACCCTATGTTGGTGGATGTATCTCAGTTTTGGGTGAACCACGTTAAATCATTGTGTTCTTCTTTTGCTGTCCAAAATTTCTATGTTTTATTTCTCTATTTTATTGAATAAATCTACATTTAATTGATTGAAATCTATCTTCTAACCCTAACAAGTGGTATTAGAGTGGGTTGTGTTCAATTATCCTTTGCAGGAAGGTCTCACAATTGAGTGGGAGTCTCATAGTTAAGTGGGAGTTATGGAAAACGAGAGTAAGTTGAAGGTAGACAAATTCAATGGGAAAAACTTCCAGTTATGGAAGATGAAGATGGAGGACTATCTTTATCAGAAGGATTTATGGCGGCCATTGGAAGGAAAAGCCAAGAAACCCCCAACTATGTCTGATGAGGATTGGGATATTTTGGATAGAAAGGCACTTGGAAGTATTCATTTATTCCTGGCACAATCAGTGGCATTTAATAATTCAAAAATAAAAGACAACTGAAGATTTGATGAAGAACCTGGCGAAACTATATGAAAATCCTTCAACTTCGAATAAGGTATTTCTTATGAAGTGTATATTTAATATGAAAATGGTAGAAGATGGGTCAGTTGTTGATCATTTAAATGAGTTTAATACGATTACCAATCAATTGACTTCTGTTAATGTAAACTTTGATGAAGAAGTTAGGGATCTTTTGATTCTATGTTCTTTTCCTAAAAGCTGGAATAGCTTGGTAATGACAATAATTCTATTTCTGGTTCAAATACACTTAAATTTGATGATGTTGTTGGTGTTATTTTGAGCGAGGAAATTTGTAGGAAAAGCTCAGGTGGTACATCCACATCAGGCAATGTTTCAAATGCAAAAAGTAGGGGAAGAACAAAGGAGAGAGAAAAGAATTTTGGAGGTCGTGGTAAGTCATGAGGAAAATCAAAGGACAAGAGGTCCCAATCCAGAGACAAGAAGGATTGTTGGTATTGTGGTAAGTTGGGTCATTTAAAGAAAGATTGTTGGTCTTGAAAAAATAAATAAGGAGACAAAAAGGAGGAAAATAAAGAGGAAAATGTCATGATTAATAAATCTGATGGGGATTCTTTGATTATTTCCCATGATAATGTTGATGATTCTTGGGTGTTAGATTTAGAGGCTTCATTTCATGCTACACCCCATAGAAGTTATTTTCTTGATTATTTCCAAGGGGATTTTGGGTTGGTTTATTTGGGAGATAATGAACCATTCCAGATTTTTGGAAAGGGAAGAATCAAGATTAAGTTGCAGAATGGGAATCATTGGCTACTACATGAGGTAAGGCATATTCCAAGGTTAAGTAGAAATTTAATTTCAACTAGGCAACTAGATGATGAAGGTTGTGTTGTTACATTTAGTGATTAAAATTGGAAGGCTACAAAAGGTGTCATAGTGGTAGAAAAAGGTGTGAAAGTAGGCACCTTATATCTTTGTGCAGGTCATAATATTCCTTCTACTTTAGCTATTGTAGATAAAAATCAATTTCCAAGAATAGTTGTTGTAGTTCAGGAGGTAGAAAATCAAACAATTATTGTGGATTCTGAATTAGCATTGTGGCATAATAGAATTGGGAATACGAGTGCAAAAGGTATGAAAGTACTTCATTCAAAGAATGTTTTACCAGGTCTAAAATGTGTTAATATGGATTTCTATGAAAGTTGTGTGTATGGAAAACAAAAGAGAGTTTTCTCAAGGATGGGAAGCAAAAGAAAGATAAATTGGAGTTTGTGCATATGAATATGTGAGGACTAGCTCAAGTATCTTCTCTCAGTAGCTCTTGATATTATTTCACTTTCATTGATGATGCAACAAGAAAGGTATGGATTTATTTCCTTAAGTAGAAATTTGATGCATTTGAAACTTTAAAAAAATGGAGAAGCTTGGTTGAGAATGAGATAGGTAAAAAGTTAAAATGTCTCAGATCTGATAATGGTGGTAAGTATTGCAGCAAATAGTTTGAATATTATTGTTCCTTTAATCATGTTTGTAGGTAGAAAATTGTTCCAAGGACTCCACAAGAAAATGGAGCGGTTGAGCACATGAAAAGAACAATAATGGAGCATACACAAATTATGAGATTGCATGCTAGGTTGCCTTTAAACATGGGGGAAAAGGTTGTAAACACTATTGTTTATTTGATTAATAGAGGTCCCTCTAATCCTTTGGGTTGTGGTATTCCAGAGGAAGCATGGATAGGTAAGAAGATGAGTTATTCTTTTCTCAAAACCTTTAGTTGTGAAGCATTTGCACATGTAGACTCAGAAAATAGAACCAAGCTTGATGCAAAATCAAAGAAATGTATATTTTTTGGATATTGAATTGATGAATTTGGTTATAGGCTTTGGGATTTTGAAAAACAGAAAATTATGAGAAGTAGGGATGTCATATTCAATGAGAAAGTGTTGTAAAAAGATCATTTGCAGCAACATGAGAAGAAAGAAAATGATTATGTAGTGTTGGATCATACTCCAAATAGTGATGTTCTAGTGGTTCCTCATGCTCCACAACAACAGCAACAACAAATACCACAAACTCCAGTGAATTTTAGATGATCTTCAAGGATAAGTAGACCTCCAAAAATATTTTCTCCCCCTTTGTATTGTATTTTATTAACTAATGTTGGTGAACAGGAATTCTATGATGAAGCTATGTAGGTGGATGTCAAGGGTCAATGGGAGCATGGAATGGAAGAAGAGATGGACTCCTTGCTGAAAAATTAGACTTGGGAATTATGCAAGTTGCCTACAGGTAAAAAGGATTTACCCAATAAATGGGTTTATAGGCTAAAAGAGGAAGATGGAGATAAGAAATGATTTAAATCTAGGTTAGTTGTAAAGGGATTTGCATAGAAAAAAGGCATTGATTTTGATGAAATATTTTCTCCAGTTGTTAAAATGACTTCTATTCATACTATTTTAATTATTATGGCTACTGAAGATTTGCATTTAGAACAACTTGATGTTAAAACCACTTTTATCCATGGTGATTTGGAAGAGGAAATATATATGGAACAACCATAAGATTTTGAGTTCAAAGGTAAGGAGAAACTAGTGTGCAGATTGAAGAAAAGTTTATATGGCTTGAAGCAAGCACCTCGGTAATGGTATATTAAATTTAATAGTTTTATGGCTGAGCAAGGCTACAACTGATGTAATTCAGACCATTATGTTTACTTTAAGAAGTTAGATCATGATAGCTACATTATTTTATGTTTATATGTTGATGATATGCTTGTAGTGGGGTCTAACATGGATCACATAAGGGAGTTAAAATAGCAGCTAGAAAATTCATTTGCTATGAAGGATTTGGAGGAAAGGAAACAAATCCTTGGTATGAAGATTACTAGAGATAGGTAAAATAGAAAAAAAAAAATTATCTCAAGTTTATTATGTTGAGAAGGTGTTGTAGAGGTTTAACATGGAGAATGAAAAAGCTATCAGCACACCTTTGCCCAGTCATGTCAAATTGACTAAGGATATGTGTCCTAAGACACAAGAGGAGGAAGGAAAAAAGTTCAAGGTACCATTTGCTTCAGTTCTAGGTACTTTAATGTATGTCATGGTATGCACAAGACAGGATATTGCACATGTCGTAGGAGTTGTTAGTAGGTATATGAGTCATCCTGAAGTTGAGCATTGAAATGCAGTAAAATGGATTCTTAGGTATTTGAGATGTACATATTAGATCATGACAAGTGTCTTCATCTTTTGTGATGAGAAAAAATGATCTAATAATATCTCACTTCAATTAATAGAAAAAAGAACTCCTAATTTTAGCTTAAATACCTGAAATAAATTAGACTAATAATCAATTAAAGAATATATGGTATATATGGTTATTTTTTCTTTAAAATTGTTTCTACTTTCTATAATTGTTAAAATATTGAAATTTACACAACACCCTCCTCAAAATATTAGTGTAGTAAGTGTTTCCACATACCTTACTTCCTTTCATTTGATATTAAAATATAATCACCTCAAGTTCTAGGTATTGCATAGATATTTTTTATTGATATTTATTTGAGTGGGAGCTTGTACAAAGATGGTTTCTATCTTATTAGAAATAGATATGGAAAACGTGTCAAGAATGGAGATGGAGAATTTTTCATGAAAAAAAAGTTTTGGAAGATCAAGATGTAGTATGTGATTGTAAACCAAGGTCTATGAAAAAAAAAATTGGAAGATCAAGATGTAGTATATTAAAGGGTCTTATTAGACTCAATGTAGTTGATTTATTCTTGTTGAATATGCATGAAGAGACTAACATAGTGAATCTATGGAAGAATATTGAAGAAATTTATCAAGATAAATCCTTGATGAATAAGCATTTCCTAAGAAATAAGTTGTATACCATCAAGATGGAGGATGGTGAGTCTATGGATTAACATATAAATTCCTTTAATATGGTAGTTACCTAGTTCAACTCTATGGGAGTATAAATGGAGGAGGAGATTTTATGTACAACTTTGTTATGTTCTTTGCTAGATTAATGGGAACAACTTGTTATGACCATTAGGAGCACTACCACCAAGTTCAAAATGGACAAAGTGGTTGTACCTTTTCTTAAAAAATAAATGAGAAAGAAGAGTTCCAAGTTGACTAAGGAGGCCCTAGTGGTTCATGGAAGATCAAAGAAAAAGGAAATAAGAAGGGAAATAAGTGTTGGTAGTTGTTGTCATTGATGTTATCACTAATAATTGTGTTGTTATCATTGATGTCAACACTAATGGTTTTTGTTGATGGACATTGTTGGTAGTTGTTGTCAACATTGATTATTAGTTGTAATTGATGTTAGTCTTTGGCATTGGTGTTGAACATAAAGGTGAAGAAAGCTTGAAATATGAACTTAAATAAGTGAATGAAAATCTAAAATATGTAGATTAACATTTAGCCTTGGTGTGAAGAAAGAATGAGAGAGAGATAGAAGAATCATAACACATGCAACAACAGATTTATGTGGAGAAACCCCGAAGGGAAAAAATCCACCACCGAAAGATAGGAAAGTATATTACTAATATTCTGAAATATTACATACAACAATAGCCTTCTCTTATCATCCCTATAGCACCCTGTTACCTTGCAAACCTAAAAAATTGAATTCATAAATAAATCTAGCTCAAGGCCCCTATTTAAAGAAATTTGTGAGGATGAAAACCACCATGGTTTCACCAAACAATAATCAGAAATACCTCCTCACAAAACTCATGCCTCCCTTCATCAAATGATCATGACATCCTAATAATATCCTCTTATCGATGCTCTTATAGCTATCATAAGGCATCACTTATGCATGGGTACCTGGGACCCAATATAGCATATTCTGTCATAGGAATTTGTCATACTATCATAAGAATTTGTCATACTATCATAGCATCTTATGACAACTGTCATACATGTCATAGATGCTCTTACAACAGCCTAACAACCTCATTCTAGAAGATTCTAAGTGGGACACCTAGCTATTTTTCCTTTTCCTAAATGACAAATAGTAACAGTAACACTACATTTACATTGTCTCTTTCACCACCGTTGGTCAAATGATTTCACCTCTTATGGGTAAATTTAGAAAACACTTTAGGAGAATAATTAATTAAATGATTTACAAGGGGTATGGCACCTAACTCCTAACATACTCCCACTTGACATCATACATTGTAAATTACACCCATAGAGATACAATTACATAGAATTAAGTATAGTGATCAAGGCCCATGGCCTTTCTGCACCAAGAGAACTTATCCATGGTGACTGGCTTCATAAGAGAATTTGCAACATTATCCAAAGTGTCAACTTTTTCAATCAAGACATGTCCATTGTCAACCATTTATCGCACAAAGTGATACTAAACATCAACATGCTTAGTACAAGCATGCTACATAGGATTTTTAGCCAAACATATGGCACTCTGACTATCACATCTAATCCTCACTATCTGACAATCAAAACCAATACCATTACCAAGTCTCTATAACTAAACCACCTCCTTAGAGGCATGTGTAGCAGCCATATACTCTACTTCAGTGGTGGAAAAAGCAACTGTAGGTTGTCTTTTATTTATCCAACTCACTACACTTCCAAACAAAGTAAACATATAGCCACTAGTGGACCTTCGACTATCCAAGTCACCTACCCAATTTGCATCAACAAAACCTTGTATGTCCAATGACTTATCAACATTTTCAGTACCATGATAAACCAAACAATAATCAAAAGTACCTCACAAATATCTAAATACCATTTTAACAAAATTCCAATGTTCTTTACCAGGGTTAGACATAAATCTACTTAGAACTCCCACTACTTGGGCTATATCTGGTCTAGTAAAAACCATTGTATACATTAAACTACCGACAACACTAGCATAAGGAACTTTAGACATTTAATCAACATCATCATCCAATTCAAGACACGTGTCTAAACTTAACTTAGTACCAACAAGAAATGGAATATTTACTAGTTTATAGTCCTGCATATTAAACCTCTGCAAAATGGTGTTAGCATACTTACTCTGACTTAACCAAAGATTTATGTGAACCCAATCCCTAATGATTTCCATCCCAAGAATATATTTAGTAGCCCCTAAATCTTTCATATCAAATGTGACAGAAAGCTGAGTTTTAAGTTCCCTAATCATTGCCTTATTATTACCAATGAACAACATATCATCCACATATAAGACAACAATCAGTATCAAATCATCAATAACTTTAAAATAAACATAGTGATCCTCTTCACTTCTAAAAAAACCCAACTTTAATGCAAAGCCATCAAACTTCTGGTACCACATCATAGGTGACTATTTCAAACCATATAGAGACCATTTTAACCTACAAACCAAGTGCTCTTTTCCTTTCACAACAAAACCGTTAGGTTGTTGCATATAAATTTCTTCCTCGAGATCCCCATGCAAGAAAGTATTTTTAACATCCATTTGTTCTATTTCTAAATCATAAGTAGCAACAATGGATAAAATGAATCTAATAGAATTTAACTTATCAACAAGAGAGAATATTTCACCAAAATCAGCTCCCTCTCTCTGGGAGTAGCCCTTGGCCACTAATCTAGCCTTGTACCATTCCAACTTACCGTTTACACCAAACGTCTTTTTATATACCCACTTACAACCAATGGCATTTCTTCCTTTGGGTAAACTAAAAAGATCCCAGGTGTCACAGTTTTTCAAATACATCATCTCATCTTGCATGGCCTACATCCAAGACTCGCATTCTTCTGAAGAGAGAGCCTCCCTGAAAGATCTAGGCTCATCATCAATACATAACAAAGAAAATTTACAATGAAAATCAGGTGGGCTATACCTGTCAACTATATTTTTTTGTCTTGTGGACCTTCTCAAAGGTGGAGTAAGAGGTTCTTCCTCATTTTCATCCTCACTGTTTTCAACTTCTTCTATTACAACAGATTCTTCAGAACTCTCTTCTTCTTCTCCATCTTCTTTTCCATCTCTCTATTCTTCCACATGTGCATCTTCTTGCTTAGTTTCAAAATGCACTATTTTTGACTTTTCCTTTGGTTGCTCATCTTCAGAGTTAGCTCCAAATTCCCTAAAAATAGCATCTCTATAAAATATCATCTTTTGTGTTAGTGGATTCCAAAGTTTATAACCTTTAACATTTTCACCATAACCTACAAAGATGCATTTTTAAGATTTGGGATCCAATTTAGACCACTTCTCTTTAGGCACATGAACAAAAGCCTCACAACCAAAGACCCTTAAATGTAAAACTAAAGGCTTTTTACCCAACCACATTTCATAAGGTGTTTTATCAACAAGAGCTTTACAAGGAGATCTATTAATTAAATAACAAGCAGTACCAACAACTTCTGCCCAAAATCATTTATCTAGCTTAGCACTACTTAACATGCTCCTAGCTCTTTCCATTAATGTACGGTTCATTTAATGCTGCCCCATTTTGTTGGGGTGTGTAAGGTTTAGTCTTTTTCGTAACAATTACTGCATGTTTGCAAAGATCATCAAATTCCTTAGAACAATATTCACCCCCATTGTTAGATATCAATACTGTTATCTTATAATCTATTTTCTTTTCAACCAATGCCTTAAATTCCTTAAATTTGGTGAAAACCTCAGATTTTGTATGCATAAAATAATTCCAAGTATATCTTGAGTAATCATCAATGAAGGAAACATAATAACGAGATCTACCCAAAGAATCTATATCCACTGGACCACATACATCTAAATGAATTAGTTCTAACAATCCATTAGCTTTATAAGTTCCTTTAGGAAATGATGACCTGGTTTGTTTACCAAACACACAATCCTCGTAGAAATCATTTTTACCAACAAAATAATCATAAATACCATCTACTAGTTTCTTATCAAGTATGGTCCTAAGACCTTTTTCACCAATGTGACCCAATCTATGGTGCCACAACATACATTCATTTTCAGTGCTAGTTACAAAAGAGTGACAAAAAGTAGAGGCATGTAGTGTAAACAGATTCCCTATCCAAGATCCTTCAGCAACCACCAAACTTTCTCTTACCATCCTGCAACTAGACTTGTCAAATGTCACATGCATTCTAGAATCATTCAACTTGGAAACCAAAATTAAACTTTTTGTAAGTCTTGGAATATGTAAAACATCATCAAGGATTTTAACGCTCCCATCACTGAAACACAACTTTACCTTTCCTTTACCAACAATCTTTTGTGAGCTATTGTCACCCATGAATATCTCTCCTCCATAATATTATTTGTATGTGGAAAACCACTCCTTATGAGGAGTCATATGGAAGGAAGCACCTGAATCAATAAGCCAAGCATCATTGCAAAGTGTGTTAGCTAAAATAGTCAAAGCATCAAAATCACCGTTATCACAAGACTTTTTTGTGGATGAATCTGCACTCATTTTCTTACTTCTACATTCCTTCTTCACATGCCCCCATTTACCACAGTTCCACCACTTCACTCTAGTCTTTCCAGGGGTCTTAGATCATCTTTTAGACTTATCCTTCTTCTTATCCCCTTTAGGCCCTTTCTCCTTGGGCCTACCTTGCACATGCAAGGAATCTTGGGAGACGCTATGCATGGTATTTCTCCTCATCTCCTCTAAAATAAGTATGGGAATAACATTATCCATCTTAGGTTCTACACCACCACTTGTTATAACAACAATTAAAGTTTCCCAAGAACTCGACAAAGAGAAAACCAATAAAATGCATTTATCCTCATCTCCTATTTTAACATCAATAGATGCAAGCTTACTTATAATCAAATTAAAAAAATTCAAATGTTCAACAATAGGATCACCATCCTTCATCTTTAATGAATATAAACATCTTTTGAGATACAATTTGTTAGAAAAACTCTTAGTTTGGTAGATTTCACCTATCTTCCTCCAAATCTTGTATGTCGTATCTTTTGAAGAGACATTCAGGAGGACAGAATTAGTGAGACACAACCAAATGGTCCCTCAAGCCTTCTTTTCTAACTTCTTCCAATCTTCATCCGATAAGGTTGAACTAGATGGCTTCATATCAACTAAAATCAGTAACCACTGATCTCTCTCCTCAAGGAGATCCTCCACTTTCAACTTCCACATATCGTAACTAGTGCCATTGAACTTCTCAATATCTTGATGAGAGGTGGAGGCCATGGTATGCAGTCTTTCACAAATCTACAAAACCCACAACACAAAATCTCCCACTGCAGCAAAATACCTTCAACACTTTAAAAGGAAAGTGTCCCTTCCTTAACAAAACCATTAGCTTTGATACCAAATTTTGAACATCAAGGTGAAGAAAGCTTGCAATATGAACTTAAATAAGTGAATGCAACTCTGAAATATGTAGATTAACCTTTAGCCTTAGTGTGAAGAAAGAATGAGAGAGAGAGAGAGATAGAAGAATCATAACACATGCAACAATAGATTTACGTGGAGAAACCCCAAAGGGAAAAAAAATCCACCACCGAAAGAGAGGAAAGTATATTAATAATATTATGAAATATTACATGCAGCAATAGACTTCTCTTATCATCCTTGTAGCATCCTGTTACCTTGCAAACCTGCAAAAATGAATTCATAAATAACTCTAGCTCAAGGCCCCTATTTAAAGAAATTTGTGAGGATGAAAACCACCATAGTTTCACCAAAAAATAAGCAGCAATACCTCCTCACAAAACTCATGCCTCCCTTCATGAAATGATCATGATATCCTAAGAATAGCCTCTTACAGATGCTCTTACAACTATCATAAGGCATCACTTATGCATGGGTACCTAGGGTCTAATATAGCATATTCTGTCATAGGAATCTGTCATATTGTCATAGGAATATGTCATACTGTCATAGCATCTTATGACAATTGTCATACATGTCATAGATGTGCTTACAACAACCTAACAACCTCATTCTAGAAGATTCTAAGTGGGATTCCTAGCTATTTTTTCCTTTTCCTAAATGACAAACAGTAACGGTAACACTACATTTACATTGTCTCTTTCACCACCGTTGGTCAAATGGTTTCACCTCTTATGGGTAAATGTAGAAAACACTTTAGGAGAATAATTAATTAAATTATTTACAAGGTTGATGGCACCTAAATCCTAACAATTGGTTGTCTTTATTACATTCAGTTTGGAATAACATTTATAGGATTTCATGCCTTATCAAAGAAGAGAAGAGTTGAATAAGTTCTTGATTGTATGTCATGCCTTATCAAAGAAGAGAAGTGTTGAACAAGTTGAACAAGTTCATGGTTGGATTTCTTGCCTTATCAAATAAGTATTATTATTGATGTTCATATAATGCATTATTACTAACAACGGAGTTGTTTTCATGATAATATATTAAGATGAGGATTAGAAGCATGACTAATGTTGGAGATATGATCTACAAGAGAATGATGTTCTTGATAATATATATTTTTCTGAAAGGAATTTTTGGTCTCCGCAAGTTGCACAAATATTTCTATCTCGAGAAGTTGCATTGAAGTATGTCTAGGAGAATGCTTTACATTCCTCCATTATTGTAGTTCTAGTCTTACATTTTGGTATTCAATAACAGTTATTTTTGTATGTTGCACTCCTTATTTTTTTAGATCACCTGTGTTGTTGAGGATGTTCCTATGAATTGCAGTAGGTTGGTAGTGTACTAGTCCAAAAAATGTTCCACATTTCTTCACATTGATGTTTCTGCTCCTACAACTTGATGAATGTGTTCACAACATCTGTGCAATGTCTTAATTCCAATCTCATATGTTGTAGTGGTCCACAATTTTTTCTGTAAATGTTACATCATTGGAGTATGTATTATGTGTTTCCTTAATAGATTTTTTTGTAGGTTTGTGGTGGTTGTTGGTGGCATGATACTATGAAAAAAGTGTATGGAAGTGATGTTGGATTTTCAAGGAACATCCCTATGTGATCCACATGTTTCTAATTGGCCACTTTGGTGTCACATTGTGTCTTGAGTTGGATTTATGGGTTATTTGTGGGTATCTAGTTGACAAGGCTTGTTCCTCTATTTGGGTCATGTGCTTGGGGGGTTGTACCAATAATGGAAGGTGTGTCATGATATATTTTTTGGAAAAACAATGACAAAAAATTGAGAGGGGGGTGAATCAGTTGTCACAAAATATTTAAACTTCTTCTAACCTTAACTTAATCTTAGATTTGATGAAAGATTAATAAACCATAAACAATTAGCACATCAGAGAGATAGATAACACCAAGATTTTTATGTGGAAACTCTGTTAGGGGAAAAACCATGGTGGATGTTAGTCCACAATATTATACCCTGTTAAAAGTATAATGATAAATAAGGGGAATGCACATGCATTCAAGCACACTTCCTAGAGCTCACTGCTCAAATACAAAAGAGGACTCATTGTCCAAAATTAGTTTGGATTAAGACCATCCAAAATGTGAACTGAGAAAATAGATTCTACACAAGACTAATTACAGTTCTAGTTAGGCACAGAAAAACCTTCTTCACTCTTCACTCAACTTCCTCACACCTTGCTCAATCTTCTTCACACTCTACTCTGCAATCAAATGATTTGGAAACTATTAACACATCTGTAATTTCTCTATCATACATTTGTTCTTATGCACACACTAACTTCACTCAAACAATCGCTCTTATATATTCGCAACATGAGATAACAACAACTTAGTCGGCCAGGGATATAAAACATATTTTCAATGTCGGCCCAAATTTACAAATAAATTTACAATGTGAATCCACCAAGGTTGGCCACAACATAGTGGAGACCCAAATTAAGAACTCCAACACAAAAATACTTCAATTAATTTCACCTCGAATATCCACAACATGCTACCATCAACATGTCATTCAGGAACATGAATGGTAGAACATACAGAGAAAAATCTTTGACCATGAGCACACCGATCAATGTGAACATACCACAAAGATAGAGCATGATCTAGAAGCATCCAACATCAACAACAACTAATAGAGAAACATCTGCAACAACAGAAACATATAAACTACAATCTGGAATACTGACAGAACCCACAGAAATACTGTCAAAACATAATTATTCACAACATGATCAAATCTTCACGCGGACCTCTAAAAATTTTGATGGATAAACTAGATACACTCAGTAGAAAACCATTTAATCCACAACAACTGATCTTTGATGTACAAAACAAGATACCTTCAAGACCTTCACAATTCCACTGGGAACCTAGAACACTTCTTTTAACAGTTTTCTCAATATCCTCGACATATACAGCCTTCAATACACCAAATACTAATAGTGTTGACATCAATGACAACCACATATCAGCAACACATTGGTAGTATCCAACAATCTCCCCCTTTGGCATTGATGGCAACACACGATGTGAAAAACACCATCAACCCAACTCTCAATCAACATTTACTCCTTAAATTCTGACTCTTCTTTTGTCCACTCTTCTCAAGATAATCAAAAAAATTTCACATTACACTTCTCCCTCTTTGACATCAATGGAAAAGATAAGCATTATCTTTCCACATACAAGATCTGAATTACGTATATGCACATCTAAGTACTCCCCCTGAGTAGCAGCCATGGAAACATTAATCTGGATTAGAATATGATGATGAAATGCATTGATTGATGCAAATTAATGCATCCTTAGTTCATATCAAGAGGGGTAATCACCCCTATCATCCTTCTAAGATACTCAAAATTATCCTTCAGCAATGGCTTGGTAAAAATGTCTGCAATCTGCTCTTTGGTAGGCACATACTCCAGTATGACTTCTTTCTCACTTACTATCTCCCTCAAAAAGTGAAACTTGATTGATATATGCTTGGTCTTAGAGTGTAGCATCATATTCTTAGAAATGTTAATAGCGCTTGAATTATCACAATATATGGCAATAGGTTCATCATATACTACTCTGATATCTTTCAACATATGTTTCATCCACATCACTTGAGTACAATTATTAGCAGCAGCAATATATTCTACTTCAGCAGTAGATAGAGAAATGAAATTTTTCTTTTTGCTCAACCAAGACACCAGCTTCTTCCCTAGGAAGAAGGCACCACCACTAGTACTTTTCTTGTCATCTACATTTTCAGCCCAATCCGCATCAGTATATGCATTCAAAGTAAGATCATCATCCTTAGGATACCAAAGTGCAAAATCAGTTGTTCCTTTTAGATATCTTGAATATTATCTTTACAGTTGTCACATGAGACTCTTTTGGATCAGCCTGAATGCTAGAAACCATACACAAAATTCATAATGCTTGGTCTGGTCTATGTTAAGTAGACCAAACCACCAATCATAGATTTGTACCTTGTTTGATTTGGATTAGGAGAATCATCATTTTGTGTTAACTTGCATCTAGTTATCATAGGAGTACCACATGCTTTGAATCATCCATGCCAAGCTTCTTCAACAACTCTCTCACATATTTGGATTGGGATATGAAAATACCCTTGTCTAACTGAGTAACTTGCAATCCCAAAAAGAACTTCATCTCTCTAATCATATTCATTTCAAATTCATTCTTCATTTCATCAACAAACTTCATACATAGATTATCATCTCCTCCAAAAATAATGTCATCAACAAATACCTCAATAATCAAATCTTTATCATGATCCAATTTGAAATACAATTTGTTGTCAGTAGTAACTTTATTGAATCCAAGCTTCAGTAAGTATTTTTCCAATCTAGCATACCATGCTCTGAGGGCTTGCTTGAGTCCATATAGGGCTTTCCTCAGTCGAAAAACCATGTTTTCCTCATCAATTAGTTGAAATCCATTTGGTTGTTCTATGTATACTTCTTCTTCTAGCTCACCATTTAGAAAAGAAGACTTCACATCCATTTGATAGACTTTATAGTTCTTATATGTAGCATAAGCAAGAAATAATCTTACAGTTTCAATTCTGGTAACAGGGGCAAATGTTTCTTCAAAATCAATACCTTCCATTTGTGAATACCCTTTACATACCAGTCTTTCTTTGTTTTTGACTACTTCACCTTCTTCATTTAGCTTATTCTGAAAGACCCATTTAGTACCAATCACATTTTTATCTTTAGGTCTAGGAATAAGTACCCATGTATTATTCTTTTCAATCTGCATCCATTCTTCCTTCATAGCTTCCATCTAGTGTTCATCATTGCAAGCTTCATTGACATCTTTAGGTTCAATCTTGGAAATCAGGCAATACTATTCTGTAATCTTTCTTCTAGTTTGCACATCTTTATTTGTATCCCCTATAATTTGATTTTCAGAATGATTTAACTTTACATACCTTGGGGTTTTAGGGTTCTCTCAAACTTTCGATTCTTCTGTTCTTCTTCTCCACTTGCACTTTTCTTTGCTTCCTAACTATCCTAACCTACCAAAACAAAAAGAACATATGGAACATATGGCACAATTTGAAGTTGATTTTGTGTCTGAACATTCTTCCCTTTTTTTGTATTTTTTTCATCTTAATCATATCCACAATATCTGGATGATTTAGCAGAATTCTCATCAACTATGACATTTGCACTCTCAACCATTTTTCTTAGTCTTCTATTGTAGCACCGAAAGGCCTTGCTTCTAGTGGATTAGCCTAGAAAGATTCCTTCATCGCTTCTTGTATCAAACTTTCCTATATCATCATCTCTCTTGATGTAGCATTTGCTTCCAAAGATCTTGAAATACTTAACAGTAGGCTTATAACCAGACCATAGTTCAAAAGGAGTCTTACCAGAATTACCATTAACATTTACCCTATTCAAAGTATACACAATAGTGCTTACAGCTTCACTCCAATAGATGTGAGGCACATTTCCTTCAATCATCATTGTTCTAGCAACATCCAATATTGTTATGTTTTTCCTCTTTGCAACTCCATTCTGTTGAGGGGTTCAAGGAGTAGATAACTATCTTCTAATTCCATGCTCTTCACAAAAGGAATTGAACTCCCTAGAGGTGAACTCACCACCTCTGTCTGACCTTAAGCATTTCATTTTCAGACCTTTCTCATTTTCTTCCATTTCCTTGAAACTTTTTTACTTTTCTAATGCTTCACATTTTTCTCTTAAGAAAGAAACCCATATCATTCTAGAGTAATCATCAATAATCAATGTAAAGTACCTTTCACCATGGATACTTTTGACACTGGAGGGACCACATAGATCAGTATGCACAAGCTCCAGTAATCCATTTGAATGATGTTGTTTAGTCCGGAAAGAAACTCTTATTTGTTTTCCCATCTAACACTCCTTGCAAATTGTGCTAGCAGGCTTCACTAACTTAGGTAGATCTCTTATTGCTTGAGTGGAACTTATTTTGACTATGTTATCAAAATTCACATGACATAGCCTTCTATGCCATAACCAGATTTCATCTACTTGAGCAATTAAACAACTTTCACTAGCAGCATTCAGGTGAAAAATGTTACCTTTTGTATGTTTACTTGAAGCAATTATATTTCCAGAGCTTCCAAATATCCTACATCTTCCATATTTGAACTGAAGATCATAACCCTTATCCACCATCTATCCAACACTTAATAGGTTGTGCTTTAAGCTTTCAACATAAAGAAAATCATCAGTGTTATTCTTTCCTCCAAGACAAATAGATCCTCTACCACGAATCACACAAGCATTGTTATCTCCAAATCTTACAATCCCACTGTCATAAATCTCTAGACTTACAAATTTGCTTTTTTCACCAGTCATATGATGTGAGCATCTACTGTAAATGACCCACTCATCCTTTTCTTCAATTTGGGTTGCAAGAGCTTTCTCAACTGTAGTAGATTCAGTAGCAATAGGACTATTTTCCTTGATAGCAATGAAAATCCAATCATCTTCATTTCCATTATCTTTATCAGACTCAACATCAGTTATTCCTCCTTCAACAAAATAACATTTCTTTTGGAATCTAGATTTGTAAGGATTAGATCTAGGAACTCTTTCAAGACACCTTGATGCAAAATGACCTATTTTACTGCAAGAAAAACATTTGATAGGAAACTTTCCTTTATACTTACCTTGCCCTCTTCCTTCTTTCTTCACAATCAATGCTTCCAATTCTTCTAGTTCTCTTTCTTCATCTTCAAGTTGTTTCATTTCTTCCTCATACTTGAATATATTTCTAGAACTCTTTCTTGGATCATATCTTTTCTTATTTCTTCTAGATACAGTAGCCTTAAATGCAGTTGTAGTCTTAGGAACAAAATCACCAAATTTGCTCAACTCAAAGGTAGCAAGTTTGCCAATTAGTGTATCCCTTGTCACATTTGTCAATGATTTGGTTTCTTCAATAGCATGAGCCTTTTCTTTGTAGGAGGTAGACAATGATCTAAGCACCTTAGCCACAATTTCTTCCTCTTCC
Organism: Sequoia sempervirens; assembly: GCA_007258455.2. Classification (NCBI taxonomy): domain Eukaryota; kingdom Viridiplantae; phylum Streptophyta; class Pinopsida; order Cupressales; family Cupressaceae; genus Sequoia; species Sequoia sempervirens. Next base: position 721,565,796 of record VDFB02193867.1, read on the forward strand.
AGGATACCACTGGCAAATCTAATGCCCATCACTAGTTCATTTACTCTTTGCATAAAAGAAGAAATATTTTCATCTTCACCCATTATCAGATTTTTATATTTACCTTTCAAACTCTGTAGCTTAGCCATCTTCGCATGTACATCTCCTTCATACAAAGCTTTCACCTTTGTCCACATCTCATGAGTTGTCTTTAGACCTAACACATTTTTCATTTTCGAATATGTCAGAGCACTCAGCAAAGCTTCCATGGCCCAGACATTATTCTTAGCCTCTTTGATTTCATCAGGAGTGGAAGGACCACTTGCAGGAATAACATATATGTTCTTTGTAATTTTCCAAAAAGGTTCACCAATACACTTCAAATGACACTCCATCCTAGCTTTCCACAATGAGTAGTTTGTTCCATCAAATCTAGGACTGTCCTTCTTGTATGATGCTATCTCGGATCACCTCAAGATTTTAAACTTCTTTAGAGGAACCTTCTCTAATACCAATTGTTGGAAAAACAAGGATAGACAACTGAGAGGGGGGGTGAATCAGCTGTCACAAAATATTTAAACTTCTTCTAATCTTACTTAACTTAATCTCAAATCTAATGAAATATGAATAAACCATAAATAATTAGCACATCATAGAGACAAAGAACACCAAGATTTTTACGTGGAAAACCTATTAGGGGAAAAACCACGGTGGATGTTATCCCACAATATTATACCCTGTTAAAAGTATAATGAGAAATAAGGGGAATGCACATGCATTCAGACACACTGCCTAGAGCTCACTGCTCAAATAGAAAAGAGGACTCACTATCCAAAAGGAGTTTGGATTAAGACCATCCAAAATTTGAACTAAGATAATAGCTTCTACACAAGCCTAATTACAGTTCTAGTTAGGCATAGAAAAACCTTCTTCACTCTTCACTCAACTTCTTCACACCTTGCTCAATCTTGTCCACACTCTACTCTGCAATCGAATGATTTGGACACCATTCGCACATCTACACTTTCTCTGGAATACATTTTCTCTTATGCACACACTAACTTCACTCAAACAATCACTCTTATATATCCGCAATATGAGATAACAACAACAACTTAGTTAGTCAGGGATATAAAACATATTTTCAATGTCGGCCCAAATTTACAAATAAATTTACAATGTGAATCCACCGAGGTCAGCCACAACATAGTGGAGACCCAAATTAAGAACTCCAACAAAAAAATACTTCAATTAATTTCACCTCAAAGATCCACAACATGCTACCATCAACATATCAGCTAGGAACATGAAAAATAGAACATACAGAGAAAAATATTTGACCACAAGCACACTGATCAATGTGGACATACCACAAAGATAGAGCATGATCTAGAAACATCCAACATCAACAAGAACTAATAGAGAAACATTCACTATAACATAAACATATAAACTACAATCTGGAATACTGACAGAACCCACAAAAATATTGTCAAAACACAGCACGATCAAACTTCATGCGGACCTCTGAAACTTCTAGTGGATGAACTAGATACATTCATAAAAAAACCCTTTAATCCACAACAACTAATCTTTGACGTATAGAAAAAGACACCATCAAGACCTTCACAGTTCCACTAGAAACCTAGAACACTTTTTTTAACAATTTTCTCAATATCCTCGACATATACAACCTTATATACACCTTATGATAATAGTGTTGACATCAATGAAAACCACATATTAGCAACACATCCATAGTATCCAACAATATTTGGGACCTAACCTATCCTATTTAGGACCGCATCACGTAAATTCAATTGAAAAAGTGTTTATGGGCTGATTGGTTATGTGCTTCAATGTCTCATCCACATGTTTCTTTCATGCCAACTTAGTTTGATGTGTGCATGTGTGTAAATGATTTTGGATCACATTGAAATAAGTGTTAAGATTATTTTTTCTCCTTTCTATCCTTTGGATAGGACCATATATGTTGACCTAACTGAAGAATTAATGTGTTGTGATGTATATAAATGCAACATTATTTTAGATGCAACATGAAAGTATCAATGTACAAGTTTGAAAGTGTGAGTGAGATGTATTGAATATCTAGTAGAGATAGTGTTAAATATTGTGAAAGGAAATATAAATTATGCTTAAATGCCTTAGTCAATAGAGAGTTGTGTTGGAAATATTTACATAATTCCCTTATATATCTTTTGTATCCTACTATAAGATAGTGAATCTCATCAAGTCCTCTATATCCTGCTTCTGGAGTTGGTTGTTACTTCAGTGCTGCAAGTCCTTTTTGTATCTTTCGCTAAGATAGTGATTCTTCTTGCAAGTCTTTTGATAGTGATCCTTATATTGTTAGTTAACTCTCACCATGGTTTTTCCCTCATTAGATTTTCCATGTAAATATGGTATCTCTTTGTGCATGTGTGTGTTCTCTATATCTTTCTCTTTTTTGTTGATCTGGTTACTACTATATCTTTTATTGGTAAAGTTTGTTGAAGGTGTTAAATATTCAAATTTCTAGATTTTTCTCTATTACTGCTTTGCTTAAAGTTCCATCTTTATCTGCATAATGAGATTGAGTTGTGCTGAAAGTTTCAAGTTCCAGAAGCGATTAAGTTTTGTATAGACTAATTTACCCCCCTCTTAGTATCTAGAAGTGTTCAACAATTGGTATTAGAGCCATGTTCCTCTATAGAAGCTTAACAACTTGAGGCAAAGATCTAGGATGACACATATGTTGGGATATGGTGTTGTACACCATTGCATAAAATGATTTATTATAATGTTGTAATTAAATAATTATTTAGTTGTGATGCACCTTGGTAGTGTGGTTAATCACACCAGGTAATTTTTTGGGGCACCACTTCATGTTGTATTTTAACATTGTATTATTATGTAATGTGTGGGAGACATGTGATAATAATTTAATATTGGGGATATTAAATAAAGTGAATTCTTAGTACCCAATATTAAATAAGGTGTTAGTGGTTTTGTATTCACATAATTTTATGGTACAAGGTTTTATCTTACCACTAGTTGTATTTTTTTGAGCTTGAGTCTATAAAAGTAAGCACATGTTTAATACTTAAGGTTGGCTGAGTGAGTGGGTTGTCATTATTGAGTCTTTTTTAGGAGTGAATTTGTGAAGCATGGAATGTGATGTGTGGATACATGCTTGGACACATTAGAATGTATTGGAGGGTTTGATGCTTCAGAGGTATTCATTGTAACTCTTATATTGCTTTATTGTTGAATAATACTTTAGAGTATGGATGCTTTTGGAGACTAGGTTTTTCCCTCTTGAGGGTTTTCCCAGGGTATATCTTGTGTTACCTTGTGAATTTTTTATTTAATATATGCATTATAGTTACTTGTATTCATGTTTATCTCTCATGAGTTATGTAATAAATGGATTGAGATCATGGGTTAAATGCAATGTTTCCTATAAGTGGTATCAGAGCTTTCATGGTTGAAGAATTTTTGTTATAACCCTACTTTGAAATATTTTGCAAAGTTGAAGCCATGGAAATACATGTAGGTTTTGAGGCATTACAAGATATGGAACACATGTTGTAGGTGTTTTTATGCAAGTTTGGCCTTTTAGGTTATCAATATTTGTTGGGTTTATTACCAATCTAAAGTTTTCTAAATTTGGGTGAAAGAGGGTTTCTTGGTTTGAGTTTTCATATGAGGGTTTTGTAGGGGAAATTTCATATATGACCTCTTGAGACAAAATGGACCTCATGGTTGGATTCAGGTTGGCCAAGAGATGAAGACTGATATAAAATTTGACCTATTTTGGAAAAGTTGAAAAAAGGAAAAAAAAAATAGTTGTATGGCCTATTTTCCCTCTATAGAATAAAATATTAAAAAAAAATTAATCTGCCATGTGAAAATTTTACAGGAAAAAATCATGTTAGGTTATTGAAAAATATTATTAAAATCCCTTCAAAATAAAACAAAATAAATGTTAGAAAGCTTATTAAAAATATGAAGATAAAAAATTTAAAAATAGAATAATTTTATTTTTTTTTTGGGGGGAAACCCTCTGACCCTCGTGCCTACCACAACAAAAAAATTGTTGCTATTAGTACTGGCTAGTAATGGAAGGTATTTCCAGCAATGACAATGTTGTTGCTGTCAGTACTGGCCAATACTGGAAGGTACTACCAACAACAATCGCTACCAGTACCAGCCAATACTAGAAGGTATTGCCTACTGCAATGACAACATTGCTATTCTCAGTACCAGCCAGTACTGGAAGGTACTTCCAGCTGATGAGAGATTCAAAAAAAAATCATTTAAATCATTTTATGTTTAAAAGACTTGTTATTTTTGTTAATTGACATGATTGGCAGTAGATTATAGATTAACATATTTACTTATTTTGCTTTATGTTTAGCTAAATTAGTGGATATATTTGAAGTAATGGTTTATGTTAGATGTGTTACTTTATGATGATATTAATGAGATAATTATGTTTTGTTGATCTTTTACTTCCATAATTGTTATCCTTTTTCTAAGGGTTTTGAACAAGGTATTTTAAAGATTGATGATGTGGTTAAACTCTTTGTTTAATCAAGGGAAATAATCATGCCATTTGATGGGCCCAACTGGATGATGAGTCACTCAAGTCCAAATCGGCTTCTTTGTAGTCAGTTATGAAACTTCTACCTCTAGCGCCAATCTGGCATATTTCTCTATGTCTTGCTTTAGTCTTGTTTCAAATTTTCTTTAGTTTTGTTTTAATCTTTAGTTAGACGCCATGAATCTTGGCAGTTGATCGCCATGTTGTGAATTCAATAAGAATATGTTTATAAATATCCATGTTTTGGTTTTAAATAGAAGTTAGATAATTTTCAATCAGATTTCTGCAATCGATGGCAATACTTTGTTTTGTGTCCCACTTTGATCAAATTGAATGAAAGTAAGAAGTTAACTCAATCACTGTGTTAAGGGATCTTATCGAAGGAAGAGCAGGGCCCACTCAACCAAAGGGATCGATCTTGTGTTGGTATTTTACTAGGTTATGCTATTTTTGTTTGTTGATATTAAGTCTGAAATGTTAGATGTTAATTCTGGAATGATAAGTTGTTGAATCATTTTTAGTTATTGGATGATAAATTTGGATAGTTACTTTTGTTTGAATCGATTTTGAGTTTAGTTTAAATCATGGTTAGATTAAGTTGTTAGAATCATTATAAGGTTTATTAGATTAATCAGATTTAGATGTTCGAAGTAATTAAGTTTGGTAATTATTTATTAAGTTTAATTAGAAGAAATGATGGGAACTTATGGAAAGATGGAATTGAAGTTTGTTGGAAATCTGTTCATGGAAATTAGTGTTTATGTTTTCTAGATTAATTATCATTTCCTTGCAGTTTATTTATATTCTTAAAATAGCATTTAATTTCCAGCAAATCTTAAAGATAGATTTCTTTTAAAGCAAAATAGAATTAATTTTGCTTTTGTATTTTAAATTAAGAATTAAATAAAAATGTTAGTCTTCTCCATGAATTAGTCTCAATCAAGTCCAATGAAGTTAGAAATAAGTCAACAAAACTTAAGTTTAGGAAATATGATAGAATTAATCCTTAGGAATTAGTCATTGTAGTTCAACTCCTGAGAGCTCCTAAAAGCTCCTGAAGGAGCTAAATCAATACCTAAAGCCACTTTATACAAAGCAAAACCCCCCCAATAATCCGTGATAACCATCCTTATCGCATATATCTCTGAGACACAATTGGTTTGATAAATAATTGACTAAATGATGCAAGTTGTGACAACAATGACCTTGCCCATTATTTTGGCGCCGTTGCCAAGGATTAAACAAGATTTGGCTATTAAGTGTAAAGCCTCCGTGTTGATGAGGAACATCAGCCTGAATTATGGATGAGATGAAATATAGACCATTTAGGGAGGTTTCTTCCATGAAACATTAATTTTCAAAGAAATATTGATTTTGATTAGGAAGATATTCAACAATACCAAATCAAAAATCAAGAATAGAATAGAGATCCATTTCAAGAAGAAGAAATGGGTGAACAACCTGTTGGTTTGTTTTTTACACTGTAACTAGATTTTTCTTCTAATCTACCTATGGAATTTCCAATTCCAATCAAAGGCAACTCGAAGGACCTAGACCAATTGATGAGGACTTTAAAAAACCCTCCTACACTTCGAGCTCTGCAAGACTCGGGAGGGTGATCCCTTAATGTGTTTACAACCTCTTTACCATTATTATAAACGACATTAACAATAGCAGATAATCTCACTTAATAGCTCAACATGATAGGATAATATCGAATAGAATTGGTTGTTCATCGATAATATCAACTACCTGGAGCATGAGATAACTAAACACTATCCATAGTATAAGATAGTCATTGATTTGCAATTTGTAGCAAACTCTAGGCAAAGACAAACAAATATTGAATCATACGGGTAATTACAACTTAGATGAGTGCCATATATCCATTACAGGAGTCAAATTCATAAGCATCTAAGGGTATATGATAGGTTTAACACATAACATATGAAATCCTTGATGGCATTGCATTGTAATCTCATCAATATGTATTCTAACTCAATACTACTTATCAAATCCTTATACATAACACATCTTCCTACAATCCCATTCAAGCATTTTAATTAATTCCTTGAATTAAAGCTAAAATAGAATCATACACACCACAACAATGAGATGGATAAAACAACCCTTAGTTATTTTATTCAAACTTCAGATATGCATGTACAATGGTGAGACATGAGCTTCAATTTATCATTTCAACTCAAATGCTAGTACTGTTATACAACATTAAATCCCCATGAACTCAAAACCTATTACAGAATGACCTAGAACCTAAATTACATTTCTCTCTAAAACCATTGGACTTTACAATTTGCTCTACAACTTCACCTAGACTCGACAAAAAATATCGAACTTGCTAGCCTGCACTTCTAGCCTTGAAATCCTTCTTATAGAAAATGAAGGAGCAAACAAGCAATGGGCCAGAAAGTACACATGTCACCAGCCAATTGGAGCACTTGGTGATATTCCAAAAATTGTTACAATAGCCATCACCGTGGAGAATATTCCTGTTCATCATGTCAGCTGAGGAAAGTTGATGCAACAAAAAAAAACCACAAGAAACCAGCGTCGAGACCACCATCAAAGAAAAACTTGAAACCGTTGCAAACGTAGCATCTGATTTATCAATTAAATCATGCTAGTAAGCATCTCATCCACCATTAAAGCTCACTTGCGATTTGCATGAACGACTCTAACAATATTTGATGCAGATTTAAATTGGAGTCGTCGATCTTTCAGTTAGATCAAATCATCGAGCGGTCGCCCTCAAAACAAGTTGACACAATTGCCAATGTGGTAATAAGTGGCCCACCATACCATATGCTACCAAGGAAGTCCATGTGGTGGTTGCCCATGATATCGCAATCAGTAAAGATCCTGAAACTTTGGATCACACGATGGCGGGCAACCATAGATCTTGAACATCAATGATCTCGTTCCTTCAACATAGTCGCCAGCCTTATCATTATCCATTGAGTAGCTTTCCCACCAAGATTATAATAGATCCATCAATTTAAAACACGTGCACCTTAAGATCACTTTAGTAACCTACCTTTTAATGTATTAAGGATAGACAATATTTCCTTTATTCTTTCAACTTCATCAGATGAGACACGTGCCACCCGCTTGTGATATCACAATTAGTAAAAACCTTGCAATTTTGGATCACGTGATGGCAGGCAACCGTTGATATCTGACAATAATTGATGGACAAAACACAAAATTATCTCCTTCAGTCACGCCAAAAAAGGACACATGGTGCTTGCCCTTGATATCGCGATCAACCAAAGCACTGTGGTGGGGTCATCGTTGGATAGTGGGCAACGACTGAGATCAAAAGAAAATTGATCAACAATTGTGCAAATTTAATCCTTCTGCAAAATAAAACATTTATTAAAAGGACAAGGGGACATTACTAGGCAGACGGTAAACAATGCCATAAGTTGTTTTTAAATGATGCAACACGGGGCCAACCAAGACTAAGGGAAATAAAAGCCGCGGAGGAAATAAAAATTAAGACCAAAGGGACCAAGCCTAGATGAAATGATAGAACATAATTCATTTTAAAACCCCTCAAAAAGTAACAATGAAATAGATCCCGACCAAGGCGTAAAATAAACATAAGGGTTTTACATGAAAATAAGGCTAAAACCCCCAACCCAGTGAAAATTTTGACACCATGAGAGACTAGTAACACTAGGCAGGGCATGAGTAGAACGCAAGGAGAAAAAATTAATGAAATTCCATCACAACCTAAACGTCCACCTACCAATAGGACCTTCTCTTTTACTATCAATCTTGAAAAACAGATTGGTGAACCTCCTATGAAAAATATATCACCTTCGGTTTTTCCTACCTTTAGAGGAAAAACATCTAAGGATCCTGAACAATTCCTTTTTGAGTTCAAAGTTTTGTGCCAGACCTATGATTACACAAATGACAATCAGAAGTTGAAGTTGTTTCCTTCTACATTGAAAGAATCAGCTTTACGATGGTTCATGGGATTAGGCATAGGAACAATTTCAACTTGGAAACAAATGGAGACTGAATTCTTGGATAAGTATCAAGACTACTACAGAGTAAGGGATAGAAAGGAGGAATTATTTTGAATAAGTAAAATGGAGGATGAAAGTTTAGAAGACTATGTTGATAGGTTCTAGTATGTGCATCAGATTTGTACTAATGGGGTAGATAATGAAATTAGAAAACAATATTCTTGAGAGGAACTGATGATGAATCAAGAGATTCCTTGAATCTTATGGGAAAGGGAGACATTACAAGCTTTCCTTGGAAGGCATTCTTGAGATATGTAGAAACTACTCTAGAACTAGGGTAGGAACTAGAAACTCCAGAAGGAACAAGGCTCATACAACTGATGTGTCAAAACTAATGGAGGAATTAGCAAACATGAAGACTAACTTACTTCTTCATCTCAATATGCAAGGAGATAAGAAGACCACTGAACCATTATCTATTTATTGCTCCAAGTGTAGGGGATAACACCTTTTAAGAGAATGTCCATTGAATCAAGTTGAAATCTATGAGATTTGTGAGAAAACACACCCAACAAGTTCCTATAATATTTTGGCTAGGATAAAAAGCAATCTGAAGAAACCACCAGTGGTCGAAGAAGAGCTTAATTATGTTGGCCAAAGACCTCAAAACATAGGGTATAATGCAAATCAAAGACAGTATGGTTCTTAATCAAACTAGAATCAAAACCCTTGGAAGAACTAGAACCAATGGATCCCCCCATATCAGCCACAACCACCACCTACATATTGGGGACAACTCAAATGGATGAATCCCCAATGGAACCAGTCACAATGGCAAGCTAATCAGCAACTGAAGTGGCAGTCAACTTAGCCATCATGGTAACAAAACTAGATGTAGTTCCAACCATGGAAAAACCAAGGGTAAAAACATCCCTGGGGACAAACAACCCCTACGATAAATGCTCCTAATGCCACTAATGACTAGGTAAATCAACCTCAACTACCAACTCAACCTGTTGCAAATCCCAGGAATACCCGTAATGATGCAACTCCCCCTAACTTGAATGTAATTGATGCTAATGATATTCAAATGAGAAATGGAAATTTTCAATCTAAACCCACAAAAAAAGCTCAACAAGATGGGAAAGAAAATGACACTTCAACAGAAACGCAAAAATTTGAAGTGGAACAAAATGTCAATCAGGCACCATTCCCTGAGAGATTGAAGGAAGAAATAACTCCTGAAAACTCTCAACCAAGCTACATGAATGTTGTTGATTCTCAACTTCTCCGAAAGTTGAAGAAAATAAAGATTGAAATACCATTGTTGCAAGCAATTAAGGACATACCAAAGATAAACCAATTAGTCAAATCTCTCTACATGAAAACTCTAGGGAGAAAGAAGAAGCTACCTTCCAAAATAAAAATAGGGAAAAAACTAACTGATGTATTATCAGGACAATTGCTTCCTCAGAAATATAATGATCTCAGAAGTCCTATAATTACCTTGAGTATAAATGGAGTGGAGGTTAACAATGTCCTAATTGATTTAGGAGTTGCCATAAATGTTATCACATCTAATATGGTTCAAATGCTAGGTATGACAACTATCCAGCCAACAACAACTATTTTACAGTTAGCTAACCAATCATATACAAAGCCAGAAGGTATAATAGAAGAGATCATGGTTACCATTGACACATGGGATTATCTAGTTGAATTTTTGGTTCTTAAAGCCAAAAAGAAAGATTATGGATATCCAATAATCTTAGGAAGACCATGGTTGGCTACTGCTACCACTTTAATTGATTGTAGATTGGAAGCATGATCATATCAAATGGTCAAAAATAGAAAGAATTTTCACTCTATCCACCCGCACAACCATCAATTCGACCAAACACCCAACTTTGGGTGGATGAAGATTTAGAATCAAAAGGTGATGGTGTTGTGGAGTTAGCCATGGTTACTATAGTTGAACATGTTCAAGAATGCGAGGAACAAGAGTTTACTTCAAGAATGGAGAAAGAAGATTGTCAAACAACATTACATGAACAACACTCTTGTCCTCTGAATACACTTATTGAAAAATCCATTGATTCCACCAAAGAAACAAAAGAGATTATAGTAGTTGGATATAAACCTCTCAATATAAATTCATCTTTATCCCCAACGCAAGAAAAAGAATTGATGGAAATTTTAGAAAAACACATAGAAGCATTTTCTTGGGAGTATACTAATATGAGAGGAATCCATCCTTCAATTTGTAGTCACCACATTTACACAGAAGATGTAAGACCAATTAGACAAGGACAAAGGCGTATCAATCCTATTCTTCATGACATTGTTAAAAAAGAAATAGAGAAGCTTCTCAAAGTAGGGTTCATATACCCAATCTCTGATAGTCAGTGGGTTTGACCATTGATTATACTCCTAAATAAGTATGGTAAATAGCGCATGTGTATAGATTATTGAGAATTGAATAAAGCAACAAAGAAAGACCATTTTCCATTACCATTCATCGACCAGGTACTTGATAACCTAGCAGACAACAACTACTTCTCTTTTCTTGATGGTTTTAGTTGATATAACCAAATCCAAGTAGCCCTTGAAGATCAAGACAAAACTACCTTTACCTATCCATGGGGTACATACGCATATACAGTCTTACCATTTGGACTATGCAATGCACCAACCACATTTCAAAGAGCAGTACTAGCTATATTTGCAGATTTCACCACTTCCTGTGTAGAGATTTATATGGATGAATTTATAGTCCATGCTAAAACATTTGATGAGGCATTACAAAACTTAGAAAATGTTTTACAACACTGTAAAGAACATAAATTATCACTCAATCATGAAAAAAGGTTACATTATGATGACAAAGGGCATTGTTTTGGGACATCACATCTCAAAAGAGGGGATAAAGGTTGATCCCAAGAAAGTTGAGATCATACAAAACATTGATATCCCCAAGAACCAAACTGGTATTCAAAGTTCTCTTGGGAATGTTGGGTATTACAAAAGGTTTATAAAAGGATTTAGTAAAATTGTAGCACCACTATTTACACTACTTGAGAAAGAAGAGGAGTTTGCATGGACTGAAGATTGTCAAAAATATTTTAAGACAATAAAAATAGATTTAACAACTTCTCCAATCATTAAAGGACCTATTTGGGGAGAACCATTTCACATACATGCAGATGCATCCAACCCGGCTATTGGAGCAGTGTTAGGAAAAAAAGATGACAATGACACCATGCATGAAATTTATTATGTTAGCAAAAATTTAAATCTTGCTAAAAGAAATTATACAACAACAGAAAAGGAATTTTTAGTTGTAGTATATGCAATAAACAAATTTAGGCATTATATTATAGGTTACAAAGTTTACATACATACATACCATGCTACAATTAGATATTTAATGAACAAGGTTGTAGTAGGTGGACGCATTACCAGATGATTACTATTACTACAGGAATTTGATGTGATTATCATTGATAAGCCTGGAAAAGACAATGTTGTTGCTGACTTTCTTTCCATAATTATTTCACGGGATAATCAAGAAATAGTGGATGATACATTTCCAGATGAACATCTATTTGCTATATCAATTCATCCACCATGGTTTGTTGATTTGGAAAATTACCTTGTAACAGGGAAATTTCCAAGTCACTTCAGTCAGAAACAAAAAAATAGGTTAATTTGTGAAAGTTCTAGATTTCAGTGGATTAATGGTCTTTTATTTAAATTATGCCCTGACCATGTTTTACATAGATGTGTAGTTGAGTTAGATGTTTATGATGTAGTACATGCCTACTATCATGAGCCTGAAGGAGGACACTATTTAGTAGTGAGAACAATTCATAAAATCTTAGGAGCTGGCTACTTTTCGCCATCAATCACAAAGGATGTTTCATTCTTTGTCAAACATTGTGATGAATGTCAGAGGATGGGAAGACCCATGCCAGCCATGGAGATGTTATTTCAGCCACAAATAGCTTTGGAACCATTTGAAAAATGGGGCATCAATTTTGTGGGACATGTCAATCCACCTTCAAAAGGGAAACATTACATCCTTGTTTTTATTGATTATGCAACAAAATGGGCTAAGGTGAAAGCATTACTAGTAGCAACTGAAGATAAAGTTGTAGATTTTCTATACAAGCAAGTTCTTCAGAGATTTGGTGCACCCAGAGAAATTGTCTCAGACCAAGGACCACAGTTTGTATCAATAATGATGGAAGAATTTTTGTAGAAATACCAAATGACTCATAGAAAATATTTTCCATATCACCCTCAGGTGAATGGACAAGTGGAGGTTACTAATAGAGAATTATAGAGTATCCTGACAAAAATAGTTTCATTAAGGAAAACAGACTGGGTAGATAGGTTGGATGAAGCAGTATGGGACTATAATACTACATGGAAAACAACAACTAGATTTTCTCCATATGAACTTGTGTATGGGAAAAAACTAGTCATGCAAATAGAATTTGAATAAAAAACATTGAAAATAGTAGTAGAAATTGGAATTGATTTACCTAAATCTGAGAAAAGTAGAATTTTGTAGCTCAACAAACTCAATGAAATGAGAATGGAGGCACTTCAGCATACAGAGGTGATTCAAAAGCAAAGGAATGAATGGAACGATAAGCATATTGTGTCTAGACAATTCAAAGAAGGAGATTGGACATTATTATTTGACTCCAAATTTGAAGAGTTTAAAGGGAAATTCCATACCAAATGGTTAGGACCCTATGAGATAGAACAAGTATTTGAAAATGGAGTTGTCCAATTGGTTCCAATTGATGGAGAAAAGAAAGTCATGCTAGTGAATGGTCATCGACTGAAGACATATCATAAGCCAACAACAAAGGAGGAATTTCTAGATGATCTACAACATAGAACTGGACATTTTCTCATGAAAGACATTTCTTCCATGAGAGAAGATCTTTGAACCTTTGAGGAAGGCATGAATAAACAAGGTAAATTGAAAACCAGCAATTGGCAGTTTGCCTTGCGAAAAAAGAAAGTAAATTGAAAACTAGTAAATGGTAGTTTGTTTTTGAAAAAAATAAATGATGATGATTGAAAACTAGAAAATTGCGGTCTATCTAAGTTAACTCCTAAAAGATCCTGAAGGATCCTGAAGAGCACCCAAAAGCTCTTGAAGGATCCTGAAGATCCTGAAGATTGAAGACTCTGAAGACTCCATTTGGCTCGATAGCTCCTAAAGTCCCTGAAGAGCTCCCAAAAGCTCCTGAAGGCTGAAGACTCTAAAGATTGTTTCGCTCAATAGCTCCTGATGACTCCTGAAGATCCAAAGCTCCTAAGAGTTCTTGAAGACTCCTGAAGAACTCCTAAAGAATCCTAAAGATCTTAAAGGCTTTCAACTCATGTAATTCCAAAGCTCCTGAGAGCTCTTTAAGGCTCCTGAAGAACTCAAAGGCTTGAAATAAATTGAGGTGCACATTTAATATAAATATTATTTTTGAATATTATTTTCTAAGATAGTTAGACTAATGTAAAGTAGGTAAATATTTATAAATCTAGGCATCTTCGCCATATTGTTATTAATGACGATAATAAATGACTTTTAATCATTTAAAAAAGTGGCGGGATGGTTGATGTAAGGAATGAAATGGCATTAGATGATGTCAATAATAATAATGAATCTTGTTATGATTCACCTATCTTTTCAAAAATCTTCCCAATTTCATGATGACATGTGTAAAAGACGTCGCCAACCTTGCGAATTAAAATTGCAAACTTCATTTTATGGCTTGTGAATCATCCGGAGTAGTAAAGGAAATTAATGTAGAAAATTAATGGCATGTCATGTCATTTTCAAAATGACTACTCCAAAAAAAAGGAAAAATCATTCTGCATTTTTTTAAGTAATTCAGTTTTCCCCTTGAAGTCCACCTGTAAAGTCCACCATTGTTGAAGTATGCCATTGTTGACAGACAGAGATGGGGAATAAAAGGAATGTTGAGCCAGAAAGTTTCACTCTTGATTTAGAAACCAAGAGATTGTTAGCAAAAGCTGGATGGTTGGAATTTGTAATGCAATATGAAGGTTTTTCAGCTAGAAATGATTGAAGAATTTGTGAGAAATTTTCATGTGAATGTCACCAGAGTAAGGGGTGAAATAATAGAGGTCACTCCATAAATAATAAGTGAAATTTTTGGAATTCCAGTTGAAGGAAAGCTAGTTAACAAGGGTCAAGTCAAATTTGAGAAATTAGTGGTTCAATTTCACCAAGAGCCAGAAAGGAGGCCGAAAATTTTGATGCATAAGGGACACCAACGTGGAATTTCTCGCCAAATTTTGGACGAGCCTTGGAGTACTACTGCAACATGGCTTATGAAATTTTTCACCTGTGAAGGGTAGTACGGTACTATATTAGGATCGGGAATGTGGATTTTGATACATTTAAGGTATGGACAGACAAAACCCTCTACTAGAATAAATCTGCCAGCTCCAACAAATTGCTTCCATGATTTTAAGAGTAAATTCTAGAGGGGAATCATCCATAAAATAAAAGGGGTTGATTCATTTGATAATTAAGCACCATTTCTTAAAGAAAGAATATGGGAAATAGGGCTAGTTAGAATTTTTGTTTGCACCCATAGAAAAGCAAAAAGGGAAACCCACAAGGGGACTCGTAGCTAAAAATTCAAGGATTGAGAAAGGAGAATCTTCCAAGAAGAGGGGAAAAAGAAAAATTACAAGAATCCTCTAGGGTAACGCATACTAGTTCCAAAAATAAAAAGCAAGAAGTACATGAGGAAATCCCTAGCCATGCTGAGACCGTTGTGTCCACCCCAGAAGAGACGCCTATAATTCAAACCCCTATTTTAGAAATCCCAATAAAAACTATTGCAGGCCATGAAGAAACCTATACACCAGTACATTCTCCCGAGTAGCCTCAAAATCCCCCTAAAGGCCCAATGCTAACTCCTAAAAGAACCCCTATTTTTGAAATCCATGACTCTATCAAAGAATCTAAGGCACAATCTAAAGAGCAAGAAGCATCAGAGGAATTTTAATAAGAGGAGACTGTAAGATCCCCTACACCTTCTATGCCTTCTCCGCATTATGAGAAAAGAAAAGGAAAAGAACCATTGATTGAAGAAGAAGAAATCAATGAAAAATTGAATGAAGAGGAATTAGAGATTGAGTAATTGTTAAGGGCTATGAAAATGTCCTGATTAGAAGTTGAATTAGAGCAAGAAAGGAAAAACATGCAATTCCTTGAAGAGAAATTGAGAAGAAAAGAAGAAGAATTGTAACAATCCTTCAGCAAAATTCAAGAAAGGGAAAGGAAAATTGAACAAATTGAAGCAAGATATAGAGAGAAACTAAATAAAACTAAGGATGTTCTACAACAAGCTAGTGTACAAGCATTAGCAAATGCTAAAGAAATTTCAAAATTGAAAGAAGAATTGCAGCAAAAGGAAGAGCAATTAAAACAACAATCTATGTGGTTTTATTCACATGAAGCCTCTACTTTAGCAGCCCCACTACGCTACCTTGCTCTTCCTTCCATTCCCTCTGATATTCCTTCCATTCCATTAGATGTTCCTCCTTCAACCCAACCTAGATATCTCTCTTTGGAAGCCTTAAAATTTAAGGAGGAAAATAAATAATTGAAAAAGCAAGTGCAGAAGTTAGAGGAAGAAAAAAATGAGATTGAAAGAAGATATGAGCAAGCAGTAGAATTAAGTTTTGCGATACTTTACATGAGAAGACCAGCAAGGGTTTATTCTTTATTCCTTAGAGAAAGGTTTCTAGAATGGAAGCTTAATCAATTAATCTTAGGGAGAATCTTGGATTACCATAGTGATGGAGATTTTCTGTAGGATTGCTTTCATAGCCACCCTAACATTCAAAATCAAATGTGTGAGTTTTTCCAACATGGATTTTTAATGGGAAATAATGATGACTCTATGTTAAATTTTTATGTTGGTGACCTACAAATCAGATCATTTGTCTCCTTAATGTAGAATCAATTAGAATGCTCAAGTAGAATGGACAAATATAAGAAGGCTCAGAGAAGGTATGGCTTACCAGTGAGGCCCAAAATGCCTCATGCAGAGAAATATATCAAAGCAGTAAGATCAGTGGTAAGGCTCAATCACATTAATCCTCTTTATGTTTCAAACTTGCTCAATAGTAGTTATGCATTCCAGAATATTGAGGGAAAACTTCCCCCATTGGCAATACAATCCTGTGAGGAGAGATAACAACTCATTCCTGAGTTAGATAGAAGAAGAGAACCAATAAGTCTGAACAATATCAGATGGAGTTTGATAAGAATTAGGCATGTGATCACTTTGATTGAGCAGTAGAAAGAACTCTGGGTTGACATGATGTTCATAATGTTGACTATCATTATGCCTACTCCAAAGCTCAAAGAATTAGCCAATATACCTGAGGGAGTGTTAAGACCATGGTTTGAAAAGCTGAGACAAAACCATGGGTTTGCACTCAATAGCAGATTGCAACACTGGTACAAGGAAGGAGTGTTCGACTGTTGCATTTGGATGGAGGCACTAAACAAGGAAAAGGAAACTACCATAATTCTTGATGAGGAACCATGAGGACATGGTCCAGAATAAGTGGAGAAGAAAATGATGAGAGATTTAAAAAACTTTCATTTAAATCATTTTATGTTTAAAAGACTTGTTATTTTTGTTAATTGACATGACTAGCAATAGATTATAGATTAACATATTTACTCATTTTGTTTTATGTTTAGCTAAATTAGTGGATATATTTGAAGTGATGGTTTATGTTAGATGTGTTACTTTATGATGATATTAATGAGATAATTCTATCGTGTTGATCTTTTACTTCCATAATTGTTATCCTTTTTCTAAGGGTTTTGAACAAGGTATTTTAAAGATTGATGATGTGGTTAAATTCTTTGTTTAATCAAGGGAAATAATCATGCCATTTGATGGGCCCAGCTGGATGATGAGTCACTCAAGTCCAAATCAGCTTCTTTGTAGTCGGTTATGGAACTTCTACTTCCAGCACCAATCTGGCATATTTCTCTATGTCCTGCTTTAGTCCTGTTTCAATTTTACTCTAGTTTTATTTTAATCTTTAGTTAGACGCCATGAATCTTAGCAGTTAATCGCTATGTTGTGAATTCAATAAGGATATGTTTATAAATATCCATGTTTCAGTTTTAAATAGAAGTTAGATAATGTTCAATCAGATTTATGTAATCGATGGCAATACTTTGTTATGTGTCCCACTTTGATCAAATTGAATGAAAGCAAGAAGTTAACTCAATCACTGTGTTAATGGATCTTACCCGAGGAAGATAAGGGCCCACTCAACCAAAGGGATCGATCTTGTGATGGTATTTTACTAAGTTATGCTATTTTTGTTTATTGATATTAAGTCTGAAATGTTAGAAGTTAATTCTGGAATGATAAGTTGTTGAATTGTTTTTAGTTATTGGATGATAAATATGGATAGTTACTTTTGTTTGAATTGATTTAGAATTTAGTTTATTATGGTTAGATTAAGTTGTTAGAATCATTATATAGCTTATTAGATTAAACAGATTTAGATGTTGTTCAAAGTAATTAAGTTTGGTAATTATTTATTAAGTTTAATTAGAAGAAATGATGGGAACTTATGGAAAGATGGAATTGAAGTTTGTTGGAAATCTGTTCATGGAAATTAGTGTTTATGTTTTCTAGAATAATTGTCATTTTCTTGCACTTCATTTATGTTCTTAAAATAGCATTAAATTTCTAGCAAATCTAAAAGATAGATTTCTTTTAAAGCAAAATAGAATTAATTTGGGTTTCGTATTTTAAATTAAGAATTAAATTAAATGTTAGTCTTCTCCATGAATCGGTCTCAATCAAGTCCAATGAAGTTGGAATTCAATAGAACTTTAGTTTAGGAAATATGATAGAATTAATCCTTAGGAATTAGTCGTTGCAGTTCAGCTCTTGAGAGCTCTTGAAGAGCTCCTGAAAGCTCCTAAAGGAGCTAAATTGATACCTAAAGTCATTGTTTACAAAGAAAAACCCCCCCAAAAATGCGTGACAACCATCCTTATTGCATATAGCTCTGAGACACACCTGGTTCAATAATAATTGACTAAATGATGCAAGTTGTGACATTAACAACCTTGCCTATCACCAGCAGCAGTCGCTACCAGTACTACAGCAACCATTGTCAGCCACCGGCCAGCTAAGCCGGTTCCAGCAAGGCCGAAAAGGTTGTTGGTAAAAATATTAACCACTGCCTTAATTTTTTAATGGAAATTTTTAATATTTAAAAATTTCTAATATTTTCACTAGTTTTAAATTAAATCCACTAGAATTCAAAGCTTTATGAGCTAAAATTGATAAATGGGCGGGTCCAAAAAATGGGGTATATAAAAAATTTATTTTTCAAAATTAAATTAAATTGAAATTTGATTTGGATTTCGCCACCTTCAAGGTGGTGGTGCCAGTAGCCAGCCATTGATGGGCTACCCTGGGGCCACCCCTACACCACTCCTATAGCCAAATTGGAGAGATTTTATTCTAGGAGGCATAACTTTTGCCCAGTATGTTTGTTTTTCAACTTCTTGTAGTTGTTGAAAAGATGGTTTCATGCTTTACACTGTGGAGTTGGTTTGGTATTTTGATTTTTCTGTTTTGACATATTTTGGAGGCCTGAAACATAGATGTTCTTGTTTCCACTATTTTGATTATAACTTTTGCATATAGAGTCATATTTTTTATTTCAAAGAGGCGTTGGAGAGAATTTGTAGTATACTACACAAAGGTTCATATTGTTTATCAATTTGAGGAGCAGGATGAGTTTGGTACTTATTTGTTCACTTGTATGAGCCTAAGATTTGGGGTGTGATTGTGTGAGCATCCAAATGAGTCAAGAGGAAAAACCTTGAGGGAGTACATGTTTTTATATGATATTTATGATGGTACAACTAATTATTAGATTGGTGCTTCCACCTATATAGTTTTACAAGTGTTTTTTAGAGTTGAACTTTGATGGTGACAGATACATAGGTTTTCTTCAGTTTTGAGGACATGGTTAGACATGGTTTGAGACTTGGAGTCTTGTATGGATGATAGTTGAGTGCGGGTATAGCATTGGCTATGGTTATGGTTTCATGGATATGTAGGTATATTTATGCATTGGCATGACATGATCATGTATGTGGTTGTTTGGTGGTGATTTGGTTTGATGCTAGGAGATTATTCTTATCTTTTTTATGCTTATTTGGTTTCTTGACTATGATTACTCATTTTCGAACATAGTTGGAAAATCAAATTTTTGGTTGATTGGGTGTTTGACTCTTGATGTCTATAGGATTATTTTCTTTGATATCTCAGTTTGCAGGTTACTAAGGTGATGATGAGTTTGCATGTTCCAGTGGTTGGCTCTTTGAGTTATGTGATTGGTAGGTATGTGCAACCTATTAATTATAGTGGGATTAATTGGATGTGGACTATCTATATCCACCAATTTTGATTCATTGTTGTTGCATATTTCATTAGTTGGCCTTTTCTATGGTCATTTGTACATTGGTATGTTGCTTTGAGATTGAGAGGATGGATGGTTAGAGTATTTGATTAATTAGGTGATGGGACTTTTAGCATGTGGTTTGATCATGATTTCATGATAGCTTGTTACATTCATTGATTATACACTTTCAGTGGAAGCTTTTGACATTGGTTATACATTCATTAGTTTCTCATATTTAGTGAAACTGCATCTAGGGTTTATCATATTTGCATTAGTGAAAGTGCATATCAGTATCATTTTTTCTTTCTTGTATCATCTTATCTCATTGAAAAACTCAAAAGTGCATTGTTTATTATCCTAATCACATTTAGAAACATTGTTATTGCATTCAAAATTGAAAAAATTGCATTTAAATTTTCATCCAATTGTTTGTCACTAATTACTTTCTCTATCATTCACTTGCACACTTTTCTATTTCTAAACATCAACACCCTAAATAGGAAACCTGTGAACATTGTGAATAATCCATATTCTACTATTTTTCTAAGAAAAACCTTTGCTAGGACTAAAATTCCCTCCCTGGCATCTTAGTTCCTCTCAGGGTTTTTGGCTCAGAATCCTGTCTCTATTGTTTGCTTTCTGTTTCACTTACTGGAAACTCAAAATCTCACAAGTAGGACCAAGATGCCCTTATCAGTGTCTTAGTCCCTATTTACTTTGACTTTCTAGTTTTCAGGGTTTGAAATTGACTTTTTGTGCTTCTATTGGCTACTTTAAGTTTTCTATTACAGTTTGCAGAATTGTTGTTATTCCAATTTATTTCATCTTAAGTGTAATTGCAAGCATAGAATATTGTGTTCACTGCACTTTCTTTGGTTTATCCTTTGCATGACTTGTACTACTTGGTGTCCTACTACAAATATTGTAGTGAGACGAAGTGTGAGACTCATGACATCCTGCGATAAAACACTCATGGATCTTGGGTTATCTAGCTCTCTTACTTGTAGTGTTGGTATTAGTTCACTAGGTATGGACCATACCTTTGATACCTCTTTTTCTATTCCTACCTTACCCACAAGTGCTATTCCAAGTGTTCAAACAATGGTTGATAATACCCCTCAAGAAAACATAATGAAAATGCATGAAGACTTAGCTCATTTACAAGATAGTGTGAGTACTGAAAACATTTCCAATGCTATTATATTTGCCATAGATACTCTTCACCGCATGATGGAAAGTGATGAAGGACCATAAGTTGTGTGTAACATAGCTCACATCTTTGGAAAACATCTTCCTTCCACCACTAATTGTGCTCAAGCTTAAAACAATGTGCAAAACCAAGGAGGAAATCAAACTCCTCCCCCTTCAACAATAACCTCCATTCCCACCTATACCAATCCTCAAGTGACAACAATGATGCAACCAACTAGCAATATCTTTCCTACCTCAAACATTTCCACTAGTGTTCCTTATACCTATGTGGCATCTAATCTTATATCTCCTCTCATAATCAAACCATTCACTTGTCTTCCCAACACATACACACCACTACCATATTCATCTCCATCTCAAACCACAAGCAATGA
Organism: Sequoia sempervirens; assembly: GCA_007258455.2. NCBI lineage: Eukaryota > Viridiplantae > Streptophyta > Pinopsida > Cupressales > Cupressaceae > Sequoia > Sequoia sempervirens. Next base: position 721,587,482 of record VDFB02193867.1, read on the forward strand.
CCCTATCGTTAACCACATTTTACAAATAATTTCATCCATTCAATGCCAAGTTTCTACCATAAATCAAAATCAAAATAGTCCACCTTCATACTATGTCAAAAGCAACCCACTATCCTTGGAGATATTGAGAACTTTGGTGCCACAAGGTATAGAGATCCCTAGATTTGAGAAATATGGAGGAAATGGAGATCCTTCTAATCATGTTAATGCCCTTACTACTTTGTGTAGTGACTTTATCCTTCAAGAAAAACTTTTTGCTAACCTTTTCCCTGATCCTTGAAAGAAGTTTCCTTGGACTAGCTTTCTGCATTGCTGAATAACTCAATTCATTTATTTAATGAGCTTGTTGAAGCATTTATTAACCATTTCCAAGTACATATGGTTCCTAAAATGACATTAGCTAATTTGATGAGATACAAGAAAAATGAGGGTGAAAAAGTCACTGACTTTATTACACGTTACCAATAGCTTTATTCCCAAATCAGTGTGAACATTCCCGATTCTCACCTTCAAAATATTTTCATAGAAAATTTACAAAGTAAGATATGAGAAAAGCTTACAATGATTAAATTCCCTTCCTCCATGCACTTATGCATTTCCCTTCGCGATTATCAGAATTCCATAAGTAGTTGTGAACCAAAAACTACCTCTACCCATCCTAAAAACTTTGAACCTTCAAACCAAAACATCTACCTTTCAGAAGACAAAATAAAAATTTCCTTCAACTAAATTCCACCTTCCAACCTACCCAACAAGTCAATACCCAAGTAGCTACTATAAATGATGCAGAGGAAGGACAACGTTCAACAAAATTTGACTAACTCAAGGCATTCCCTTAAGGACTTCATAGGAAGCAACATATGGAGCATCTTAGTACACTTTATCACAATGAATGACTTGTACTTTAAGTTATTCATAGGAATGAAACACACCAATGCAAGGTGGGACAACACTGTCATAATACATTTCAACACATTAGTTAACTCCATGCACCATGTCACATTGACAACATCCTAACAATGAAACCATTCATGAGATTCATAACCTTGTATTCCAATCCTTCAAGAGATAATCAAAAATATTTTTTTAGGTATGTATGACCTTTTGAACCCCTTCCCACCAAGGAATATGCACAAACAACCCTTTTTGACTTGGATTTGTTCAACTATCAATTGTTTCCCCAACACTATCATATGCAGTCCTTATAGGACAATCATCACACTTTGTCAAATAATGACCAAGAAAGATGCAAAACTCCTTGAACGGGTCTAAAAAACCTTCATAAAACTTTTCACAACCTACATTAAACCCAAACTTAGAAGAAAATGCGAGAATCTTAACACAAACAAGCATAAACTAGGTTTTTTTTAGACTATCTCCATACAAACTTGATGCAAATTGTGAAAGAGTTCTCCTTCCCACATGAAAATGGAGACTCCAAACCTTTCATGCATGTTGAACACATAAAAAAATAATTTTTTACAATATTTCACCATTTTATCACGGTGGAAACTCAAGATCTTACATTTTTCTTGTTGACTATAACCCTAGGTAGGGTTTTAGGCTGTTTTTAGAAAAATTGCAATAACTTACAAAATACTTGATGAAATCTAGTGCTACAAAAACCAAAAGAAATTAGATTCACATATCTATGCTTCCCAATAAATTTCAGATCAATAAATATGATGTATAGGCCGTACATAATGCAAGAATATGACTGAAACATTGGAAAATCATAGAAAAAAACCAATTTTAGTAAAAATGCAATAACTTTTAAATTACTTGATGAAATTTGATGCCACAAAAACCAAAATATACTAGATTCACATACCCACGCTTTCCAATCACTTTCAGACCCATACATATTTTGTACATCCCACACAAGATGATAGAAAATGATGCAACTCAAAAAAATAAATATAAAAGCTTGCTTATATTCAACTCCTCCATCTTGAATTCAACAATGCACACCTTATACATTCCTTTTCCATCCATTATAAACATTTCCCAACTTTTTTTTAATGTTTCCTTGATTTTATGCCACTTTCCCAAAAGTTGCATAGCCATTTTTAGCAACTTTGACAATTTTGAGCAATTTTGGTTACTTTTAAACCCACACCTCATAACTCACCAAAAATGGATTAAATACATTGAAAATGGTCATATATGACCTTATTAACCCTTTAAACCCATTAATCACCTCAAAAACCCCAAAAATATAAAAGTAAAGCAAAAATGGAACTTCAGGTGCCCCTGCACCATACACCCAAGGGGAAGAAAACTCAAGTCCCACTTCAGTGTAGGTCTTCATTTTCTTCCTATCCTTCTCCATTATTGCCTTGATGTCTTCTTGGATTTGTCTTTGTGTCTTCAGCTTGTTTTCTCTATGCTAACTTCTCATCTCCTTTTCTTCTTTCATCCTTGCAAGGTATCTTTTTTTGGCATCCTCCTCTAAACCTAGTCTCTTTAAAGAGCTTGCTTCTCAATGATTTTGATCTCCTTGTCAAACAAACTTACACATACATAGTCCAATGAAATATTAGAAATAAAATATTGAGACCTTGAGGTCTCCTCCTTGTCTCCTTGCACCATACACTCCACTTCAACACCCAAGAGATTCTCCAAGTGTGCTATTGTTGACTTAGGACTGAACTTGTCCTCTAAGGGTCTCCTTTGATAAATAGCATCTTCTAAAACTTCCATCTCTGATGTTAATTGCTCTTTACTTTCATAAAAAAATTAGTGTTCCTCTTTACCCAAACCTTCCATCTCCTTCCAAAGGATGTGATCAATCTCTGTATATGGACTGAATACTTCCTATTGCACTTCAGGGCCACATTCATCATTGAACATTTTAGTTTTTCTTAGTGTTGCAAACAACTTATCATTCATATCCATTTCTTCCAATAATAAAGCATACAATTCATCATGCATGTCATCAAAAAATTATTCTTTATTCATCAACCTTTCACTATCAAAAACAAAATGTAATATGCATTCACAAAGTATCTCACCTTCCTCAGGATGACAAAGTATTCCATCTTCTTCACTTAGGATTTCTTCTTCATTTACTGTTATGCCTACATTTACACACTCAAAGTTTTAATTAATTTCAAAAAAATGAGACTTACTTTCCCCCAAATCTCTTTCCTTGGATGACTTGTCAAGTACTTTCAACCACCTCCTCAATCTATTAGCTTCCTGCTGCTTCCTTCTCTTTTCTATCATTTTCTTAAGAGGCCACTTCACCTTTTTCTTAACCTCTATAAAGGATCCATGTGATCTTATTCCTTGCAATAGCTCCTGTACGATGTCTAACTTGTCCAACTCTCTCTTATCTCTTTTATCTCTACTTCAACATCCTATTCTGGCTTGGGTTGGTTCCTTTTCCTTATCTCTTCCATAAGCTTCATCACTATATTTTTTCTAGTTCCATCTTTCCACCTCACCTCAGTCTTTTGGCAACTCCACCTCACCTCATTATTTTTCACCTCAATACTTTGGAAACTCCACCTCACCTAAGTCTTTTTCACCTCATTATTTTGGAAACTTCTCTTTTGAGCAACACTTGTACTCTTCTCCTTCCTTCAATCCTATCTAGGCTTCTCCTACCTGAACCACCCACACAACTTTCCACACAATGCACACCTTGCAAACTAATCAAAATAACAAAAATATTACAGCCTCTTGTACCATTTACTTATTTCTTCCTACCATCTAGATCTTTTTCACTCTAATATCAATTTGACGGTGAGGAAGGATAATGTTCAACAAAACTTGACTAACTCAAGGCATTCCCTTAAGAACTTCATAAGCAACAACATATGGAGCATCTCAGTACACTTTTTCACAATGAATGACTTGGAATTTAAGGTATTCATAGGAATGAAATACACCAATGCAAGGTGGGACAACATAGAATCATGGGACATCACTGTAACAATACATTTCAACAAATTAGTTAACTCCATGCACCATGCCACATTGACAACATCCTAACAATGCAACCATTCATGAGATCTATAAACTTGCATTCCAATCCTTTAAGAAATAATAAAAACCCTTGGTTTAGTTCTATATGACCTTCTAGGACCCCTTCCCAACAAGGAATATGCACAAACAACCCTTTTTTACTAAGATTTTTTTAACTTTCAATTGTTGCCCCAACACTATCATATACCGTCCTTATAGGACAATCATCACACTTTGTCAAATAATGACCAAGAAAGCTTAAAAAATCCTTGAACAAGATGAAAAACCTTTATACAACCTGTCACAACCTACATTAAACCCAAACTTAGAATACAATGCAAGAATCTTAAAACAAACAAGCATAAACTAGGTTTTTTTTAGACTATCTCCATACAAACTTGAAGCAAACTATCAAAGAGTTATCCTTCCCATGTGAATATGGAGACTCCAAACCTTGCATGAATGTTGAACACATAAAAAATAGAATTTTGTAAAATATTTCACCATTTCATCATGGTGGAAACTCAAGATATTACATTTTTCTTGTTGGTTGTAACCCTAGGTAGGGTTTTAGGCTATTTTCAGAAAAAATTGCAATAACTTACAAAATACTTGATGAAATCTAGTGCTACAAAAACTAAAAGAAAGTAGAGTCACATATATATGCTTTCCAATCTATTTCAGATCAATACATAGGCCGTATAGGCTATACACAATGCAAGAATATGACTGAAATGTTGGAGAATCACAGAAAAAAAAAAAAAAAAAATAGTAAAAATTCAATAACTTTTAAAATACTTGATGAAATTTGATGCCACAAAAACCACAATAAACTATATTCACATCCCCACACTTTAAAATCACTTTCAGACCCATATATAGGTCGCACATCCCATACAAGATGACATAAAATGCTGCAACTCAGAAAAAACACTGTAAAAGCTTGTTTGTATTCATCAAAACACCAAAAATCAACTCCACCTTGAATTCAACCATGAACACCTTATACATGCCTTTTCCATCAGTTACAAACATTTCCCAGCTTGTTTTTAATGTTTTCTTGATTTTATGCCACTTTCCCAAAAGTTGCTTGGCCATTTTTAGCAACTTTGACAATTTTGAGCAATTTTGGCAACTTTTAAACCCGTGCCTCATAAGTCACCAAAAATGGATAAAATACATTGAAAATGGTCATAAATGACCTTATTAACCCTTTAAACCCATTAATCACCTAAAAAACCCAAAAAATAAAAATTAAAGCAAAAATGGAAATTTAGGTGCCCCTACACCAATAAAGAAGAGTAATCCTTATATCTTTGGGGATCCACAAAGACAATTTACTTGCTTACCAAACACACTACACAATATTATGACCCAACTAATAAAAATAACATGATTACCTTACCTCCTATTTGACCTCTTGACCCTAGCAAGTCATTACCACTAAGCTTCAAACACTACTTATTGTGCTTATCACCAACAAAAAGGACATGATACAGAACATTACAAGCATCTTAAACATCTTATGCAAGACCTCATTGATTCTAATCATATCCAAATTGGAGGTGTGAATGAAATAGGAAATAAATCTGTAGCTCCTCCTAACCAAAACTTGCTAATCTTTACCAATCCCATGCCTAACCATAATATTACATTTGTTAAGGCTAGTGAACCTAAGCCCAAAGTGATGAACGTTGACACGGATGATGAGAATATGAGCAATAATGAACAAAATCCTAAAGATGATGATGAAAAGATTCTTACGGATACCAATGACCAAATTCATAATATTACAATGATAGGAGTGATTAACATTGATCCTCATAAACACCAAACCATAATGTTGTCTAGAAGAAACAATCAAACATGCACCTAATGGTCCTCTTTACATAGTCGGTAGAATCAATAACAGGACCACTCCTGGGATTTTAATTCATCTCATCTACGGAGAGAATGTGATTATAGAAGAACTATTATTTGTGCATGAACTCACTCAAGATAGATATGATAAACCAAAAGCATGGATTAAAATGTATGATGGTTTTTCTTGTGCTACGATGGGATCGATCACATTCCCTTTACAAGTAGAACCAAAGAAATTAAATGTATCATTCTCTATCATCTCTAATTTAGACCAATTTCATGTGAATTTATGCTACAAATGGCTTCACTCCATGAATGCGGCCCCATTAGTTGTTTATAAGTTCTTAAAGTTTCCAATCGGCAATGAAATATTCATCATAAACCATAGTGGCTCTAAACCTCCGTCTTCCCATGGAAATTTCTCCTTAGACTATTTTTACCATGAGCCCATGGAACCTATAAGACCCCATAAAGACTTCCTTTTCCTATCCTACCAAAATTTCAAAGCAAAATGCATAGCCAAGCTATCCCTTGAGAATTTTCCTCCACCTATGATCGAACCTCCACCCCTTGAAGAAAACAATGTTGAGCCTAAAGCCCATCCAACAAACCAAGACCTATCCATCAAAACTCCCTTTCCTATTTCCTACAAAATGCCAAGAGAAAATCAAACAAGTTCTAGTTTTCCTCCTAAGAAAAGTTATAAAGCCAAAAATAAAGTGGTTGAACAACCTTCCATGGTTTCTTCAGTTCTTCCCTCACAAGAAGAAAAGGAACCTATGGTTGACAAACCCACTCCTACACTAACTCAACTTGAAATTTGTAATAAAAGAAATAGAAATTCTATAGAGCATAGGTGTAGACATTGTGCTATTGCTCAAAACATGAATGAACAGAAAAATATTGAGAATCAAAATCCAAACTTAATAGAATCAATAAACAATGAGCCTCCTCCTTTATCAGAACCGATAGATCCTGTGTCTCCAACACAACAAGGACCAACACCTTCCATAGATATTATCATTCATTCTCCTGTTGTGGTTAACCTGGATGATGATGAATAAACTACTAATATTGATGAGCAACTGCATAATGAATTGAATTTGTTATTTTTTGCTTCCATGAGCTTAAACTATAAGAACCATGACGATCCTCCTAAACCAAAAGATTAACCATGTGTTGAACTTGGTGATTCTCCTAGTACAACACTTGATGTTGTCCCTCTCGCTTGTGATCTGCATTTCCCTTATTCTAAACAAGGTTGGGATGTGGATGACCTACTGGATGGTTGACCCGCATGTGCTTTACTAGTCTTTCCTTTTTGCTTTCTTTTTGTTTGATTGCATGTGTGTAATGTGATCCCCCGTAATGTTATGTTTGATGTTTCCTCTCTATGTGCATTCCTTTATTTGTACCTTCATTCTTCTATATGTCGTAAGCTTCTTTACCTTTTCATTGGTCTTTTTCATTATCTTTTCTTTCCTTTCATTTTTGTCTCATGTTTTCCTTTTGGGTATGATGTAAGGTGTCAAGACACCCTATGTCTCTTCCATGTTGACCCAAAATATTTTTTATTATCTTTTCTTTCCTTTCATTTTTGTCTTTTGTTTTTTCTTTTGGGGATGATGCAAGGTGTCAAGACACCCTAGATGTCTCTTCCATGTTGATGCAAAAGGTTTTTCATTTTTTCTTCACTCTCTTTGTGTCATTCTTCTAGTTCTATGTGTATTTCGGAATGATGACAATTCTGAGCTCTCTAATATCATTGCAGCAGAGATAGATAACAACCCTGAATCCATATATCCCTTATGTGTTTCTAGGGGGAAACCCTCTTTTCCTTTTTCTTTTTCATATTTTGGCTACTTTAAAGTAATTTCTCACAGCATGTTTTTAGGAATTTCTTTAAAGTGGGGGCATACATTGGCATTATTTTTTCATAATTTATTTTAATTTGTTTACATGTTCCTTGTGTGATTTTTCTCCCTCTTGTGATGTGTCATTTCTTGGTGGTTTCATTGGGTTTCATCTCCTCCAAGAGCATGATATTTCCTTGTCCTTTCTTGGAAACATTAAGCACAATGTTCCCCAGGATGAGACCTTGCACTTGTCCTCTCTTGGAAGCATTAGGTACAATGTTCCCCAGGATGATACCTTGTATTCATCCTCTCTTGGAGACATTAAGCACATTGTTCCCTAAGAAGAGACCTCTCATGAATGAAGAAAGATCCCTTTGAACATCCTTCTTTCGTATTGTGTTTTGTGCCTTATTAAAGTCATGGAGGTATGGATTTTATATGGTTCCTTGGGGCCCACCTAGTGAACAACTAGCTTCACTAGCCCTTGTGAGCATTCATTTTCTTTCTTTTGTCTCTATCATAGTCATGGGATCATAGCGTTGATATGAACCTCTTGGCGCTCACCTAGTGAACAACTAGCTTCACTAGTCCTTGTGAGCATGCATTTTTGTACCTTATTAAAGTCATGGAAGTATGACTGTTATATGGTCCCTTGGGGCTCACCTAGTGAACAACTAGCTTCACTCACCCTTGTGAGCATGCATTTTTGTACCTTATTAAATTCATGGGAGTATGAATTTTATATGGTCCCTTGGGGCTCACCTAGTGAGCAACTAGCTTCACTAGCCCTTGTGAGCATGCATTTTTGTACCTTATTAAATTCATGGAGGTATGGCTTTGATATGGTCCCTTGGGGCTCACCTAGTGAACACCTAGCTTCACTAGACCTTCTAAGCATGCATTTTTGTACCTTATTAAAGTCACGGAGGTATGGCTTTGATATGGTCCCCTGGAGCTCACCTAGTGAACAAATAGCTTCACTAGACCTTGTGAGCATGTGTTTTGTTTTCATAGTGGATAGTGTGTTCCACTTGTAAAACTCTTTTAGAAAAATAGCCTAGACCCTGTCCATAGTATGTTGGATGGCCAGTTGAAGCTTGATCTGTTGCATTTTTTCTTTCTCTTTTTCCTTTTTTCTTTTTTTGTCTTTGATGGTGTATGTTTGTGATCTTCTTATGGCTTCATCTATCATCCACAAGTGTGTGTTCCTTTGTGCCTATTTTGGTTTGTCATAGGATCTTGATCCTAGGGGCTTGGCCACCCTCTTGGTTATTGCCATCCTATCTTACTATCATTTTTACATTCGAACCCCTCTTCATTGTGTGGTTGGCTACTTTAGTGTGAGTTTGAAGCAAGTTCCTCCTCTCACTAAAGTGGGGGCTAAATGTAGTGTAGGAAAATGCATACCCTTTCATTTTCACACTTGTTTGGGCTCACCTTGCTTTATTTATCCCTATTTATGTCTTAATTGGTCCTATATTGCATCCACAAGCTCAATGAATTATATCTTTTTATGGCTAATCCTGACAAACCTCAAAGGGGAAATGATAATTTAATGATTCTGGTTGTGTCCCTAATTTTTAGGTCAGGACTAAAACACCACCTAGGGCATCTTTATCCCCCAAAGGTCTTGGGACCTTGACTTTAAATGTGTCTTAAAATGGGTCCCTTTTTGGATTTTGTGCCTCGAGCTTCATGCCTTGGGACTAAGATGCCACCTTAGTCCCCTTTGAGGTATTTTTGAGATTTAATTTCAAATCTTGATGGGATTTAGCCTCCTTTAATTAATGAATTCATAAGTCCGCTTGTTGTGGTGTAATTTTGGGATATTAAGCATGGATAAGTATAAATACAAGGGTCCTTTCTCTCATTTTCATATATCTAAGCAACCTAATCACTCTAAGCATGCAAGAATTCCAACATTCAAGATAAATTCATCAAGCATTTTGAGCCATCATCAAGATTCAGGCATCATATCAAGGATATTCTTGCATCATGTGTGTTTTTGAGCTAACATTTGTGATGTAGGTTTTTGATTCAAGCAAGAAATTCAAGTCCATATCTATCAAGTATTCCTTTGATTCAAGATCTACATTCAAGATAGCCACTTCACACAAGTTTGCAAACTTCATAGCAAGGGTTTGGTGAGTTGTAACATTGCATGTTGTTCATTCATCATTTCCTTCATTATTCCATTTCATTTCAAGGTATAATTACCAACAAGGAGTTTGACCAAGGAAAACCCCCATTTACTAACAATCAACAATTTTTTCCTCTCTTGTGTGTTTGTGATTCTAGATTTAGGTTGAGGACATGAAGATCATTTAAAGTGCAAAGTTGTAAAGTTGTAAAGTTGCATTGCAAAGTTGTCATCTTAACAGAAACTCACATACAGGCCAAATTTGGAAGTTTCAAGACTCGAGATCTGAGAAGAACGAAATGCAAACCTTGAGCCCCAAGACCACCTTTGAAGATTTCAAAAATTTCACATCAAACTAAGTCACCACCTAGGGAATCTTAGTCCTCCTGAATTCATTTTATAGAAATTCTTTCAAATCTAGTTTTGGCATCCAAAGATTTTGCATCTACCCCAAATAATAGCAATGGGACTAATAAGACAGTAAGAGTGTCTTAGTCCTCCATAGCATATTTTGACTTCTTTTCATTTCCAAAATCCTTGCCACATTTTTAGACTTCCCAAGGTACACACATCCTAACTTTCTATTGCATAATTTCATCATTTGCATCCATCATCTAGCTTGCATTATTCGGGTTTGTAAGTTTAATGTTAAAGTATCTTTTCCAAGCTTTTTCTTGGTGGTGAACCCATTAAAGCTGAAAGAACCCCTTCCTAGGTCTTCCTTGCTGAGAATTGACTCACCTTTAAGGTTGATAGTCAATCCAATTTGGGACCCTAGGACATTATTGAGTGACCAAAGGAGAATAAGAGGTGTGAATTCCCCCACTTCCCATATTCCCCTTCTTTTCAACATGTTTATCTCTCATGGGTTATATAGGAGATGGATTAAGATCATGGGTTAAATGTAATATTTCCTAACAACATGATGGTTCATACAAAGCTCTTAGGTTTGATGGGACTAATTACTCATACTAGAATTTGAGAATGGAAGGACACCTAAAATATCTAGGGATTAGTGTTTGGAAATCAATCAAAAGTGGTTATACTACTCCTACCACTCCTATTACAGATCCAATTGAAATCAGATTATATAAATGTAATGCTAAAGACCATAATGTTATTTTGTATGGATAAGCTTATTTAGAATTGTTGAAGGTGATGAATTGTAGTTCTACCAAATATGCTTTGGATAAGCTTAGTAGAATCTATGAAGGAGATTCTAAAGTGAAGCAAGCCAAGATGTAGATCTTCAAGAGAGGATTTGAGACTCTGCGGATGACTAAACATGAATACATTGCAAGTTATATGCTTTGGGTACAAGAAATTGTCTCTAGGATCTACAAAATTGGTGAAGTAAAATAAAGTGAAATTATAAATAAGGTTTTGAGATCTATCCCAAAATTTTATAGTCACAAAGTATTTTCCATTAAAGAATCTAAAGATTTGGATCAGTATTTAGTTGAATAAATATTTGGTACTCATATTGTTGAATACACTAAATACTGAGAGGGGGGTTGAATCAGTATTTTTCTAACACAATTAATTGCTAACCATCCAATTATTAATGCATATCTAGCTACAAGTGTAAACCAAAACATGAAAGGAATCATAACATCTCATAACACATTGACACCAGGATTTTACGTGGAAAACCTGGAATGAGAAAAACCACGGTGAGGATTAACTCACAATATATTATAACTGGTTACAAGATATTACATGGCTCACTACAAGGACACACTTCCTTGAAAGCCTCACAACCTAAATAAAAAAAAGATATGGCTAACTACCAAGATACAAAAAAGTATGGCTCACTAACAAAAGATGAATTGAAGAATTACACCTTCAAAGTGTTGAGATCAATTTCGTTAAGCTCTGGAAAAACAAAATCCTACTCTTATTGCAAGTATACAACAACACTCAACAAATTCACACTATAACACCTGTCGCATAGCTTGCATCATTGTTCATACATCCACACACTCTTTCTCCTCTTGCTTTTTCATCCTTACATATATAGGGCTATATCTTTATACATCAATTAGATCGTCCTAATTGGATGTAGATATACAAAATTCAAAGTGACTTGTCAGCCCAATTCAAGAATATTTTTGGCCCATAAAATAAAGAATATAAAACATAAATTAGGTCGGCTCAGACCTAATAAGAAACACTTTAAACATTCATAAGACAAGCAGTTCTTAACCTTGTTGGCCAAAAGAATTCCAAACTTTTGTCATATAGATATCTTAGTTGGATCAACTAGAGTTGTTGAAAGCTCATTCATAGTTGTAACTGAGACTCCTGGGCAACATATCAAAAACTCATAGAATAATATTTTATTAAGAGAATTTTTGGATAAAAATACCAAATCAGTATATATACATACTTTACTTAGCCAGTTACCAAACAATGTTGACATCAATGACAAAAAAATTGGAGTTCACCTTCTTCATTCTTCCAACACTTATTGCATTTGAGATGAGAGAGTTTGGTCAACATGTTCCAATGAAAGAAGTTGCATTCAAAGCTAACAAAAATATTGAAGATAAAGTTGCTAATCGAATTGATGAACGTGATGAAGTTGAAGAAAACTTTTTGAGAAGACTAAGTAAAGGTATTGGAAAATACAAAGGTAAGTTACCTTTTAAATGTTTCAATTGTAGAAGGATTGGTCATTTTATATCCAAATGTCTTTGTAAATAATCCAATGATAGCAATAAAAGAGATAAGGTCAAGAAGGGTCTCTATTCCAAAGAGAGTAGTGGTTCCTCTGAAGATGACGACAATGATTCGAATGATGAAACCAGATTTATGGATTTCAATACTGTTGATAGAAAGTATAATGTTGAGATATGTAAGGATTCAATATCCTTAAGTAATGAAAAAATATTTCCTCTTATCTAGACCTAGAATCTATGGAACCTAAAGGTTGGGACTTTGATTTGGATGAATGGGGGATTGACTTTGAAGGAATACTATATCCTGCATTGGAAGACTTAAATGAAGCAAGAGGTCTAAATCAAAAATATGAAATATTGTCTGCAGAATCAAAAGAAAAATCTAACAATTTGAGAATTCAAGTAAAATAAGGTAAGAGGACTAAAGATTGCATGAATATCAAACTCAGAGACAAGATTGTTGAATTTTTAAATCTTGAAGAAGAAAATACCACTCTAAGGAATGCTTTGAAAAGATAAAAAGAACAAATTGACAAAGGAGAGAAGTATGATACAAATAGTTCAAAATCAAATGAAAAGGCTAAAACAAAAGAAGGGAGAGTCTTCCCTGAAGACACTAATAAGAATGCCTCCAAAGATACAAGGAATATTCATAATGGCAAGAAATAAGGAAGATCGTTTTCTAACTAGAAATAGAAAGGTTTCAGGTTTACTCCATCAATAAAACAACATGCTCCTAATAGGTTCAACCAATCCTTTCAAGGATACTATTTTTCTTGTAATATTTTTGGGCATAAAGTTGTTGATTGTAGAGTTATACAAAGAAGGAATAACAACATAGGAATAAGGTCTTTCTTACCTCAAAGAAACAATACTATGTTATTTCATGGATATTGCTTTTCCTACAACTATGGTCACAAGGTTGGTGACTGCAAATCTAAATTGAAGAGGAACAACTTTGTTCTAGAGCATAATTTTGTGTGCTACAAGTGCAATAATATGGGACATAAGGAAAACTATTTAAGAAATGGTTTTGTGAAGCTATCTACTCAGTATTAGAAAAAGGATGAATCCCTTAATCAACAAAAGGGGGGAAATGAAAAGATCCAGAATGAAGACCATGAGAAGAAGGATGATTCTTCTCTTGTGCACTCTACACAAGGTTCCAAGAAAAATTGAGATAGAGTATTACCTTAGGGGGAGATGTCACTTTCAGAACCTGTTTTCCCCTAAAAAAAAAGGTGATGAAGACTTCAACATGAAGGATGATTTGAATCGGATCATTTTGTATACAAATCCATTGTGCATAAATGGACCTTGTTTGGTGCTCCTAGTGGATTTTGGTAATGTGTGAATGTTGGTACACCTTTTCTAATTCATGTTATTCAAATTTGAAGAACCATAATTAAAGATAATGTCCTAGAAAAGTAAGTCTTCCAAGCCATTTACAATTTGGAAAAATCATGGTCTACTTCTCTCCATTGGAAATGGTTTTATCTTATGGACTAGAAAATAAGTTGAGCAAGATATGAAGGTGTTATATCCAAAGTCTCAAGAACTTACACCTTCTGAAGTAAAAGATGCAAGTAACATAATTTTTCCCCATACTATGGCTTGGTGAAGAGAATATGAAAGCTTTCTGGAATGTTTCACATTCCTTGAGAAAGAATGTCTTGTCCATATTGTCTTATGGATATATTAAGCTATACTATGAGTTTCCTCAAGTATAGTTTCAAAAGTTAGATGGTTTTAGATGTCTATATATGTTTGGTACTTGTGTTGGTTGGTGTGTATATACAAGTTCAATTATAAACATTTTTACATGTCTTAGTATGTTTAAAAGATTGATTTCAATCCAATCCTAAGCTATCTCATGAGAAAGTTGTAAAAATAATTTTTAGATACTTGAAGGGGACTTTGGATTATGGTCTATGGTATAAAAAGAATAAAAAAAATTCTCTTAATTCCTATACGGGTATTGATTGGGGAAGTTGTGTTGATGATAGGAGTACAAGTGGAAGTGCATTCTTTTTGGGAGATAGATTGGTCTCATGGTTCAACAAAAAGAAAGACTCAATTTCCTTGTCCATAGTAGAAGAAAAATATATTTTTGTAGTATCTTGATTAACTCAAGTGCTTTGGATGAATCAAACCTTAAAGGATGCAAAGGTGGTGTATGATGAACTTATTCCTATACTGTGTGATAGTACAATGATATTGAAATTTCTAAGAATCTAGTAATGCATTCAAGGACTAAACACATCTCAATTCGGTACCATTTTCTGAGAGAGAAAGTTGTAGAACATGAATTCATAATGGAGTATGTGCCTACAAAGCATTAGATTCCATATATCTTTACAAAGTCTCTTTCAAAGGATACGTTTGAATATTTGAGGAAAAAGCTAGGGGTCATTACCCCTCCTTATTCTAAATAGATGCATATATGGTGAATCTTTCTAAGGGATAAATTCATGCCATATCCTTTCTCCTGGATTGATGGGTGCTACCCTTCAGGGGGAGCTGGTAGTAAGGGGGGTTGGTGTAGGAGCACCTTACTCTCAAAAATGCCTTCAAAAGGCTAAATTGCAAAAAATGAATTTTTAAATGTAAAATTTATGCAAAGGTCATGTAAAGGTCAATTTCAATGTATTCAAGTCCTTTAATAGATCCTAGGTGGTCAAAATGATGAAAAAATGCAAATCTTGCAAATATTGCAATATTGTCAAAAGTTGCTAAATTGAAAAAAAGAAAGAAAATCAAGAATGTGAAGGGACACCTCGGTGGAGAAGGTAGTTAGAAAGTTGAAATTTGAAGAGTAAATTTCCTTATTAGTTGTAAAAGATACATAGATCATTGTGAAGGCTAAGAAGAGGCAGATTTATTATATTCTTGAATTAAGCACTGAATAAAACCCCTGTTTTTTGAACTTGCAGCATTCTTTCCATTGTTTCTATCTTTGTACAGATAGTTTAGGAATATAAAAGGATAAATTCTCATGTAATATCATTTAGGAAGGATTTAAATTTAATTTTAAAGAGTTGTGAGGTTATTCTTTTAGGAATAAAGAGTTAGAGGAAAAAAATTTGTGTCTTAATCTGTGTTCTTCATACAATTGTTTTGAGAGTCTTTAAGTAAATTCATGGCCATTCCACTGATGTAGGGTTAGTTTTTTAGTCAAATGGAATGTATTTAATGTCTTTTCAATATTAGATGTGTGTGTGAGTGCAGGGGTAAACAAGAATATAAGTTATGTTGTTGTCTTAACAGAAAAAAAAAAATAGAGTTTTCCAAGCATTTGTTGTGGCTACAAAGAGGGTTATGAAGATGTATGGATTTCAGAGGCTTAGTAATATTTTTTAGAGCATAAGCAGACCTATTCAAAGGATTTTTAAGTAGTTTCCAAGTGGTTGGAGGTATGGAGTAGGGTAATCTAATAAACCCTCATTTGTAGGGTTTGGTTTGTGCATAAATTAAGGGTTTATAGAGCAGCGGTTAAATAAGCCTTTCAACCCTTTAAAATGATGAAATCCTGAGTTCTGTGACATGGAATAAGACTATTTCAAGTCAATTGATGATTAGGTAATGAATTAAGGATACCTCCTTTGTTATTTTGGCCTAATTGGAGTCTCATTTCAATGTTCAATCTCATTTTCTGATGTTTGTTCCAAAATAAGTATTGATGCTTTTGAAATATGTTTTAAGGGACTAAAATGGGCCTCAAAATCTGTGATGAGTTTATATTGACACAAAAAACCAAATGAGTAATCACCCAATATAAGGGTTTGATGACCTACAAGGTATAAGGTATTTTGGTTGCTAAAAAGGTGAATCTGATGAAAACAATGATTTAAATGTCAGTTTTGGATTTAAATCTGCTTTATTGATGTTGTAAATGGTTTCTAAGTGTTTGGAAATAGTTGGAAGGAAAATATTTTGTATTTGGAAGATTGAGCAAGATTGATTCCTATGTGCAAGAATGGAGTCTGGACTATAGTGTTATGAAATCTGTTGGTTTAAAGTTTTGTGAATGTAAACTAGTTTTTTTTCAATTTAAATATGAGGATTATAGTGATTTAAAGGTTTGGTAACAGGTTAAAAGAAATAATGAGAGAATAGTGGTCTTTTTTCCTTAAGATTCAAGTTTTCAAGAATGGGAATTTTGAGAATAATGTGAGTTGTGGATTGTTCCAAAATTTAGGAAGGAGAATTTTGGTTTATTTCAGTTATTTTTATGGTGGTAAATATTTTTTTGAGTCTGATATTGAGATGGGATGCTAATGAAAATGTTTTGGCTTGTTGGTGCCATGTGATTTTCAAATGAAAGGATGTGATTTTTGTCAGAAGATAAAGGAATTTTAGTTGCTTGTTCAATTTGATCTTCTCCAAATGAGTTTGGGATAGAAGTTCCCTGATGAATGATGTTGTTGATTGTTGGTATTGCATCAAGGGTGTCCTAAAGCAATTGTGTAGTTGTATATGTGTGAAAAAAGAAGTGTTTTTGGTCAAAGGGGGAGCATCTGTTACTACTTCAATAGAATAGAAATTTTCCCTTTGCTCCTAAAGACAGAAAAAGTAAGGTTGGCTTGTGTAGAAGTGTTTTCCCCTTTGTCCTTGATATCAAAATGGGGGAGTGATGACCATTGTGTTGCCATCAATGTCAAGGGGGAGATTGTTGGCAATTTTTGTCATTGATGTCAACACTAATGATTGCGTTGTTATCATTGATGTCAATATTGATGGTTGTCTTTGATGAATATTGTTTGTAGTTGTTATAAAAATTGATTGCTAGTTGTAATTGATGTTAGTCCCTGGCATTGGTTTTCTTTGTTACATTCAATTTGGGATAACATTGATTAGATGTCATGCCTTATTAAAGAAGAGAAGAGTTTAAGAAGTTGAAGAATTTCTTGATTGGATGTCATGCCTTATCATTTAGAAGAGAAGTGTTGAAGAATTAGAAGAATTTCATGGTTGGATGTCTTTCCTTATCAAAGAATTATTATTGTTGATGTTCATATAATACATTATTGCTAATAGAAGATTTTTTTCATGATAATATATTAAGATTAGGATTAGAAGCACGAATAATGTTGGAGAGATGATCTACAACCTGTCTCATGCTCTCTCTTGATGTTTCTAATAATATATGTGTTGCTAAATGCAAGTTCTAGTCTCCTTAAGTTACACAAATGTTTATGGTTCAAGAAGCTACATTAATGTCTATCTGGGAGAATGGTCTGCATTCCTCCACTATTGCAGTTCTAGTCTTGCAATTTGGTATTCAATGTCAGTGCTTTGTGTATTTTGCACTCCTATCATTTTAGGTCACCTGTGTTTCTAATGAGGTTCTTGTGAATTGCAAAAGGTTGGTAGTGTACTAGTTTTTTGGATCGATATAGAAAATTCTCCACATTTCTCCACATTGATGTCTCTACTCTCACGGCTTGGTGAATGTGTTCATAATGTTTGTGCAATTTATCAATTCCAATCTCATACCTTGTAGAGGTTCGCAAGTTGTTCTACAAATTTTACATCATCCAGTTATGTATTATATGTTCTCTTAACAAAGCTTTTGTACCTTTTTGGTCTATGGTGGCTATTTATGGTATGGAAGTATGAAATAAGTGTATGGAAGTGATGTTGGATCTTCAAACAACATCCCTATGTGATCTACATGTTTCTAATTGGCCTCTTTGGTTCTACATTGTGTCTTGAGTTGGATTTCTATGTTATTTGTGGGTATATGGCCAACAAGGCTTGTTCCTTTTCTTGGGTTTATTGGATGTTGTGGATGTGTTTTTGATATGTGGTTGTCATTGATGTCAAAAATATTAGCATTTGGTGTATTAGAGGTTGCATATGTCGAGGATATTGAGAAAATTGTAAAAGAAAGTGTTCCAGGTTCCCAGTGGAACTGTGCAGGTCATGAAGGCGTCTTGTCTTGTACGTTGAAGTTCAGCTACTATGGATTAAATGGTTTTCTACTGAGTGTATCTAGATCATCTACCAAAAGTTATAGAGGTCTGTGTATAGATTTGATCATGTTATGGTCTGACAGTGTTTCTATGGTCTCTATCAGTGTTCCTGAGTAAAGTTTGTGTGATTCTGTAAATCTCAATTGTTGTGAATGTTTCTCTATTATTTCTTGGTGCTCTTGGATGTTTCTATATTGTGCTCTATCTTTGTGGTACATCCACATTGATCGGTGTGCTTGTGATTGGAAATTTTTCCTACATATGCTTAGTTTTTCTTATTCTTGACCGACATGTTGGTGGTAGCGTGTTGTGGATCTTCGAGGTGAAATTAATTGAAGTATTTTGTGTTGGAATTATTAATTTGGGTCCCCACTATGTTGTGGCCTACCTTGGTGGATTCTCTTTTAAAAATTTATCTGTAAATTTGGGCCGACATTGAAAATATGTTTTATTTTCCTAGTCGACTAAGTTATTGATGAAATCTCATGTAGCGGATATATAAGAGCGATTGTTTCATCGATGTAATGTGTGTAAGTGTGTGTTGGAAAAGGTGTTGAGTGTGCTCTTATGTGTGTATGTGTGAATATCATTTGATTGCAAGAAAAGTGTGAAGAAGATCGAGCGAAGTGTGAAGTAGTTTGTGAAGGAGTTTTTATTGCTTAATTGGAACTGTAATCAGGCTTGTGGAGAAGCTATTTTCTCAGTTCATAGTTTCTGGATTTTAATCCTATTTTGTATTGTTGGGTAGTGAGCCCCTTCTGTAATTGAGCAATGAGCTCTAGGCGGTGTGTTTGAATGCATGTGCATTCCCCTTTATTGATTTCTTTATACTTTTAACAAGGTATAATCTTGTGGACTAACATCCACCATGGGTTTTTCCCTAATAGGGTTTCCATGTAAAAAATCTTGGTGTTCTCTATCTCTCTGATGTGTTAATTAATTATGGTTAATTTCTTATTCAGCAGATCTGAGATTAAGTTAAGTAAAGTTTGAAAAGTTTATTATTCTATGATAGTTGATTCACCCCCCCTCTCAGTTGTTTGTCCTTGTTTTTCCAACAATTGGTATCAGAGCAGGTTCCTTTGAAGAAGTATAAAATATTGAGGTGATCTAAGATGGAAACATTCAAGAAGGATAGTCCAAGATTCAATGGAACTAACTACTCACTGTGGAAATTCACGATGCAATGTCACCTAAGGTGTATTGGTGAAACCTACTAGAAGATTACAAAAGATCCATATGTTATTCCTCAGAATGGTCCCTCCATGGCTGATGAGAAAAAGATGTTGAAAATAATATTAGGGCTATTGAAGCTTTGGTGAGTTCTCTGAAATATTTAGAGATGGCTAATGTGGTAGGACTAGGTGATCCCACAAAGTTGGTTTACAATTTTCGGGAGATCCTGATTTTTGCCAAAATCGTATATTTTTAGAAAATATAATGATTTAAGCCTTGGAAAGTTCCATTTAAAGGATTCCAATTGAAGAGGGTTTGATCAAACCATCTTAGATCAAACCCCCTTGGATAGAACCCCACTAGTTTTAAACCATACCTATAACGAAGTCTCCTTTACACCTATCAAAATACTGATAAAAAACCACTTTTGATTTACATTTTGGTGGATCGAATGAATTCATTTAAAATTTATTTTAAGTATGTAGTCCTTATTATAAGCTTCCCAAAAAGTATACTTTTAAATAAATATAATTAAATTATTATATTTATTTTTTATTTCTTGTGAATGTAGGTTTTTCACCAAAAATCAAGCTCTCAGTTCTGCACATGTGCAAAAATAGTAGATTATCAAAAAAAAAAATGAAAAATATGAGTGCACTAGATATTGAAGTCCTTGATCCAACAAAAATAAGAAAACTAAATTTCGATACATACAAAACAAGTTAGGTGTTATACAGTCTGCCTATGTCTGAATTGTAATTGGTTTGACTTTGAAACTTGATTAAGGAAAAAATGTTCAATAAAACACTATGAAACCAATTGGAAGCACTATATATCATAGTTACAAATATAAATTCAAAAACAATAGAATTTTATCCTTCATGGAAAAACATTTATGTGTTATACGGTGAGCATCACTCCTTAAAAATGTTGTTTACTGAAAAAAATAGTTTTCAAAGGAGATGGAAAAAGAAGTGCAATATAATTCCAAATATTTTGAAAAAAATATATTTAGAATCTACAAACAAAATTTCACAAATAACTAGTTTGCATCATGTTCAAATTCCTCACGGTTCAACCGCTTTAGGTGCCTAAAAGTGAAGATATAGTTAGAAAAAATTATTTTAGTGTCCAATTTGGCCAAAAATTGTAAACCAGTATTGTGGGATCACCCGACTGCAGACAGCTCATGAGATTTGTAAGAAGCTGGAAACTTTGTATGAAGGAGATGCATAGGTGAAGATGTCTAAGCTACAAAGTTTAAAAGGAAAGTATGAGAATTTGAAGATGGGTGAAGATGAAAATATCACTTCTTTTATGCAAAGAGTAAATGAAATAGTGATGGGTATTTAAATGTGTCGGTGGTTCTCTAGATGAGGATGAAATTGTGGACAAGATACTCAGATCCTTGCCTCCCTCCTACAAAGTGAAGGATCATGCTATTGAAGAGCTCAGATCAGTAACAAAAATGTCAAGAGACGTGCTAGGTGGTAAGCTTGCTGCTTTTGAATTAAGTGAATTTGGTGAATCTATTTCGAAAACTGAATCTACATTCAAGGATACTATATCTAGAAGTAACAAGCAAAGATATGGTCTAGGAGAATGTTCCAAAAATATATCCAAGTATGATGAATAACTAAAGCAACTTGAAGATAAAGAAAGATAGGTAGAAGAATTGGAAGCACTGATTGTAAAGAAAGAAGGCAGAGGAAAAGGTAAGTATGAGGGAATGTTGCCTATTAAATGTTTTTCATGCAGTAAAATAGGTCATTTTGTATCAAGATGTCCTGAAAGATTCCCTAGAACTAAGCCTAACAAGTCTAGATTCCAAAAGAAATGTTACTTTTCTGAAGGAGTGACTGATGATGAGTCTGATAAAGATACTGGAAATGAAGATGAATGGGTTTTCATTGCTACCTTTGAAAATAGTCCTGTGGCTACTAAATCTACTAAAGATGAGAAAGTTCTTACAGCCCGAGTTGAAGAAAAGGATGAGTGGGTTATTGACGGTGGATGCTCACATCATATGACTGGTGATAGAAACAAATTTGTAAGTCTAGAGAAGTATGATGGTGGTATTGTAAGATTTGGAGACAACAATGTTGGTGTGATTCATGGCAAAGGTTCTATTTGTCTTGGTGGTAAGGATAACATTGATGATGTTCTTTATGTTGAAGGCTTAAAACACAATCTTTTGAGTGTTGGATAGATGGTGGGAAAAGGCTATGATCTACAATTCAAAGATGGAAGATTCAAGATACATGGAAGTTCTGGAAATATGATTGTGACCTGTAAACAAACAAAAGGCAATATTTTTCACCTGAATGCTGCTAGTGGGAGTTGTTTAATTGCTCAAGTAGATGAAAGTTGGTTGTGGCATAGGAGGTTGTGTCATGTAAATTTTGATAACATTTTTAAGGTAAGTTCCACTCAAGTTGTAAGAGATCTACCTAAGTTAGTGAAGTCTTCTAACACAATTTGTAAGGAATATTAGATGGGTAAACAGACTAGAGTCTCTTTTCAGAGCAAATAGTTTCATTCAAATGATTTTTTGGAGTTGCAACATACTGAGCTCTGTGATCCCTCCAGAGTCAGAAGTATTCATGGAGAAAGGTACTTTATGTTGATTATTGATGATTATTCCAGAATGATATGGGTTTCCTTTTTAAGAGAAAAATGTGAAGCACTGGAAAAGTTCAAAAGTTTCAAGGCTATGGCAGAGAATGAGAAAGGTCTAAAAATCAAATTTCTAAGATTTGACCGAGGTGGTGAGTTCACCTCCAGGGAGTTCAACTCTTTTTGTGAAGAACAAGGAATTAGAAGACAATTATCTACTCCCCGAACCCCTCAACAAAATGGACTTGCAGAAAGAAAGAACAAAACAATCTTGGATGTTGCTAGAACAATGAAGATAGAAGGAAATGTTCCCCAAAGCTATTGGAGTGAAGTTGTAAGCACTGTTGTGTACACTTTAAACTGGTAAATGTTAATGGAGATTCTAGTAAAACCCCTTTTGAGCTATGGTTTGGCTACAAACCTACTATTAAATATTTCAAGATCTTTGGAAGCAAATGTTATATCAAGAGAGATGATGATATAGGAAATTTTGATGCAAGAAGCGATGAAGGAATATTTTTAGGTTATTCTACTAAGAGAAAGGCCTACTGATGCTATAACAGAAGATTGAGAAAAATGGTTGAGAGTGAAAATGTCAGAGTTGATGAGGATTTTGTCAAATCATCCAGATATTGTGGATATGATTCTGATGAAGACAATACAAACAAAGGGAAGAATATTCAGACATAGAATCAACTTCAAATTGTTCCATATGTTCCATATGTTCTGATAAAGCAACCTCAATTTGTTCTGGTAAGTCAAGGTAGTCAAGAAGTAGAGACAAGTGCAAGTACAAAAGGAAGATTAGAAGAATCAGAAGTTCAAGAAAATTCCAAAACTCCAAGGTATGTAAAGTTAAACCATTCTGAAAGCCAAATTATAGGAGATAAGAATAAAGGAGTACAAACTAGAAGGAAGATTGCAGAAGAATACTACCTAATTTCCAAGATTGAACCTAAAAATGTCACTAAAGCCTGCCAAGATGAACATTGGATGGAAACTATGAAGGAAGAGATAACACAAATTGTAAAGAATGGCACATGGATACTGGTTCCCAGACCTAAAGACAAAAATGTGATTGGTACTAAATGGGTGTTTCGGAAAAAGTTGAATGAACAAGGTGAAGTGGTCTAGAATAAAGAAAGACTAGTATGTAAAGGGTATTCTCAGATGGAAGGTGTTAATTTTGAAGAAACTTTTGCCCCTATTTCCAGAATCAAAGTTTTTATATTGTTTCTTGCTTATGCTACATACAAGGACTACAAAGTCTATCAGATGGATGTAAAGTCAGAATTTCTAAATGGAGAACTAGAAGAAGTATACATTGAACAACTAGATGGATTTCAGCTAACTGACAAGGAAGATATGATATGTCGCTTGAAGAAAGCTCTATATGGACTCAAGCAAGCCCCTAGAGCCTGGTATGATAGATTGGACAAATATTTACTGAAGCTTGGATTCGTTAAAGGTATTGTTGATAGCAATCTATATTTCAAATTGGATCATGACAAAGAATTAATTATAGAATTCTTTGTCGATGACATCATTTTTGGAGGAGATGACAATCTATGTATAAAGTTTGCTAATGAGATGAAGGATGAATTTGAGATGAGTATGATTGGAGAGATGAAGTTCTTTCTAGGATTACAAGTGACCTAGTTAGACAAGGGGATATTCATATCTCAATCCAAATATGTGAGAGACCTATGAAGAAATTTGGGATGGAAGATTCAAAGCCTGTTGGTACTCCCATGGTGACTGGATGTAAGCTAGCACAAAATGATGATTCTCCTAAGGAAAATCAAACTAGATACAGGTTAATGATCGATGGATTACTTTATTTAACCCAGACTAGGCCAGATATTATGAATGTTGTATGTATGGTTGCCAGATTCCAGGCTGATCCAAAAGAATCACATGTGACTGTTGTTAAGAGGATCTTTAGATATCTCAAAGGAACAATTGACTTTGTACTTTGGTATCCAAAGGATGATGATCTTACTTTGAGTGCATATATTGTTGCAGATTGGGCTTATGATGTAGATAGTAGAAAAAGTACTTTTGGTGGTGCTTTATTACTAGGGAAGAAGATGGTGTCCTGGTTGAGCAAAAAGCATAATTCTATTTCTATATCTACTACTGAAGCATAATATATTGCTGCTACAAACAATTGTACTCAACTAATATGGATGAAACAAATGTTGAAAGATATCAGGGTGATATATGAAAATCCTATTGCCATATACTATGACAATTCAAGTGCAATAAATATTTCAAAGAATTTGGTACTACACTCTAAGACTAAACATATATCAATCAAGTTTCATTTCTTGAGGGAGAAAGTGAATGAGAAAGAAGTCATATTGGAGTATGTGCCTACCAAAGAATAGATTGCAGACATCTTTACTAAGTCATTTCCGAAGGATACTTTTGAGTATCTCAAAGGAATGTTAGGGGTAATCACCCCTCCTGATGAAAACTAAGAAGATGCATTTACTTGCATCAATCTATGAGCTACATTGCTATATTCTGATCTGGATTGATGTTTTTGTGGCTGCTACTCAGGGGGAGTAGTCAGATGTGCAGATATAATGTTCAAAGTGTGTATATGGAAAGTTCATGGTTACCTTTTCCATTGATTTCAAAGGGGGAGAAGTGCGCTATGAAAAATCCTTTTAAGAATCAAAGAGAAACTAAGGAGAAGAGTCAGAACCAAAGGGAAAGCAAGTATGTTGGGTTGATGGTATTTTTCACATCATGTGTTTCCATCAATGCCAAAGGGGGATATTTTTGGATGTTTTGGATGTGTTGTTGATATGTGATTGTCATTGATGTCAGCACTATTAGCATTTGTTGTATTAGAGGTTGAATATGTCGAGGATATTGAGAAAATTGTAAAAGAAAGTGTTCCAAGTTGCAAGTGGAACTATGCAGGTCATGAAGGCGTCTTGTTCTTTACGTTGAAGTTCAATTGTTGTGGATTAAAGGGTTTTCTATTGAGTGTATCTAGATCATCTATAGGAAGTTACAGAGGTTCGTGTATAGATTTGATCATGTTATGGTCTGACAATGTTTTTGTGGTCTCTATAAGTGTTCCTGAATAAAGTTTGTGTGATTCTGTAAATCTCAGTTGTTGTGGATGTTTCTCTATTGTTTCTTTGTTCTCTTGGATTTTTCTACATCATGCTCTATCTTTGTGGTTCATCCACATTGATCGGTGTGCTCATGGTTGGAAATTTTTGCTACATATGTTTAGTTTTTCTTCTTCTTGGCTGACATGTTGGTGGTAGCATGTTATGGATCTTCGAGGTGAAATTAATTGAAGTATTTTTGTGTTGGAATTATTAATTTAGGTCCCCACTATGTTGTGGCCAACCTTGGTGGATTTGATTTTAAAAATTTATTTGTAAATTTGGGCCAACATTGAAAATATGTTTTATTTTCTTGGATGACTAAGTTATTGATGAAATCTCATGTAGCGGATATATAAGAGTGATTGTTTCATCGATGTAATGTGTGTAAGTGTGTGTCGGAAAAGGTGTTGAGTGTGCTCTTATGTGTGTATGTGTGAATATCATTCGATTGTAGAGCAGAGTGTGAAGAAGATCGAGCGAAGTGTGACGTAGTTTGTGAAGGAGTTTTTTGTGCTTAATTGGAACTATAATCAGGCTTGTGGAGAAGCTATTTTCTCAGTTCATAGTTTTTGGATTTTAATCCTATTTTGTATTTTTGGGCAGTGAGCCCCTTCTATAATTGAGCAGTGAACTTTAGGCGGTGTGTCTGAATGCATGTGCATTCCCCTTTATTGATTTCTTTATACTTTTAACAAGGTATAATCTTGTGGACTAACATCCACCATGGTTTTTCCCCTAACAAAATTTCCACATAAAAAATTGTGGTGTTCTTTGTCTCTCTAATGTGTTAATTGCTTATTCATCAAATTTGAGATTAAGTTAAGTTTAAAAAGTTTATTATTCTGTAACAACTGATTCACCCCCCCTCTCAGTTGTTTATCCTTGTTTTTCCAACAAGGTCATGTGATTTTGGGGTTGCACCAACAATGAAAGGTGTTTCATGATAGATTTGGGTCCTAACCTATCCTGTTTAGGACCACATCAAGTAAATTCAATTGAAGGGGTGTTTATGGACCGACTAGTTATGTGCTTCAATGTCTCATCCACATGTTTCCTTGATGTCAACTTAGGTTGATGTGAATTTGCATGTAAATCATTTTGGATCACATTGAAATAAGTGTTAATATTATTTTTGGTCCTCTCTATCCTCGGGATAGGACCGCATCATGCTTTGGTGGCTAACTAGTTGAATTAATTGTTTATTCTCTTCTATGTCGACCTAATTGAAGAATTAATGTGTTGTGAAGGATAGAAATGTAAAATTATTTTGAATGCAACATGAAAGTAGTAGCGTACAACTACAAAAAAAGTGTGTAACTGATTTGTATTGAATATCCAATAGAGATAGTGCTAAATATTGTGAAAGGAAATATCAAATTATGCTTGAATGCCTTGGGCAATAGAGAGTTGTGTTGGCAATCTTTGTAATTCTATTATATATCTTTTGTATCCTTCTCTAAGATAGTGAATCTCATTAGGTACTTTGTATCTTGTTCCTGGAGTTAGTTGGTACCTTACTACTACAAGTCCTTTTTGTATCTTGCTCTAAGGCAGTGAGCCTTCTTGCAAGTCTTTTGGCAATGAGCCTTATATTGTGAGTTAACTCTCGCCCTGGTTTTTCCCTAATTGGGTTTCTCAAATAAATCTGGTGTCTCTTTATGCATGTGTGTATTCTCTATCTCTTTCTCTTTGTTGATGATCTAATTACTGCTATATCTTTCATTGGTAAAGTTTGCTAGAGGTGTTAAAGATTCAAATTGCTATATTCTTCTTCGTTATTGCTCTACTTAAAGTTCCACCTTTATTTGTTAAAGGATTTTGAGTTGTGTTGAAAGTTTCAAGTTTCAAAAGGTTTTGAGTAGACTAATTCACCCCCCACCCCCTTAGTTTTCAAAAGTGTACAACAAGAAGTAAGATAATTCTAGATCCAAATATCTTGATAAGTTCAAGGATAAATTTTGGAACTACAACAAAACTAGACATCTAAGAAGAGACTATAAGGAGGAGGAGGAGAAGATAAAGGTAGATTCTAATGATTTTGAGATATCCTCCTACAATGAAGATGATTCTTTTGTCATTGCCTTGTATACTCATGCATTAGAAGGTGTGCAGTTGATATACTTTGGTGCTTCTATCTACATGAACTCACACCAATATTTATTTACAAAATATAAAGAATATGATGGTGGAAAGGTGTACCTAGGAGATTATTCTCATATGAAGATTATTGGTCATGGTAGAATTCTAATTTGATTATTTGATAGATGAGTGAAGGGGATAAATGGTTTACTACATATTCTTGATTTGGAATGGAACCTACTTTGTATAATTAAACTAAATGTTGTAGGTGTATAGAATTTTTTCTTAAGTAAAGGGTGCAAGATGGTTAGATCAACTATAGTTTTTAATAAGAGTATTTGCATTGAAATTATTTTAGCTAGATACATGCACAATTCAATGTATAGTTATTTAATTCCTACAATAAAGATATTTATAGAATCTTCACCTTCACCATTGGTGTTAGTGTGAGCAAAGTTTTTTTCCCAACTAGCTCACCTACTAGGTCATATTCACATGTTAAGCTTTCTTAGCGAGTTAGGAATCTTTCTAAAAGTCTTAGTTGTCATGTGATCTTATCTTATCCCATAGTTGTCACATGAAATAGGATTAAGACACTTTTCATCATCTTAGTTAGTCCTATCTCTCAACCTTACCTATATAAGAAAGGTCTAATATGTACATTTGTATTGCATAGTATTGTATATTATAGAAATTGCATTGTATATACACATCATTGATCATATTTATTTAATATATTTTGCATCCATTATTGTAAATTTATGATTTTGTTTTTCTCTCTTGTAGAAGGTTATTTTGATTTTGTAAGTGATCCTAGGAGCTTGAGTCCTTGAGTGACTCTCACATGGTATCAAATCTTTAGATCTACAAATCCCCTACTCATATTTGAGAGTGATTTTTGCATGAGTTTCTCTAGATTGAAAATCTTGGTGGATCTTGAAAATTTGAGTATGCTCTTCTCTTGTATCATATGATGACCTACAGAATTAGAAAAACTTGATAAAAATACCAAAATTTGAGAGGTTCCTCTTTGTGGCTTTATACTATAGGTTCATATTGAATCCTATTGGTGTAAATATAATTTCACCATTGAGTTTATGGTGTCACAAAAAATCATTTTTTCCTTTTGTGTTGTTCAAATTGGACATATGAGGTCAAATATAAATGGGTATGAAGTTGGGGTTTAAAGCTCAGATTTGGAAAAATGGACCTTTCAATTACATCTAGAAATCTCAAAACCCCTTATTTGATATAAATTTTGTCCTATTTCGATGCAAGATAAGTTTGAGGTGTTTTTGTCAAGAGAACATTCCTACAAGCCAAATTGGACCCTTTTCTTAAAAAATACATATAAATTTTGTCTCAATTGTCGTATTTTCACAAAAAATATGTCAAAAAGTTGGTTTCGAGTATTTTGTAGTGGTGTAAGTTATTTTTCTAGATTTTCTTGTAGGTGAATTTTTATTGTTGATTGAAGTTATTTTTTTCCTTTTTAACCTTCAAGTTCATAACCTTTTGTCTATCTATCCAATTTTCATAATTATTACAGTGTTGGAAAGGTATTAAGAAGCTCTATAGTTCTATCTATTCACATTTTCTAGATTCAATCTCATATATTTTCTTTTTTTGGTTCGTAAATGTCAAATTATATCGATATCAAAAAATATTTACATTGTGCCACACTTCTGGTGGAGATCTTCAAATCAATGCCCAGCCACCCAAAAAATTACTCTAGTGTCGCTTACAACAAAAGATGGCATAACTACCAATAATTGACACCCAAACCCAACCAAACCACCCGAACATGGATGGGCACAAAAGAAACATCGATACACACCATCTTGTAGTCATGCCTCCAAAAAAATCATCCATCTAGACCACACAGAGTAGCAAAGGGAAACCAAAACATATGATCATGCTAGACCCAACCACACCTTGCTAGCGATTCACCAAAGGGAAGCCAAAAACCATCCATCTCACTCAGACCAAGCCTCTAGTCCTAGATAATCTCCTCCTCCTAGAAATATTATTTGAATTATTCTTTCCATTCTTCCTTCAAAGCCTCTATTAGATACAAGAATACTTTCAGAAATTTTAGTCCCTTCCTTGCCCTTCACCTATGCTCCTCCAACTCACCACCTTTGACATCTAGAAGAAACATGAATCTCCTAACACACATTGCCAACAACAACACCCTCGCCATGTCCTGAAGCCTTGGAAGCCCCACCCTAAGTTCATCGATGATGATAACTTCCTCCACACCACCTAGGAGGTCCGCCATAATCAATTTCTTGGCCATAAGCAACACCATGGCTTTTGAAACTTCCAAGTCTAATAATGCCACAACAAAGTGGGAAGTAATGTCAACATTGTTTCTATAATGCTTTCCAAAGACCATGAATTCACTCCACGAAACTAGTTCCACAACCCCTAACACCAATTCATCCCACTCCTTGAAAAGTGATCGAAGGTGATTCATAGTAATTTTTCCAAGGAAAGCCCAGAGCTTTTGTGTGGTAACTAGATGCATAGGAGTCTCCATTGGAATTGCTGTGAATGAGAAATCCCATAGCTCACCGAAATGAATAATAAATTATTTCCCCATTGCCACAAATAAACACCTACAAAGCATGCAAAAGTTAATACAATTGTCCTTTGCCACCCAGACTTCCACAGAGATTGTCTGCCCAACATGCGTAAAAATCTACTCAACCACCTCTAGTCTCATCCTATTCGTGTCAACTAGGCCATCCACTGTACCTTCCATAGTAGCATGTGCCCAATTATGCCCTCCTAGTTGTCACAGAAAATTAAAGCAATATTAAGGTTTGGCCCTTGGTTGTTGGCACTATAGGCAAGAAGCCCCACCAGTTCACCAAGGAGCCTCCCCTTAACACCAGGGTAAATAGACTCCATTTTTGATGTGGTGGAGAGAAACCACGAGGTTTGAACCTTGGTTGTTGGCTTTACAGGAAAGAACCCCCACCATTTCACCAAAGGGTTGCCCCCCAATCTCATATACATTTTATTTAAATGTGTGAATATTTATATTCTAGTTGATAACTTGGACATGTTGACACTTAGAGAAGTTTTGTCCTTTTGGGAAGGCTTCATTTTTAATCTAGGTCATACATTAATAAATTTTAGTTTAAGTTTGAGGATCTCACTCAAAAATATTATTATATTTTCCCATATTTTATTCATCTTAGCATTGTAAACTCTAGAAACCATCTTTAGAATTATAATCACACTACATATAAATTATCAAATCATACTCTTGGGGGTAATCTCATTATTGAATAATTGTGGGGTAATCTTGTGTTTTTTTGTTGTTGTAATCATGTCTCTTAATCCATGGAAATTAAATGTAATTACTATGGGAAGAATATGAATGCATGTGAAAGGAACTAGATAATTTGCAACTTATTTATGATCTTCATGAGTTGATTCAACTTTACATTTCCAATGGCATTAGTTTGTCAAATTCTTCTAAACTAGCATCAATAGATTCATTTGATGTTCACACTCAATAATCTTGTGTGGACACAACATCATTTGGGGATGAACTTGATGTAGTCCAATGATATGAATTGAGATCTCACCTCCTCCATCTACTATTGCATTTGATGATGCTTGTGTTGGTACTTATGACTTAGTTCAACTTAGGATATACATTTTCTTCTAGATATGGTGACTTGGGATGAGTAATTTACAAAGGGTAAACCCACAAAACTATTTTACAATTTTATTAAGGAAAAAGGAATTTTTGATGCTTGAACAAATTTAGGGGATTCGATCAAAAAAGGGGGTTCGAGTGAACACATTTTAGTATTCACTCAAACCCCCTAGTTTGAGCAAACCACCTAGTTTGCTCGAACCAATAAATGCAAATTATTTTTTGATTAAAAAAATGGGTTTGAGTGAATGTGGGTTCGCTCGAACCCCTAAATCAGGGTTTTATTTAAATAAAAAAATTTATTGTCAAACTTTTGACTGCCATTTTCATGAGCATTGTTCTACAACGGCGAACAAACCCTCAAACCCCCAAACCTCCTAGGTGAACTCTTAATTTGCAAGGTGATGAACTCACCACCCTGAGTGATGAGCATCACCCTCTAGTGTGACCAGTGACTTCTAGGTTGGTTAATGCTTCCATATTTTGCATACATGTATCAAAATGAATTGCATTTGCTTGAAAGTATCTAAATCATTTTCAACAAATCCATTTTGAGCATATCTTTCAATCATGGCATTCACTGTATATTTTCCCATCTTCTATAATTTCAAACAAAACTCAAAACTATAAGGAATGGTTCCAACATAAACACTTAAGAAAGGAGTGATATTTGATAGAGGGCACACAAGATAAACATTGGAGAATGCATTACAACCCTCACTCTAGCAAAACATTTGTATCTTAAACTCTCAATTCAATCATATGATCCAAGTGAATCTATCCTATTTCTTGATCCTCTTGTCTCTCTTTTTGGTACTTCTCAGAGTCAATGTTGTCAGAAAACATCATATTTTGAGAATAAAAACCTGTAAAATAGGGAAACTAGGTCTTGTCACCTTCCTCTGTAATTTTTTTTGGGTAAGAGGAGAACTAGTGGATTTTATCCTCTGATCACATTTGGAAACACCTGAAGCACTTCTTGAATTGGGAACTTTAAACTCTTTCTAGTTTCCTACTCTTACAAGAGATCATCCTACACCCTTAATTGAATTAAAATCATTAGACGTTCATATTTTTTGGATCGTTTTCCTCAACTAGTTAGTTCAACTACTCTTTAAAATTATCCATATTATCAACCTATTTTACTTGTAGGATCACAAAGTTTTGGGTAAGTTGAATTTCCTACTTCTAAGACTCTTGAAGGGACTAATTTAAAGGGTGTTTCTGAGCCATATTCCTGATAATGGAAGATCTGACACTTAAATATAATATAATAATATTTATTTCTACTTGTGTATTTTCCTAACTTCATTGTTAAATTTTTAGACAATAGTTTTCTCATACCCAACTTTGAACTTAGGCATATGCATAGATAGTGTATAATTCCTATGTTATAACTTATGTTACTAGTTCATCTTGCAAAACCCCTAGATCTATGTTTGGTTCAAAACCACCCAGTTCCTAGTTCAAATCCCCTGCAAGGTCATACAAGGTCCTACCAAACATACCCAAATTTAGGTAGGGCCACTATAGGGAAAAGCCAAGTGAATTTGATTCCATGTTGTAGGACCCAAAGAGAACCCAAAACAAACCCATCTAAAAAGGTGGATTTTTTTTCTTATTTTTCCTCCCAATTTGACTATTCAACTTATAAGCATGGACCCTAACCCTAAAAGTGATACCTTTACACTTTCAAATACTAAAACACACTCATTTTACCTCATTTTGATTGTGAAATACAAACCAAGTATACTAGCCATAGATGAACTTTGGTGGAATGTAGGCTTGGAAGTGTGACCTTTGGTTCATGCCATAGATGATTTATATGTTTCAATTCTCATATGTACATGCACATAGAGATACTTTTGTGGGTAAGATACAATTTAGAGCAACTTCATTTTCTCCTTCTAGTCCATTAATCATATTTTCATATGAATTGATCCTAAAAAATAATCATTACATGGTGTATTGTGTGTTGTCGTTGAAATAAAAAATGTATTGAATTGGTGATATCCTTATAGTTCATATAATGCTCCATAACAACCTTATGTATCAATCCATAAACATTGCTTTATAATGACCATTACAAATTGAACTAATTTTTTTAGTAATACCCTAGATAAGAGTAATAAGGATGTGCATGTAAGAACCTAAGGTACAAGAATTTTTAACTAACATAAAAAGATATTGTATGGGTCTCTATCAAAATATATAATTTTTAATTTTATGTGCTTCAATACATACATTCTTATTATTGTTCAATTTATTGAACCTATTAAACAAAAACAAATATTCTTGATAACATTTTCTAATAGCATGAGAACACATGGAAGGAAATATATACCATCTCACATCTATTTTGATAGATAACAATACTTTGGAGTTCAAATGAATCAATCATTCCTCTACCTTAGTTAAATTTATAAATCAAATAGATTTATATCCTTAAAGATCAACAATTTCTTTCCAAATTAGTTTATATTCCTTACCTTTTCATACAAATAGTAAAGGATTTTTTCTATACCCTTTTTATTTATGACCTATATTCATCTCTCTTTTCTTCACTTATGTTAAGGGAATACACACACTTGTCCTCATATTGAAAGTGTTTATTGTCTTATAGCTTGGTGATTCCTCTTCCCTAGTAAATAGTGTAAGTGAATCAATGATTAAGGAGTTCTAGTTGCAACCCAACAAGAATATGTTCTCTTTTATATTTGGTAGTTTTAGAACACTTAATAAATTACCCAAAAAGAGTGATTCCAAATGAGTCCCATTTTGGCTATCATTATAGGAATTTACCTCAATAATAAAACAACCAATCCCCATATGCATAAGATCCACCACTTATACCTTAAAAATCAATGCATTGATTTTAAAGCTATTAACTAGGTTCTTCCTTATCTATTTATGCTCCACATTAAAAAATTGATGCAAGAGCATCCATGGAAATTGGCAATCCTGTATTAATCAAAAAGATTTAAATTTTGTTGTGCATTTTTGAATTTTGGTGAGAGTTAATTTTTGGTTTGAAATTCATAATAAAATATGGCAAATGATATATTTTTGAATAATTAAATTTTCCAAATATTTTCCTTGCACATTGACAAGTTGTCTAGTGGGGTGAAAAAGTAAGAAAAACAACTTAAATCTTTAATTGTAAATTATTTCAAAAGATTATTGGGAATTTGGATTTTTGAAATTGAGGAGTTACAACATCTCATCATGATCCCTAAAAATTAGGGACTCTAGAAGTGGGATCCCAAGACTTGCCTTGATTTTCTGCCTTTTTAGGAGTTAAAGGTGGAGAATTAAAAATGCAACATCCTATCTTTGGTCCAAGACTGCTAGAAATGGGTTTTTAATGTTTTTTAATTAATTTTTGAAGATGTTCATCTACAGAAACAAAAAGGGTTGTTCCATATTGGAGAGGCCCAAATAAAGCATATGAAATTAATTCTATGACAAGAGGAGTTAAGCAACGGAAAACCTAGTTTTAGTTGAAAATTTTTAAAAGGAGAAATTTTGGGAAGAGAATGTAGGATGGCATAGAATTCTCTGTGAAGGTGATTTCGGTGTGTTTTTGTAGGTGTGATAAAGTGAAGGCAGCAGCAAAGAGGTCCTTTGAGACCATTTTTGAAGATTGCTTTAGTGGAAAATTATTTTTTAAGGTATAGGATGAGGTTTTGGTGAGATGAAGATAGGAGAGTTTGAGGAAGGCTTGCGGAAGCCATATTTTCCTATACTTCACCATTGTTTCAGGTCTAAGATCAAACCTAAATAATATTAGTATTATATAATGAGAAGCCAATAGGCTTGGTTTGTTGTTTTGTAATGTTGTTCTAAATTTCAATGAGAATTTCTATGATTTTGCTTGAATAAATTGGGTGTTTAGATCAATCCTATTTTATGACATATAAATTAGATTGGTGAATGTTGATTATTGGTTTGAATATTAATTTTTGAGACTAATTTTCTCATCTCAAGAGGCAGCAATATTGGTAAAATCAAATTGGAGAAGATTTTCCAATTGTTGCAAGTAGTTTTGAGTGAACAAACTAGTGTTCATGTTGCAGATTTTTAAATCTAATTTGTTGCATTTCTAATGCATTTTATTTTGTTGAGAGTAGTTGTATGAAAAAGGGGGTATGTGTGTTATCCTCTTACATTAGTGGTATCATATCAGGATTTCTTGAGTGTGAAGGCATAGCACCGAACGTGAGGCAGTTTGCACTAGGACCTAAGGGTGGAGAATGTGTTGATTTTTCTTGCAGATAAATGTGCAAGTAGCAAGAAGACATTTTCAGAGGATTTGAGGAACTGAGGTTCCCATGATTGTAGATAGATCTCCAAAGGAAGCAGTTTACATAAGTAAAACTTGAGGGTTTGAAGATTTGTGTTGTTAAGGCATTGAGAGGTCTTGAAAATGGAGAATAGAAGAGTTGAAGGTAGTTTTTTAATCTTTCCAATGATATTTTAATTGCAGGAAAGAAAGAGGTGCAACAGAATCTCATGCATGTGACATCAAGGAAGAGAAAGATTATTTTCTAATATGATTGGAAGCAATTGAAAGAGAGTGGAATGAGAAAATTTCAGCTAATGCAAAGGTTGCAGCAAAAGATAAAGAGGTAATTTAAGATTTTAGTACATGTTTTGATGATATTGAGAATGTAAAAGTAGAGTCAGAGGTTGTAGCAATAAATCCTTTGGAAGTAGATGAGAGTGGTGAACAAACTAAGCTGAAAATGAAGTTTTCTTATGATTGTTTGATTGAAAGCATTGAAGATGAAAAATCCTTGATAACAAAGCTTGACTATTTATTAAAAAATGTGGAGAATGAATCTATGGATTGAGGTACCAACATTGAATTGGGTGTTGAAGATCAAATTGCAACAATATTTTGTCTTTTTGAAGGAATAATAGGAGTGAAAAACCACATTGCAAACCAGGTAAAGGAGGAGGAAAAAAGTATAAAAACAATAGAGGTAATGAAGTACATTTGTTTTGTTGAAGGTGGAGGCATATGTTTGATTGTTAATTTTGATGGAATATATTGGTGGGAGGTTAGATTAAAAGTTTTGAAATACACGAAGGGTAGAGGAGTAAAGATGAAAGGATATAATATTGTGAGGTTGCAGAATTTGGTGAATGGGAAGATCCTAGTGGAAAAGGTAGTGAGGTAGATCCAAGACAAGCACAGGTTCTATAAATATTTTCAAGTGCAACTCATGAAATATTTCTTTTCTACCATGGGTGTCTGATGCAAGAGCATCCATGGAAATTGGAAATCCTGTGTTAATCAAAAAGATTTAAATTTTTTTATGCATTTTTAAATTTTGGTGAGAGTTAATTTTTGGTTTTAAATTCATAATAAAATATGGAAAATGATATAATTTTTGAATAATTAAATTTTCCAAATATTTTCCTTGCACATTGACAAGTTGTCTAGTGGGGTGAAAAAGTAAGAAAAACAACTTAAATCTTTAATTGTAAATTATTTCAAAAGATTACTGGGAATTTGTATTTTTGAAATTGAGGAGTTACAACACCTCATCATGATCCCTAAAAATTAGGGACTAGAGAAGTGGGATCCTAGGACTTTCCTTGATTTTCTTCCTTTCTAGGAGTTAAAGGTAGAGAATAAAAAATGCAACATACTATCTTTGACAAGGCTGATAGAAATGGGATTTTAATTATTTTAATTAATTTTTTAATATTTTCATCTATAGAAACAACAAGGGTCATTCCATATTGGAGAGACCCAAATAAAGCATATGAAATTAATTCTATGACAAGAGGAGTTAAGCAATGGAAAACCCAGTTTTCATTGAAAAGTTTTAAAAGGAGAAATTTCGAGAAGAGAAAGAAGGATGGCATAGCATTCTCTGTGAGGATGATTTTGATGTGTTGTTGTAGGTGTGAGAAAATGAAGGAAGCAGCAAAGAGGTCCTTTGAGACCATGTTTGAAGATTGATTTAGTGGAAGATTGTTTTTGAAGGTACAAGATGAGGTTTTGGTGAGATGAAGATAGGAGAGTTTAAGGAAGGCTTGTGGAAGCCATATGTTGTTGTACTACACCATTGTTGTAGGTATAATATCATACCTAAATCATATTGGGATTCTATACTGAGAATCCAATAGGCTTGGTTTGTTGTTCTGTAATGTTCTAAATTTCAATGAGAATTTCTATGATTTTGCTTGGATAAATTGGGTGTTTAGATCAATCTTGTTTTATAATGTATCAATCAGATTGGTGAAGGTTTATTATTGGTTTCAATATCAGTTTTGAGACTAATTTTTTCAGCTCAAGAGGCTGCAATATTGGTAAAATCAATTTGGAGAAGATTTTGTAGTTGTTGCAGGCGGTCTTGAATGAACAAATTGGTGTTCATGTTGCAGATTTTTAAATCTAATTTGTTGCATTTCTAATGCATTTTATTCTGTTGAGAGTAGTTGTATGAAAAAGGGGGTATGTGTGTTATCCTCTTACATTAAAATTTTATTATATCAAAAATAAGATGCTTAAGTTGACATTACACCCTTCATGATTATCACTTTTGTAGTGCCCCTCAGTTTGTTCTCTATTAGACTGACAATTATTGTATTGGATTGGGACATTATGATACTTTGCTTGATGATGGATTCACTATTATGATGGTAGTTTGATGATACTTTTATCACTAATGTTTTATGCTTATGCTATGACTAGAACATGGATTTAATTGATCATGTGGATTAATCTTACTATGAGTATCATGTGATTATCTGATGATTATTCTTACCTTGTTGTTAGAACCTGATTAGTGTGTGTTGGTGTATTTTGGTGAAGGGGAATAGTGTCACATCACTCACTTGTGAGTGCCCTGCGATGATGTGAATTTCCCTTCACGATGTGCCTTATTGTATGAATATGTACATGCTCGACTATTTTGGTTTGCTGTAGGTCACAGGTACTAGGCATCGACTCCACCTAAATTGACAGGTCCGAGCGTGCCTTAAACCCAATGGAACTGTTGTATGGAGATAGCATTTGGTCCCCTATTTCAATCATCATACTCATAGAGGATGAGTATCTGATTGCACTACCCCGTAAGTGTATTCAGTCTGGGTTGGTCCATCAGTGTCGTTGTTGTGATGTTTTTCAACTCACTATGAAGTTAGGTATTGCTTGGTATTTTGTCGATTTGATTTATTTTGGTTGATTAGTGTTCTAATTAATTATTGCATTAAAATAAAGTTATTAAAGTTAAAGTCATTTTATGATAGTTAAATAGATTCTTTTATGTGATTATGGTTTTGATAAAATAAAATATTATTAAAGCCTTTATTAAGTTTAAATAAATTAAAAGTATGAGTTAATAAAGAAATATTGAAATAAATATATTAATTATGGTATTGTGCAAACAAAATTAAAATGAAATATTATAATTAATAAATTAAATATTTTAAAATTTGATTTATTGTGTGTAAGTAAATAAAGATATGTTTATTAATAAACATATTGAAGAATGGTAGTAATCAATAATGGATAAATTAAATTAAATAATTAAATTAAAGAAAGAGCATGTAGTAATGGACATTGTGGAGTGGTAAATAAATTGGTTAACTTGCTAAAAGAAAGGGGGCTTTTTGCACACTCTCTGGAAAAAAAAACTAATCTTGCACTCTTCCCATGAATGCCTTCTTGTTCTTGGAAGTTTTCCTCTAGTTTTGGGGGTTTGTATTGGAGTTTTACAGAGTTGGTTGGGGGCTTTTGGAGAAATTGAAGATGCAACTTGGAATTTGGACCCGACATCAGCTTTCAGCTCAGCCAATCAAGTTACTCTAGGTTCCCTTTTCTTGCAATCTTCTTCTTTTCTTTTTAATAAATGCTTAAATTTATATGCTGATTTGAAACAAATGTGCCTATATTCATTTGGAACAATGAGTTAATGCATTTACTAGTATTGCTACAACACTCCTAGTATATTGCTTTGTGCTTTTCCTACAATCTTTGAATGCCTATGACTATGTTTATTTTACTCCTGATGCCATCGACATTTGCTTGGAATCTTTATTTGAATTTTTCCCAAGAAACTAAATTGTGCATAGCCGAATCTTTGCACTCGTTAGTATAAAATCCTTTTGTGGCATTCAAGCTGTAGTATGTGCCTTCTTTTTTCCTTCAAATTCTTGCATACTTTTATCCCATAAAATCTATGTTGTATTGGTGTTCTTTCCTTGCAAGTTTGCATATATATCTTAATAGCTATGACCTATGTCTTATTCTATGATTCCCTATACCCCATTCCTTGGTCGGTTCACTGTAGGCAGTGATTCTTCTTTGCATGTCCATTTTAAAACTTGAGCAACGTGTTTTGTATCTTGTGTTCGGAATTTTTATGTTTATATTTAGTATTTGAGATCTTTGAGTATTCAATTCTTATGCTGTGTAATTCTATTGCAATTGAAAATTGATGGTTCTTTTTATGAGGTGTTGAAGAATTCAATTGCATGTTTATTTTGATAAGATTAAAAGGCATTTAGTATTATTTGGTGTATACGTGTCCATCTTGGTAAATCGCTTCTTTGTATTTCATTGAACTCGTATTTCGTTTGGCATTTGACATGAGTCGCTATGCATATTTTGGCTAGGCTATTGGTAGTCTAAATAATTTGATAGAATATAATGTAGTTAGTAACTATTTGAAGACAACATGTGGATAATTTGATTAACTTCAAACTGATATCTATCTATTTTGACATTCGGTTTTAAAAAAAAAAATATATATATATATATATATATATATATATATATATATATATATATATATCTGTGTGTGTGTGTGTGTGTGAATATTTGTGCATTCAAATGTTGATGTGCATGAGTTACTATGGTGTTCAATGTCATATATGTTAATTTCATATTAAAATGCACGCATTTTTCTCCAGTTTGTTGTACTTCACCATATATAGTGATCAACATTTGAATTTGTAATTATATGTTGGTATATATATATGTGTGTGTGTGTGTGTGTGTGTCTATATACAGATATAAATATATAAATGTTTATATATACAGTGTTGTATTATAATTTTTTACTTTAAAAACATCATTTTGTTTAATCTATATATTTAGATATATATATATATATATGTATATGTATACACATATGTGTATGGTGTTTTCTTGCAAAATTTTATTGTTTCCCTTATTTCGAATTGAACATGTCAATTGAATAAATGAAATAGAGAAAAAATTAAATAGGATGGCATTGATATATTTGTATTTAAATAAATGAAGGATTAGTTATATGGAAAAATAGATTATCTTTTGGTTAAGATGAATTCTTAGAAAAATGTAATGATTGCATTGTAAATTCACCCTGCATTCTTCGAGTATGTTAGTCGATTGAGTTATTGTATGAAGTAATGTAAATGAGTA
Source organism: Sequoia sempervirens (assembly GCA_007258455.2). Taxonomy (NCBI): domain Eukaryota; kingdom Viridiplantae; phylum Streptophyta; class Pinopsida; order Cupressales; family Cupressaceae; genus Sequoia; species Sequoia sempervirens. The sequence goes on from VDFB02193867.1 coordinate 721,628,074, forward strand.
TTGGAAATGGGGATGATTGTGGGCTACTATTCAAATGTTTAATTCATTGTGTGAGGTGGATATTGGAAGTCTTCTAGAGGCTTGGGAATTCTATTATTGGTTAAATTATTGTGTTTGATCCTTGTGTTGACTGATATTATTCTTACAATGTGATGTTGAGGGTGTTTATCCATGCACTTCTTACTTGTTATTAATGTTTTGTATTGAGGGCAAGATGGTCCATGCCTTGCTTGAGATATGTACTCATGTGGCTTTCATTTCATGTGCAAGTTGGCTTACCCTGTTGGTTGATTGGGTCTCCTAGCTGTAAGTAAGGGGAGTGGCTCGCAATGGGGGTCAAAACCCTAAGTGGTGTCCTGGATAACCCATTGGTGAGTTTTGTTAATTCAATGATAACCTAATTAATATATTAGGAGGGGTTGGGTAGTATTCATATTAATCAAAATAAGTGGATGCCTCACTCATAGCTCAAGTGCTCATTTAGGCTTGAGATGAGATGAGAAGGCCTGGAATGGCAAAATTAATTGTCTTGTCCTCATGAGAGGTATGTTGATTCTGCATAAGTTTTTTTATGGGGATCAGAGATCAGTAGAGGCTTCTAGGGTAACCCAGGATGGGGGCCGGGGCCTAGGAAGATTTGCCAGGGTAACCCATAGCAAGATATGTGATGACACTCCTCCCTACTACAACCTAGCATTCCCTTGTCTTGTGTTTCCCCTTTGTTGTTTATGTGCCTCTAGAAGTGGTGTCACTATTATGTGATGTTACGTTGTGCTTTGTATGTTGGATTCCTGAGTAGTCTTTTTATGTTTGTTAGTGTTCACCATGTTTGTTTATTTGTTGCGATGGGACCTTATTGCTATCTCCTAGCATAGGGGATGGACCTTAGGGTTCCACATGGTTGGGTGGATTGTGCTTATTCCTTTATTTGGTTCCCTTGCGGTTGTTCATGTGTGTGGTGACTACTCTTGGTGTTGTGAAATCCTACACTTGACCCATCTTGACTAGATTATATTTCATTTCCTTGAATTGAACTATAATCAGTTGTATCATGTAATGTAATTTTGATGTACTCTCCTCTCATTTTTGAGGAAACATTGTTGTACAAGTTGTAATGCTGTAACTGATTTGATGAACTCTCTCTTGTAATGAAAAAAGTAAAAGATGTTTATTGCATATGTTAGCTAATTGAAATGATCTTGAATGTTGAACTACATTGATAACATATATTATGGATATTATATATTGGTTGATCATATAATGTGATGGATTAAATGAACTTTATATTGTTAGATGAAATTTGTTTAATGAGATGAATGATAATTCTTTTTAGGTTGGTTGATGTCATTCTAGTAGCGTAGTCATGGAACCTTAGAGGACTTAGGTGTAGCTTTCTTATTAGCTTATATTATGTAATCTTTAGTATGTTGCACTTCAAAAAAAAATTGTTCAATTTTTATGTGTTGTAGCGTGTATTCCTCTAGGGTTCTGTGGTGGGGCACTACACATAGTATCAGAGCCCAAGTTCTAACACTAAGTTCTTTGGGTTCATAGGATCCCATTATCTTGTCTTAGTTACATAGATTCTAAAGATTATGTTTCCCATTTGTTATCCTCGCCTAATACCCTGAAACTTGTACTAGGTGGTGTTTGTGTAGGAAAATTCATAGAGGTTGAGGTTGAGGTTGGGGACGTGGTAGAGGTCATGGTAGTGGTCGTGGGGTCAACCACCAGAGCACCCCATCTCAGTGTTCCCACGAGAGTGATCATGAGGAACAATAGAGTTCTAAGATTGCTCAGGGAAGTGGGGGTTAGAATTTGGGTTAGCTAGAGTTGGAGGGTGCACAGTTGCATAATTTTCTTAAGGAGATTCTTTCCCACTTAAGCCCTAGACGGGAGGGTGATCGGTTGGTGGTTAGGGAGAGAGAGAGGTCTCCCAAGAGGAGAGAGATTATAGTAGAGTAGGAGGATATTTTATCTGGTCATATGAGGGATCTTTTGAGAGCACGTCCTCCTACTTTTGATGGGACTTGTAGTGGTTTAGAGGTAGATAAATGGTTTATTGATCTAAATAGGTGTTTTTCCATGCATTTGTATGGTAGTAATACCGAGGTGAGGTGCATTATCCTACACCTTAGAGGTTTTTCTTCCACATGGTGGCATTTAGAGGAGCATAAACTACATTTGGATATAGATTCAATCTCTTGGGAGATGTTTCTAGAGAGATTTAGAGCTTAGTTCCTATTTGATCATTGGAGGCAGTGTCATGCATATGAGTTCCATGAGTTGAGTAGATGGCCATGTCAGTTAAGCAATATGAATATAGATTTTATGAGCTCAAGTAGTATGTCGGCATAGGTGACAATGAGGCTATGTTGGTGCAACATTTTATCAAGGGCTTGAATGTCCATATCAGTAGGGGTGTTCATGTGTTTGAGCTGAAAACCATGGAGGTGGTTGTAGAGAAGGCTTGGATAGTAGAGGAGAATTTTGCCATGGCACTAGGTGGTCATACAGGTGTGCAAATTGGTAGTGCACCTCTAGTAGGTTTCAATTCTTGAGGTGAAGACTTGGGTAATGGGTTCCTCTAGGAAGCACCATGCACCCACTAAGGGTGGTCAACAGTAGTAGAAGCATTCTCATTCAAAACATAGAAAATCTCAATCTTAGCATGGCATAGGTTCTCAATCCGGGAAAGACCAAAATTGGAGGTGAAACAAGCATTATCATCCTGATCAACCAACTTAGAGTATGTAGTCTATAGTTAGTAGAGGTAGTGTTCAGTAGTCTAGTGCACCCCAAGGTGGTAGAGGCTTTGGTAGAGGTACAAGGTGTTTCTCTTGTGACCAGAAAGGTCACATAGCTAGATAGTTTCCTTAGAAGGGCACATCTAGATTTAGTCAGAGGCCAATAGTTTCAAAGCTGACAGTAGGAGATGTAGGCAGATCACACAAAGTTTTTGAAGTAGTTGATAACTGCTAGGCTGAGCATCAAGATACAGTGGTGAAGACTATAGGTGTGTTGCAGGGTATTAGTGTTTCTATCCTATTTGAATCGGGTGCTTCAGAATCTTTTATTTCCCCTTTTGTAGTGGCACGATGTGGACTAGTGGTAGCAAAGCAGGATGATAGATGGCAGGTTGAATTGGCCTCTAGAGCTAAAGTGGTGATTGAGTCCCTTGTTTATGGTTGTGGATTGAGGATTGGTTCTCTCTATACCATAGTGGACCTTCGTATTATACCCCTTGGATCTTATGATATAGTAGTGGGCATGGATTGGTTGGATGCTCACCAAGCAGTGATAGATTGTTAGCATAAGTTAGTGCAATGTGTAGACTATTTAGGCAAGGAGGTGGAGGTAGTTGGAATTCAGAGACCTATTTTCTTGTGTATGATCTTTGCTATACAGTTGAAGAGATGTATGTGTCAAGGATGCTAGTTGTTTTCCATGAAAATTAATGATTTGGAGTTAGGAGAGAGCCGAGAAGTGTCCCTCGATAGTCATCCTATCCTTAGGTAGTACACAGATTTCTTTCCTAGTGATATTTTAGGGATTTCACTTAAGTGTGACATCGATTTCAAGATAGACCTTATTCCTAGAGTAGGGTGGATTTCCCGAGCTCCGTATCAAATGACCACGCAAGAACTTAAGGAGCTTCAGTTGCAACTTGAGGATTTGTTGGTGAAGGGGTTTATTCATCCTAATGTCTCTCCTTGGGAAGCACCAATTATTTTTGTGAAGAAGGATGGGTCCCTTTGATTGTGTATTGATTACCAACAATTGAATAAGGTGACAGTGAAGAACATATATCCATTGTCGAGGATTGATGATCTCTTTGATTAGATCAAGGGAGCTAGGGTTCTTTCAAAAATTTATCTTAAGTTAGGTATCATCAGCTACACATCTTCGAGGCAGACTTTCATAAGACCACATTTTGCACTCATTATGGGCACTATGAGTTCCTTTTTGTGTCATTTAGGTTGACGAATGCACCATTTGTATTCATGAGTTTGATGAATGGTGTGTTTCACACCTATCTTGACATATTTGTCATGGTGTTTTTGGATGACATTTTGATCTATTCGAGGACCATGGAGGAGCATGAGGAGCATTTGTGGTAGGTGCTACAGTGCCTAAGGGAGAATCAGTTATATGCAAATTTGGAAAAATGTGAGTTCTTTCAGACAGAGGTGAAGTATTTGGGACACATTATCTTTGGTGAGGACATTGTCGTGGATCCTTCAAAGATCCAAGCTATCATTGATTGGCCTACGCCCACTAATTTTGTAGAGGTTCACAGTTTTATGGGTTTAGCAGGTTATTACTAATGGTTTGTACAAGTTTTTTTGAGGATAGCCCACCCCATCACTTCTCTTCAGAGGAAAGGGAAGAACTTTATCTAGTCAGAGCAGTGTCAAGCAGCTTTTTAGACTCTTAAGGAGAGGTTGACTATTGCACCTATCTTCGCCATTCTTGATCCTACTAGAGATTTTGTGGTGTGTACAAATGCATCTTTGGAGGGCTAAGGAGCATTTTTGATGCATGATGGTCATGTGATTGTCTATGAGTCTCACAAACTCAAGGATCATGAGTTGAACTATCCTACACATGATCTAGAGTTAGCTAGAATGGTTCATGCTTTGATGAGATGGAGGCACTTTCTGTTGGGGCATCATTTTGAGTTACACAATGATCACCATAGTTTGTAGTATATTTTCACACAACCAAATTTGAATGCTAGGTAGAGACTCTGGATGGAGTTTCTATGTGAGTATGATTTTGAAATGAAGTATATTCAAGGAAAGGAGAATGTGCTGATGAATGCTCTTAATCGACAGAGACATGATATTTTGTTAGTGACTCTTGGAGTAGACTTGAGGAGTTAGATCCTTACAGCTCTTCCTTTAGATAGTTGGTATCAGGAGGTGAGGTCTAAGGCTAAGTTAGGTAGAGCTTTGGATGGTAGATTTGTGGGTTATTCCCTTGAGTCAAACGGACTTTTGCGGCACTTGGTTCCCATTTATGTTCCTTCATCAAAGGGTCTTCATACTTTGATCATGTCTGAGGCACATTAGGAACCCTATTCAACTCATCTAGGTGTTAAGAAGATGCACATAGACCTCTGTTAGCTGTACTTTTGGGACGGAATGAAGAGAGATATTGTTGATTTTGTGTCGAGGTGTTTGGAGTGTCAGAGAATGAAGGCAGAGCACTAGCACCCCACGGGTCTTTTGCAGCCACATCTTGTTCTTGAATGGAAATGGGACATCATATCATTGGATTTTATTATTTTTTTTCTAATGTCTTTCCATCAGCATTACACCATTATGACCATGGATAGGTTTACAAAGGTGGCACACTTTTCAATTATTCCATCCTTGTACAATGCTTCAATAGTGGCCAAAATTTTCATGGAGGATATAGTTAGGTTGAATGGGATTCCTCACAAGATTGTCTCAGATAGAGATCCAGTGTTCACTTCAGCTCTTTAGACATCCTTGCAGCATGCGTTGGGGACTCAATTGAACTTCAATTCAGCTTATCATCTAGAGACTGATGGGTAGACTAAGAGGGTTAATCATGTTGGCATATGGCTTGGGGAGATTTTTTATGGATTCTACTGTTGTCATTGATGGCAATTGAAGTCATTATCTTGGTTCATAGATTGGTATCTACTTATACTGGCAGGAAATGTAGAAGACAGTGTGTTACTGGCAGAAAGCATGAAGAATAGGGTATCCAGTTAGTTAGTCGATCTGAATGCTTCACCGAATCATCATTTTTTGTTTTGGATCCCTAGGAAATCTTTTTAAAAGCATGTGTGTTACCTTATTGGTAAGTTTTGTGGTGTTACAACAATCGGTGTATGAGTTAGGAGATTCGGTAGAATGATTTTCTATTTATTTGCTCGTTATGGCCGACTCAATGAATGTAGCGTGTTGTGGATGTATAAGGAGTAGTTGTTTAATTGTTTCTAAGTTTGATAATATTGTTGTGGGTCCCAGATATGTCTTAGCTGACTTGTGTGGGTACGCATTAAATATTTCTCATGATTTGAGATGATTGATGGAGAATATTTCACGTTTTGTTAAAGCCAACTTAAGTGATTAAATTCTTTGCTAGCGGATATATATATATATATGAGATCAGTACATCATTTTGAAGTGTGGAAAAATGATGTATGAAGTGTAAGTGTGCGAAAAGGGTAGAGCATATGTTTGTGAATGAATATCAAAAGATCTATTAAGTGAAATTTGTTTGTGCAACAAAAGGGTTTTTGTGTAGCAGATTAGAGTAGAGTAGAGAAGAAGTGCGAATTGGACATAAGGTCTAGAATCTGTTTAATGTGCTTCATTGGAACTGAATCTAGGCACTTTTAGATGCTATCTTCTCAGTTCATTTTTTGTTCTAATCACAAACACTTTGTAAGGCAGTGAGCCTTCCTTAATTTGAGCAATGAGCTCTAGGCAGTGTGCCTTAATGAAAGTGCATTCCCTTTTATTCATAATTTTAACAGAGTATAAATTGAAAGTTGAATTTGTTGATTTGATTCACCCCCCTCTCAATGTTCCTTGAGTCCAACAATTGGTATCACAGCGCAGTTCCTCTATAGAAGTTTAATAGCTTGAGGTGGATTTTGGAATACAATGGACTCTGGTGGTATTCAACAGTAGCTTATGGTGGCACTTGATGATCTTGATCGGTCTAAAGCAGAAGTCATGGAATTAAAAGCAAATCTTGTGGATGTTGAGAAATTCATTCAATCATTGAAGGATAAAATCAATGAGTCAAGAGAAATAGGAAGGAACTTTGTGATTAGCTGAAGCAGAAAGAAAATAAAAACTTGGAAGATCTTCACTTGAATTAGACCCTAAAAGAGATAACTGAAGAATGTGAAAAACTTGCTAGAAATAATGCTACTCTGAAGCTTGAGATGGAATCTATGGCAATGAAGCTAACTAAGGAGATTGAAGAAAGGAAGAAGAATGAGAAGAATCTAGCCTAGTCCTTAAAATAAAAATCTAAAGAATGCAACAGAGTAAATAATGGATTCATTCATCTAGAGATTGAATTGCAACAATCTAGAAACAATGAACAAGAACTTGAAAGATAGATAGTTATTCTCAGTGATGAACTCACTACTACAAATGAGTACAAGGAGAAGTTTAGGATCAGTTCTACTAAGCTTGATGAGCTAACTAAAGGATAGAAGGATGCAAATGATAAATGAGGTATTGGATATGAGAAGGAAGAAAGCTTTGGATCTGAGCATAAAGATTCTAGACAAAGAAATCAAATGAACAAAGGCAGAAGGTATCCGGTAAGACAAACCAATGCTCAGAAGTTTAATGGTTACTTCTTTGCTTGTAATAAATTTGATCATATGGCTTCTCAATGTAGAATTAAAATAAGTTCAAGCAATCCATCATTTCCCGGTCAGTGTTTTAATTGCAAAAAAAAATTTCACAAGTCAGTTGAATGCAGAAGTATGTCTGTCAGTTTAAGAAATGTTAAGTGTTCTACTTGTGGAAGATTTGGGCATGTTGCTAATCAATGCAGATTAGGAGGAAATCAGTGGAATGAGTGGTCTAAACAAATAAATTCGGTGTGTTATAGTTGCAATAGATTTGGTCACATTGCAAGATTCTGCAGGAACAAAATATGGACATAAGAGGTATGGTATACAGAGAAACAATTTCGCAAAAAGATGACAAAGGAAAAGGAAAAGTGAATGTAGAAGAGATAAGAGATTAGATGAAGAAAACATGGGTAAAGAAGAGTAGATTTGATGAAGGAAATAAGCCCATACTAGAACCAGCCTCTGGTAATTCCTCAAGAAATTGATCTCAGGCCATTGGCCTAGGGTGAGTTTTTCAAGGAAAAATCCTTTGGCCCCCTTATCGGTAGCTGGCACCGAAATGTAGAAAATTTTTAGTGGTTGTGATAAAAGTTTGAAAATGCATCAGTGATCGCTTATGTAGGAACATGAGAAGTAGAAGGTCCGTAGATAAAATTTTCTTTTATTGTCTGAGAAAACATAGTTACCGGAACTCCTAAGGAAAAGCATTTAATGCAATGAAAAGGTTAGGTGCACAAAGTTATAGAAGGATATTTGGAACCCGCATTTGTCACCTTGCATTGAAGAAGAATAGAAGGAGAGCCTCTACAATGAAATCTCAAAGGAGTAAAGAAAATTCAGTGGCAAATTATTTAGGTATTTCAGTTGATTGTAGAATTTTGCAATTTTGTGCTCGGTAGAAAACCTTGTTCCGTACGAAAAGTAAAAATGAAGAAAATCAAAGAAATAGTGAATTTATATGAATATAGTAGTAGGGAGATCAAGGATGTAAGAAATTTGTTTCCATCTAGTGAATTGAAGTGGCTTGAAGGTGTGAAACATAAGAATTTGGACATCTGGAATGAGTTTCCTTATTTTGTCAACACGGAAGTGGTCATGTTTATCTTGAACAGATTGGATGGTGATATCCTTACTTTGGATAAACCCTATCAAATTTCAAAAATATTTTATTAGAAATCTAACAAGATTATGCAATATTGGAGATGTTCTGAAAAAGAAGTCGATTCAGAATCAAGTGGTCGAAACCCTAATCGGAGTGATAGGAGATTAGAGAGATTTGTTAATTTCAACAATCAAAGATCCAAGAACGAGGTACATTGCACATGAAATTTCATATAAAATCTTCTTTAGAAATAGGGAAGGATCAACCTCAGTAGGTGCAGTGTATATGGCTCACAAAATGATAATGGAAGATGAAGACTTTGATCTATGTGGATTTCTGAAGGATCAATTGATGGAAAATGTGCAATTAACGAAGGATGCAGATTACCTCTTCGGGTTTGGTACCCTAGTTATATGCATTATGATGTATTTTCTGAATTGCTTGCCTCAAAATGATAATGTGGTATGGAAGGAAAATGAACCCGTTTGTAAGAAAATTTTTAAACATTTCAATACTTTGGAAAATTGTGAACAAGTTCATGAAAATTTCTTTAGAGAGTTGTTGGGAAAGTTTGGAATAGTTGGCATCTCTCTTCTGGTAAGAGCAGTTGAAGTTGGGTCCTCTTCAGGTAAGGTGGAGAAGAAGCAGAAAAGGGATCTAGATTTTGTTGATGTCATTCCTCCAGCACACAAATCTCTGAGAACTGAAGAAAAAGGAAAAGAGCAAGTAATTGTAGATATACCAAATGAAGATTATCATGATTACACTCCTAGAGATGAACCAGGATCAGTTCAACCAGATGTGATGATAGCAGAAGAAAGCGATGAAGAAGGTGCTTTATTCAAAGCAAAGATACTGCAGATAGCTTAGGAGGAAGATAGAATGCAAAATATTGTTGACATATGGTTAAATGGACCATCATATGAACAAGACTTCATTGAGAATACTCTAGGAAGATACTTTGTGCACAACAACATCGAATTGGAAAGTTTGCAGAATGTGCTTCTAGAAGAATTGATTGAATGCATTAGGGATGCTATGGCCTCTGTGCCTCAGGATAGGAAAGAGGAAGAAATAATTTTACATCTAAAGTAGCAGTTTAGGCTGTCTCTAGCCAAACTGAAAAAATAAAATGAATGTGTTAAGCCAATGCATTGACTCAGCAAATAAGGTCTACAATTATTGTATTCGATGGCCTCATGTGGTTGGTAAATACAAGGACAAGCTAGAGAAAATTGAGAGTGAGTTGAACAAAATTGGTCAGGATTATAATATGTTTCAGGACCAGGATGGAATAGTAAAGAACAAAATTCATGAGTTGTAGGTTGAGCATGCAAAGGTTCACTTTTCCAGAAACACTCTTATGGAAACTTTCTGGAAAGTGAAGGATCTAACTAAATGCAGATTGGAGTAGAAAATTGAGATTCTAAAGAAAGGAGAGAATTTGGAAGAAGCGATTACAATTCCAGAATCCCTTATTCAGATCATCAATCGAACATCAGAAAACAACAGTTTGTTAATAATTATTGGGATTGTTGTAGATGCTTGGAAGAAATTTCTTTCGGAGATAAAGGATAAGTATAAAATAATTTTTTGATTTGTGCAACAGTTGCACTTCAAATTTTGAAAGGAGAGAGAGTTTAGTGAAGAATATATTTTTCATTGATGTCAAAGGGGGAGGGGAGCAATGAAAAATTCCTTGATATTCTAAGGGGGGCAGTGTTTTGTTGTGTTTTGGAATTTTGAGTTTTGGTTTCGACACTTAGTCATTTTTCACTAAGTGTTGCCATCAATTCCAAAGGGGGAGATTGTTTATGGATTCTAGTGTTGTCATTGATGGTGACTAAAGTCATTATCTCAGTCTCTAGATCAAGATCTACTTATACCAACAAGAAATGTAGAAGACAATGTGTTACCGACATAAAGCATGAAGAATAGGGTATCTGGTCAGTTAGTCGATCTAAATGCTTCACCGGATCATCATTTTGTGTTGTGGATCCATAGGATAAGCATGTGTGTTACCTTATTGGTAAGTTTTGTGGTGTTGTAGCTATCGGTGTACGAGTTAGGAGATTCGGTAGAATGATTTTTTGTTTATTTGCTCATTATGGCCAACTCAATGAATGTAGCATGTCACAGATGTATAAGCAGTAGTTGTTTAATTGTTTCCAAGTTTGAGAATATTGTTTTGGGTCCCAGCTATGTCTTAGCCGACTTGTGTGGGTACGCATTAAAGATTGCTCATGATTTGAGCCAAATGATGGAGAATGTTTCACATTTTTTTAAAGCCGACTTAAGTGATTAAAATCTTTGCTAGCGGATATATATATATATATATGAGATCTGTAAATCATTTTGAAGTGTAGAAAAATGATGTATGAAGTGTAAGTGTATGAAAAGGGCAGAGCAGATGTGTGTGAAAAACTATCAGAAGATCTGTTGAGTGAATTTTGTTTGTGAAGCAGAAGGGTTTTTGTGTAGCAAAGTAGAGCAGAGTAGAGAAGAAATGTGAATTGGACAGAAGGTCCAGAATCTGTTTAATGTGCTTCATTGGAACTGAATCTAGGCATTTGTAGATGTTATCTTCTCAGTTCAATTATTTTTGTAATCACAAACACTTTGTGAGGCAGTGATCCTTCCTTAATTTGAGCAGTGAGCTCTAGGTAGTGTGCCTAAATGCAAGTGCATTCCCTTTTATTCATAATTTTAATAGAGTATAAATTGTGGATTAATCTCCACCATGGTTTTTCCCCTAATATGGTTTCCACGTAAAAATATTAGTGTTATGATGTTTTGGTCATCTTGTTCATGTGCTTGCATCTTTATTTATGTTTATGTGTTGTAAATGGTTTAAGATATGAATTGAAAGTTGAATTTGTTGAACATTGATTCACCCCCCCACTTAGTGTTTCTTGAGTCCAACAAATCACATCCTTGAGGATATGCTTCAGATGTACATTAAGGATCAGTAGTCTCATTGGGAGGATTACCTGTATTTGGTAGAGTTTGCATACAATAATGTATATCATAGTTCTATTGGAATTCCTCCTTTTCAGGCTTTGTATGGTCATCCTTTTTGGACCCCGTTTATTTGGGATCGTCTTGAGGAAAGAGTCCTTCTTGGACCGGAGATGCTTCAGGAGATGGAGGACCAGGTTGTTCACATTAGGGAGCATTTGGTGGTAGCCTAGGACTGACAGAATAAATATGCAAATGCTCATAGGGTGGATCGTCAGTTCTCTATTGGAGACCAGGTATTCTTGTGGGTGTATCCGCGAAAGAGTCTGATCCATTATGGAAAAGGCTCTAAGCTCGCACCTCACTTTGTTGGGCCATTTGAGGTTTTGGAGAAGATTGGTCATGTTGCATACCGTCTTTCTTTTCTGCCCAGTCTATCATGCATTCATGATGTGTTTTACATTTTTTTTCCTAGGCCCTATTATCCAGATATTTCTCACGTTCTTGATTGGAATGCCTTACAGGTAGAGGACGAGCAACTAACTTTGGAGCCCATGGGAATTCTACAACACATGAGACTTTCCCTCAGGGGTCGAGATGTTGATAAGGTGAGGGTCTAGTGGGATCCTAATGATGAGTCTTCTGCTACTTGGGAGGATGCATTCCAGATGCGAGAGTTATACCTTTATATGTTTGCAAGCTTCCAGGAGTAAGCCTAGTTCTAATGGGAGGATGTAGTGCCCCTCAATTTGTTCTCTATTATACTAACAACTATTGTATTAGATTGGAACATTATGATACTTTTCTTGATGATGGATTCACTGTTATGATGGTAGTTTGATGATAATATTATCACTAATGTTTTATGCTTATCCTATAACTAGTACATAGATTTAATTGATTACATGGATCAATCTTACTAAGAGTATCATGCGATTATCTAATGATTATCCTTACCTTGTTGTTAGCATTTGATTAGTGTGTATTCATGTATTTTGTTGAAGGGAAATAGTATCGCATCACTCACTTGTGAGTTCCCTACAATGCTGTGACTTTCCCTTCACAGTGTGCTTAACTGTATGACTATGTACATGCTCTACTATTTTGGTTTGCTACAAGTTGAAGGTACTAGGCATCGACTCCACCCAAATTGACAGGTCTGAGCATGCCTTAAACCCAATGAAACTATTGTATGGCGATAGCATTTGGTCCCCTATTTTAGCCATCATCCTCAAAGAGGATGAGTATCTGATTGTACTACCTCGTTAGTGTGGTCAATTCAGGTTGGTCCTTCAATATCGTTGTTGTGATGTTTTCCCACTCGCTGTGAAGTCAGGTATTGCTTGGTATTTTGTCGATTTGATTTATTTTGGTCGATTAGTGTTCTGATTAATTATTGCATTAAAATAAAGTTATTAAGTTAAAGTCATTTTTTGATAATTAACTGCTTATATGATTATGGTTTTGATAAAATAAAATATTATTAAAGCCTTTATTAAGTTTAAATAAATTAAAATTATGAGTTAATAAAGAAATATTGAAATAAATATATTAATTATGGTATTATGCAAACAAAATTAAAATGAAAGATTATAATTAATAAATTAAATATTTTAAAAGTTGATTTATTGTGTGTAAATAAATAGAGATATTTTTATTACTAAACATATTGAAGAGTAGTAGTAATCAATAGTGGATAAATTATATAAAATAATTAAATAAAAGAAAGAGCATGTAGTAACGAACATTGTGAAGTGGTAAATAAATTGGTTAACTTGCTAAAAGAAAGGGGGTTTTTTGCACACTTTCTGGAAAAAAAACTAATCTTGCTCTCTTCCCGTGATTGCTTTCTTGTTCTTAGAAGTTTTCTTCTAGTTTTGGGGGTTTGTATTGGAGTTCTGCAGAGTTGATTGGGGGATTTTGGATAAATTAAAGCTACAACTTGTAATTTGGACCCGACATCAAATTTCAACTCAACCAATCGAGTTACTCCAGGTTCCCTTTTCTTGCAATCTTCTTCTCTGTTTTGGAATAAATGCTTAAATTCATATGCTAATTTGAAACAAATGTTCTTGTATTCATTTTAGTTTGATTTGAAACAATCAATTAATGAATTTACTAGTATTGCTACAACACTCCCAGTATATTGTTTCGTGCTTTTCCTATAATCATTGAATGCCTATGATTGTGTTTATTTTACTCTTGATGTCATTGGAATTTGCTTGAAATCTTTATTTGAAGCTTTCCCAAGAAACTAAATTTTTCTTATCTGAATCTTTGCACTCCTTAGTATGACATCCTTTTGTGGCATTCAAGTTGTAGTATGTTCCTTTGTTTTCCTTCAAATTCTTGCATACTTTTATGCTAGACAATCTATGTTGTATTGGTATTTTTTCCTTGCAAGTTTGTGTATATATATTAATAGTTATAATCTGTCTTATTCTATGATTCCCTATACCTTGTTCCTTGGTCGGTTCATTGTAGGCAATGATTCTTCTCTACATGTCTGTTTTAAAACTTGAGCAACACGTTTTGTATCTTGTGTTCGGCATTTTTATGTTTATATTTAGTATTTGAGATCATTGAGTATTTGATTCTTATGCTATGTAATTCCATTGCAATTGAAAATTTATGGTTCTTTTTATGAGGTTCTGAAGAATTCAATTGCATGTTCATTTTGATATGATTGAAAGGAATTTAGTAATATTTGGTGTATATGCGTCCAGCTTGGTAAATCACTTCTTTGTATTTCATTGAACTCATATCCATTTTGCATTTGACATGAGTCGCTATGCATATTTTGGCTAGGATATTGGTAGTCTAAAGAATTCGATGGAATATAATGTAGTCACTAATTGTTTGAAGATAGCGTGTGGATAATTTGATTAACTTTAGACCAATATTTATCTATTTTCACATTCGGTTTTAAACAAATGTTTATATGTGTGTGTGTGTGTGTGAATATTTGCATTCAAATAAATTGTCGTATATAAGTTATTATGGTTTTTGATGTCATATATGTTAATTGCATATTAAAATGCATGTATTTCGCTCTAGTTCGTTGTACTTTAACATATATAGTGATCGGCATTTGAATTTGTAATTGTATGTTGGTATATATATGTAAGATATACAAATATAAATATTTATATATACATTATTGTATTGTAATTTGTTACTTTAATAATAGCATTTTGTTTAATCAATATATATATATATATGTATGTATATGTATACACATATGTGTATAGTGTTTTTGTGCAAAAGTATATTGTTTCCCTTATTTCTAATTGAACATGTCAGTTGAATAAATGAAATAGAGTAAAATTTAAATAGGACAGAATTGATATATTTGTATTTAAATAAATGAAGGATGAATTATATGGAAAAATAGATTATCTTTTGGTTAGGATGAATTCTTAGAAAAATGTGGTTGCATTGTAAATTCACCCTACACTCTTTGAGTATGTTAGTGGATTGAGTTATTGTATGAAGTAATGTAAATGAGTATTGGAAATGGGGATGATTGTGGGCTACTATTCAAATGTTTAAGTCATTGTGTGAGGTGATATTGGAAGTCTCCTAGAGGCTTGGGAACTATGTTATTGGTTGAATTGTTGTGTTGGATCCTTGTGTTGATTGATATTATTCTTACAATGTGATGTTGGGGGTCTTTATCATGCACTTCTTACTTGTTATTAATTTTGTGTATTGAGGGCGAGACGGTCCATGCCTTGCTCGAGATATTCACTCTTTTGGCTTTCATTTCATGTGCACGTTGGCTTACCCTGTTGGTTGATTGGGTCTCCTAGTTGTAAGTAGGAGGAGTGGCTCTCAATGGGAGTTAGAACCCTATGTGGTGCCTTGGGTAACCCAATGGTGAGTTTTGTTAATTCAATGATAACCTAACTAATATATTAGGAGGGGTTGGGTAGTATTCACACTAATCGAGATAAGTGGATGCCTCACTAATGGATCAAGTGCTCATTTAGGCTTGAGATGAGATGAGAAAGTCTGGAATGGAAAGATCAATTGCCTTTTCCTCATGAGAGGTATGTTGATTCCGCATAAGTTTGTACAAGGGACGGAGGTCAGTAGAGGCTGCTAGGGTAACCTAGGATGGGGGCCAAGGCCTAGGAAGATCTTCTAGGGTAGCCCATAGAAAGCTATGTGATGACATTCCTCCCTACTAGAACTTAGCATTCCCTTGTATTGTGTTTCCCCTTTGTTGTTTGTGTGCCTCTAGAAGCGGTGTCACTATTATGTGATGTTACGTTGTGCTTTGTATGTTGGAGTCTTGAGTAGTCATGTTATGTCTATTAGTCATCACCATGTTTGTTTATTTATTGTGGTGGAACCTTGTTGCTATCTCCTAGCATGGGGGGTGGACCTTAGGGTTCCACATGGTCTGGTGGATTGTGCTTATTCCTGAATTGGGTTCCCTTGTGGTTGTTCATGTTCATGGCAACTACTCTTGGTGTTGTGGACTCCTACACTTGACCCAACTCGAGTGGATTATATTTCATGTCCTTGTATTGAATTGTAATCATTTGTAGCATGTAATGTAATTCTAATGTACTCTCTTCTCATTTTTGAGGAAACATCATTGTTGTACAAGTTGTAATTTTGTAACTGACTTGATGAACTCTCTCTTATAATGATAAAAGTAAATGATGTTTATTGCATATGTTAGTTAATTGAAATTATCTTGAATGTTGTTACATTAATAACGTATTATGGATATTATATATTGGTTGATCATATAATGTGATGGATTAAATGAACTTTATATTGTTAGATGAAATTTGTTTAATGAGATGAATTATAATTCTTGTTAGGTTGGTTGATGGCATTCTAGTAGCATAGTCATGGAACCTTAGAGGAGTTAGGTGTAGCTTTCCTATTAGCTTATATTCTATAATCTTTAGTATGTTGCACTTCAAAAAAATAAAATGTTTTTATGTGTTGTAGCGTGTTGTCCTCTAGGGTTCTGTGGTGGGGTGTTACAACTTCTAATTTCACCTATGATAATGAATAAGAACAAGGCATAATATTCAATTGCTTCCTCCATAAAAAATATTTATCCTCAAAGCTTGACATGTGTAAACTTGGATAGAATTTTGGAGATATCCCACCTTGTATCTTTAGGTTTCTTTCCTTTCCATTGCACCAAACCTCCTTAATGGCACAATTATAATGTTACTTGGCACAATAACTAGTTTAATATGTATATATACAGGATATTTATATAGCATTTAGGGCCACCTTTTTATGATTAGTTTACACTTTGAGCAAACCTTTTCTTGATAATCATTGATATATATATATATATAGCATGTATTCTTATACTATTATATACATTTTATTCAAGTAAATAATATATTTATTATCCATTAATTTCTTCTCACACATGATGGTCCACTAATTATGTTCTTTCATATTTTTCATCATGCATATTTTTTCCTCGCCTCCAATTATATTTGGATACTTTGTAGCAACCAATTGGAGGGGCACCTATTGTCACTAGCATTCCTATGGTTGATATTTCTAATAGGGTACCTATGAAATCTACTAAGAACCAACTCAAGAATCACACGAATGAGTCAAATTTTGAACAGATACATTACACCCTTTGTAAGATGTTTTCATTGAGTCACTCCTACTCTAATGGCATGTTATTATTATTATCTATATAACTCGTTTGAATTTTATATTTCCTTTAAAACTATTATAAAAAAATTTGGTGCTTTTCAATTATATTTTAAAATTTAATTTTTATTGATCTTTCCCCTTCCTAAGATAGAATATAACCATTTTATTTCTTAACCCATGTAGACTTTATAATTATCTCTAGAGAGATGCTTTCAAATCTTGCTAAAAGCACTTGTTGGCCCTTGTGTTTTACTCATGGATCATATATTTATCTTGATCATTTTATATATATTTAAATGTATAGAACTAGAAGTTTCTACATTTTGGTGAAATGAGTGAACACATGTTCAAGTACTTTGAATTACATTAGATTTATTAATATTTCAAATTTTAATTTACTTGTTTCACTCATAAATAGTTTAAACATTTTTAAAAGTTACATTAAATTTATTGCACACATGCACACTTGAACTATTATCTAGATCTAGAGTTCAATTTACATTCTATATCATGCTTGCAAATAGTTGTTTTAAATTTAAATCAATTGAATGTATGTATGTGTTGTACAATATCTCTATTCTCTAGATCTAGCTATATTAAAGCAAGGTCTCATTGCTCATTTAGGTACACATCATGGAAAATGCACCTGTTCCACCTCCGCCTGCACTATTTTCAAGTACTAATAGTGAGATTAAGAGATTGAGAGACTCATTAACTAATGATACAAATGCAGGCATATATGGGAACACTTGCATGTCCACATTGCATAGCCTAGAACAAATTAGAGATAAACTTAGGGATACTAGTGCATTTTCCCCTGAGAGAGTAGCTATTATTCTTTCCCACATGTGGGAAAAAGTATGTGGTGAGGTTCCCTTTTCTCAAATAAAAGATTTTGTGACCAAAGATATGATTAAAATCCATTTTTTTCCATTCTATCAAAATAAACCTAAGGTGAGGGCATACCAGGTCACCAAATGTGTGGATGTTGCTATGGCCAGTTTGATCTACCCGCGATTTCTTGCAACACGTGTTCAATATCCAAACAATGACCAACTTCCATTATATTTTGTTCGGAAGTTGTATGTTGAGGTTCATTTGGGTCTCAAAATCAACTACCTAGACATTTCACCATATGTTGGTTAGGGGCATGGCAAGATTTCCAATAGGGACACCTATCGCTGAGTAGGTTGACCAACCCAGTGTTTAGGGTATTGGTTGGTGATAGGTCTCTTTCTCTCACCCCAACTATGTCCCCCTTAGCAAATCAAATTATCATTGCTTCCCAAAAGGAAGCAATTGACAGTGTAGGCAATATTGCAGTTGCGATCACTAGGATATCTACTGATCATGTGGGTCAGTATTTGATGTCTAGATGTTCATGATCCACACCATTTGTAGCACAAACAACAACATTGATCCTTTTATGACGGGAATCCCTACACCCACATAGTTGGATAGACTTACAAGAGATATGGCACATAGGACTTTGCTTTGTTTGGATGAGGACCTCTTGGAGGCATATGCCTTCATCGCATTAGACTATGGGATCTCTATAGACTAGTTCAGAGGTCATTTTGCTACAAGATTTCATTCACATCCAAGATCCCATCATTCCCATCACTCTCACCCCAACACCAGTGCACATCAAGATCCACTTATGGATCATTTGGTTGTTGCACAAGCTACTGATCATTCAGTTGACTTGGAGAGGATGTAGACTTCTATGGGTTTTATGGATATGTTGACTAGTCCAAAATTTTCATCTTCGATGCCATCTCATCTGGTTAGTCCCCTTCACTCATCGTTTCTAGCACAACATGTGATGGCTCAAATGGATGTAGATCTTAACGCATTGAATGAGAAAACAACTCATTTGGTTGATTTGGTGGAGGCAACCATTACAAAGGGATCAGATCATCCAATACCACCTGATGTGCATGTATGTGTGCATGTGCATGTTCAATTCATTTTTTTTTTAATTATTTAAATTTTAGTTTTAACTATATTTATAATATATGTATATATTGTAGATGGGCATACCTCATTTTACTTCTAATTTGGGTTCAGATCATGCACATCAAAGTGATTTTGTGGATGATACTGCTACCTATGGACATGTGAGTTTTAAATTTTTATATACATATATGTGTACATACATGTATAGATCTAGATAGATATTTTAAAATACATGTACATTCTTAAATAACTTTCATTATATATATTATATGTATTTAACACATTGTGTACAATTTTATCTCTAGGGCTCGGTACATCCATTAGAGTAGGATTCTCATTTAGAGGATCATTCGACTAGGAGTTAACATGACTATTAGATTGCACTAGATCTATGAGTTGTTGAACATTATATATGGCAAGCTACATTTGATGATCTCTAGTACATGTTTGTTAGGTTGTTGATACATGATTACCTACATTTGATGATCTAGATAGTACATTTTTTAGATTGTTGATGCATTATTATAGGTACATTTGATGATCTCTAGTACTTTTGTTAGGTTGTTGATATATTATTACCTACATTTGATGATCTCTAATACATTTGCTTATATGATATACATACATGTGTTTGAGCTTAAAAATATTCATTTGCTTATGTTTATATGTTTATTTGCATCCAATCTACGTGCATGCACCTCTTTGCTTATAATTTTTATGTCTATGTTCATCTATCTACATGTACATGTGTTTGCATATGTTTAAATGTTTATGTTAATCTACATGTGTACATGTACATGTTTACACTCAAGAGTGTTTATACAAATTTTAAATCTAGATTTAGAGAATGCATGCTCACGTATTTATGATTTATATATGTTAAACATGTTAATTGTACATTAAATACATTAAATTTATGTACACATATGTAGTTCTACACATGTAATGTTATAAAATTTGAATATAAAAGACATATACAAAACAAGTTATAGTCTAATCTAAGCATAAGAATAATCTAGTTTGAAAAGAATAAACTACGTATTGAGTCCTTGCTTAGGATAGAAAGAGGGAAAATATTAAGAGAGTGTACATTTTTTTTAAGAAAACAACATAATTCATACTTCATGTAATACTAGGCATGAATACTTCATAATTCACTTAGCTAGAAATAATGGTAGAAGAGAAAGATTAGAAAAACAATAAAGATAAATAATGCATAAGATAGTTAAGGAGAAGATAAAGAGATCCAATAAATTAATCACATTAGTTGGAAGGATAATCCCTAGAAAGTAAATAAATAAATCAAATAGATCACACTTAAACCCTAAAATGATGGTTACAAATGGGAATACACTCTGTATATGTTTGGTAAATGTACACCAAGGATTCAAATGGCTTAATGTATTTTTCAAGTGGAATATCATTAGAATATAGTAAGTTAAAATATTCTCTAAACATAATAAGACATGGATGAGAGAAGAGTTTTAGTAAGATGAGGCCCTAATCATACAAGAGAATAATTATTTGGTAAAATAATACGAATAATGATTTAAAAGTGGTTTATAGTTTATATGAATCACAATCATAAAAATAGATTCTAAAGGAACCCCATCAAAAGTACTACAAGTACTACAATCCCTAATATGTACCCCATCAAAAGTAATACAAGTAAAAGAACTAGATTCTAAAGGTTCTATTTAATTTCTATATAAAGGATAGTAATCATCTTTTCACCTTTAAATAGATAGTCATATTAAATAGATATAAACTTTTCAATTGTTGTAACTTTCACATTATGTGTAACATAAAATTAAGCATTGAATTCAAATCAATTTATAATAACTTTTCTATCTATATATGTACCTTTAAATCCATGAGGAAACTAAATATGCAATGTTCAATTTAAGTTCATGTAAGCATGGGATCTATGGTTCAAAATTATACACTGATCTTTCAAATTTGAAATCAAATATTCTTAAGCTTAAGAATTCCATGGAACAAACATACATAATTGGAAATAGACTCAATTTTAGGAAATGGCATAAGGAATTTTCAAAGTTTGTATTAAATAGATCTAGAAACTTTTCAATTGTTTACATAGCACGCACATTATATGTACATAACATTAAGCATCATTCAAATCAATTTAAATAACTTATGTACCAGTGTGTTTCAATCACTAATTTGTGAACTTACATGGAACAAATGCAATTGGAAATATTTGATAAGGAATGTAGGCAAAATGATTTTTAAAAACTTCACTAGGTTTCAAACAAGTATTGCATATGAGTTTACATGCAAGCAAAAAAAATGAGAGATGATGTTATAAGTGGAGTTGAATTTTGAAATGAAATCAAAGATTCTTGAACCTAAGAATTCCATGGAACAAATATGTAATTGGAAATATCTACTCAATTTAAGGAAATGGCAAAATGAATTTTCAAAGTTTGTATTTAAATATATACAAATGTTTCAATTGTTGTAGTGCACATGTTATGTATAAAATTAAGCATTGAATTCAAATCAATTTATAATAATTTCCATCTATATATGTACCTAAAGCCACAAGGAAATTAAATATTTAAAATCAATTTAAGTTCATGCACAAACTTCAAGTTTCTAAGTTTACATCCATCTCCTAAGAACATAGATATCTATAAATTAAAAAATAACTTATACATACCAGTGTGTTTCAATTGTAACTAATTTGTGTTTCCATGTCTGAAAAATGCAATTAGAAATAGATGATAAGGAATTTAGGAAAAATGAGTTTTAAATACTTCACTAGATTGAACAAGTATTGCATATGAGTTTACATGCAAGCAAAAAAAGTGAGAGATGATGTTATAAGTGGAGTTGAACTTTCAAATGAAATCAAAGATTCTTGAATATGTAAGAATTCCATGGAACAAATATGTAATTGGAAATAGACTCAATTTAAGAACCAATGTGTTTCAACCACTAATTTGTGTCCTTGACCAAATTTAAAATACTTATCATCAACATATATTATAATTTTTACAACTAAAACAATCCAGAGTTCAAACAAGCTACTATAAGTTCTCACTTGAACATGTATACATGTACAAGTGAACATGAAAATCATGGATGTAATTTAACTCAAACGTTTTGGTTCAACCTGCTCTTCAATAACTTCCAAAATATTTTGATGATCATCAGTATCTAGTATCCATTTTTTCATCCATGTGCATGTGGAACTATGAAGATGTAGAGTGGTAGCAATTACTAGGTGGCTATATTGAAATCAGGTTGATAGTCAATAAAATGAATCCCATGTTGAAAATTTTTGACTTGTTTGAGATATATCCCTTACACTACAATAGAACCTACATGGTAAACAACATGAACCTGAGGTAAGACATGTACACGTACAACATTTTCATTCAAGGTTTGTACAATATATTTAATGTTTTTACTTGGTTTAATGTACATGTACACAATGTATATATAATTTTAAATTCAAACTCACCTGTGGGAAACAACATTCCATCACTTGTTTTAGGTTTTGTTAGCTTATTTCTCTCTTCTATGCAATGTAAAAAATAATAGCTAACACCTTCTATGTTTTTAGGCTCTGCTATGACTGCAAAATCACCTCCTATACACCAAATTTACACATGGAAAACTTGTAGAAAAATTAGAACTGTCTAGACTTTAAAGATCACTAAATTTATATAATAAATTATTGAAAACTTGCACATGTACCTTTTCCAGCCAATCCTGAAATATGGTCATAATCAATCGAAATCAAAGGAATGTCTTCAAATATTTCATCCCCATTTTTGTCGTATGTGTCTGAAATGAATAGTGGCACCAAATTCCATCTACTAACATATCCAAGTTCTTGGTTGTTGCATGCATTATAGTTTCCCAAAGTGCACTCAGTGTAGAAACAAGAGTAATCCCTCGTGTATAATGTCCATCCAAGGCGATTATTTGTACTCATAACACAATGCAAAGATCTTGTTTTTTCCACCTTCTTGCATCCATGCATCTATCTTCTATCCACACCTAGATATGTGTAAAAACAAACTTATGTGAACAAACATGTATATATATAAATAAATTAAATTTAAGTTTTCAAATGTAATTTATACATACCTGATATCTCCCAAAACACTGTAATACCCCTCATGCTACTATTTGATTTTGACATTCACTGTGGTTTCTGTTTGGTACATTATGATTTGTGATTGATACTGTTACTATTATGTGTGGTAGCTTAGACTATTACTATACTCTTATGATGCCATGGATATTGTGATGACATTCTATTATGATCATTTGATGGAGTTATTTGGAATGCAATAGACTATAGAATAGTAATTTATGATGTGGTGTAAAATTTTATGATGATATGTTTTGGTGAGGGGACAGGTAGCATCACTCGTTCGCGAGCGCCCTGCTACGCTGTGAATCCTCCTCACAATGCTTTGATTTTATGTATATTGTATATCACTTTGTGGATGCAGGCTTTGCAGGAATAAGACTCGATTCCACCTATTTCGGTAGGTCTGGGCGAGCATTGAACCAACCCAACGGCAGGAAGTTGAATTATTTGAGGTGGCATGAAAAGTAACTCTGTACCAAGTTGACAACAGTTTTGTATTTTTCTGGTTTGTGCATAGTAGTCTCATTCGTTTGAGTGGTTACGTTGGTCCTTGTATGATTATATGATTTATCTAAAGTAGTGAATGGTTTTATGTGGTAATTTAAATAATCAAGTAATTGGTAAAATAAAAACATATAATCATAATTAAATGTAGCAATGAATAAATATTAGAAATAATAGAAATATTGCATTTTGGAATCTCTCAATGGTTGTTTTTTTTTAAATAAGTAAATATTTAATGAAAGATTGTGGAAATAAGGCATATTTATACATTTGTTTAAATAAAAAGTTTATGTTATGAATTTAGAAATTATTTAGTTTTAATTAAATGCATTTGTTATTTGGGAAAAACATCAAAATGAAATTAGGGTAAAATATTATTTGATTTTTGAATTATGACCTCTGGTATTCACGGGAAGAGGAATTGAAAGGACTTTTGGGCATGAAATTTATTGTGAGTTTCTCTTGTTTGAGGGGAATTTGGTTCGAATGCTGGGAAAATTCTTTTGGCAATCATTTTCTTCAGTCTTTAGTATTTTTTGTTTTGGAGAAATTGGGAAGAGGAAGGGAGTTTTCTGGATCTGTTGCTGGGAGATTTGCAGCAAAGGAATAGTGCAGCAAGAGGGGGGCAAGGCTTCTACAGTTTGCTGCAAGCGTAGGACGCCAGGTTCTACTCTTGATAATCGTTATTCTCTGTTAAATATGAATTGCTTTCTGTGTGTGTGAAATTTATTTTAGGGATGAAAATTAAATGACTGTAGGAAGAAAATCTACTGGGGGTATGGTTAATTCAAAAATGTGTAAATCAGAAAATGTAGAATTGATTAATGAAATCTCTGGGGGTTCTGGGTTGTGGCTGTTTATTACTAAGGGGTTTGTCTTGGCAATCTGGAAGTGAACAGTAGTATTGTAATTTCATTTCATTTATATGCATAGTGATTTAAAGGCAATTTCTGTTCAATAATAAAAAAAAAATCCGGGTTGTGATATTTTGGGTCTATACATATATTTATAAAAACATTTCTCCTTTGATCTCTAACATGCACAGTAAACAGAATCTATACTGTAATTGTCTGTTCTCTGTTCATGTTCAAACCCCTGGGTGTGTGTGTAAATATAAATATATATATATATATATATACATTTGAAATGTTGAATGAAAATTTATTTTATTGAAAACTCGTATTTTCTTTAACATATGAAATGGGGAACAAAAATTAAATTTTCATTGAAAACCCATCATTTATTTTGGCGTCATACTTTTGAGTATTTTATTTTATTTTATGTTGCATTTATTTTTGAGCATGGGCTGTGTGGTGGGGGGGGTTCGGCCTTGGCCGTACCCACCACCCCCGCCGCCGGACTGTGCGACAGTCTGCGGACTGTCCACGGCAGTCCGCAGGACTGCCGTGCGCAGTCCGTAGACTGCCACGGCCGGGCGGCGGTTGTACCGCCTGTATGGGTTTTATTGCCCATTTAAATTTAAATATGTTTAATTTGGAGTTATAAAATATGCAGTTTTATTGAATATGAAATTTACTTTATCAAAAAGGTTTTATATTTGTATTTCGAAATTTATTTTTATAAATAAACAAATATATATATATATATATATATATATATATATATATATATATATATATATATATATATATATATTAATTAATTAATTAATTTTCTGTGTTTAATTGTTGCGGTGTTAGTTACTTTAAAAAAAATAAAATAAATAAATAAATAAAAATGTATATTTAAGTATTCTGTTCTTTCTTGATTAAAGTTATATTTCTGAGTAATTAACTGTTTTTAAAAAAAAGAAAATGTAGATTCTGTTATTTTCCTTATTTTCTGTTAATTTAATTATGATTCAGAAAATGTATTTCTGTTCTTTTCTATAATTCTGTTAATTTAGTTATTTAGAAAATGTAGATTATGTTTCCTCTCTAATTACACTTTCAGTTAATTTAAAAAAATAATAATAATAATAATAGATTTTGTTTCTTTTCTTGATTGGAAATAAAGCAGAATTTGTTACTATGAAAATAATAGTAAAATAGTAAGAGATTTGTCTTGTTGATTTTGCCAAATTTCAATCTTGAAAGGATAATGTTGATAGAAAAATACAGTACGAAATTAAAACAGCGTTGTTTATTTATTTATTCATTCTGGTTTTTTGTATGACTGTATGTTGGGGATGAAATTTATTTTGATACCTACCTTGGAATTAAATGGGATTATTCTTTTCTTTTTTTCTTGATTCTTGTAATTAAGTTTTGTTGCATTGTTGGGTTTTGGACTTTGTTAATTCAGTGATGTGGGAACCCCTTTATTTTAACATTTTCGTTTTCCCGAGGGTGTTGGTTTGTTGAATTTTCTTGAATTCTGTCGAGTTATTTTCTATTAATGGGGTGTACCAAATTTTTGAGATTATGCTATGGTGTTTAAATTGTGAGGCCTCGTATGATGCTTTTGCTGTTGTATTTTGATGATCATGATTGGCATGGTACAACCCCTGCTGCTTTCTGGTTTTGGTTGGGTCTTTAGGGAGAGTGGCTCCTCGTGGGGGCCGGCGCCCCGTTTAAGGGGAAGGGCTCAGGAGAACCCACGTGTGAGTTAGTAAACAAGTGATAACCTAATAATTAACTTAGGAGGGTTGGGTAGTAATATCATTACAAGATTTAAAATATGGATGCCTCGTCTTCATTAGTGCTTCCGCAGGCTAATGGAAGGCCGAGAAGGCCGTGGTTGGCAAGGTCGTGACCTCGTCCTCACGAGAGGTTTACGGCTCCGCATGAGCTACCCTATGGTGCCGGCGCCTCAAGTAGGAGGAAGGGCCAGGAGATCCATAGATGGGGGCCAGCGCCTCAGTTTGGAGGAAGGGCCAGGAGAACCCATGTAGGCTATGCGATGACACTCTCCCTTAGTCTCCCATGTGTTGTTTTATTGTGTTCCTCTGGAAGTGGGGTATGGGAATTGATTTATATATGTTGTTTGAATTGAGTTAAATTGATTTATAAGTATTACTTCTTTATCATGTATTGGATGATCTCAGTTTATGTTTATCATCTTGCATCCTTAGGACATTGTGATTTGATGTTATTGGTTGCTCTTTTTAATTGGTGTATTGTGTGATGGATTTATGTTGGTACTTTTTATTTTGTTGTACCCTTGTGTTGTCACTCTTGGTCGGAGTTACTTCTCTGTCACCTCTTAGCACGGGGGTGGTCGGGTGGAACGTGCTCCGCACACCGTTGGGTTCCCCATCAGCGTTCGTGACTCCAATCTCATCCAGTTGAAGATTTATTACAGTTGATCTCATTGTATTTTTGATAACTTGTATATTGTATTCATCCCACATGTTTGGGATTCAGGATGTAACTATATGGATGATGTAACATTGAAAGATGATGTAATGTAATTATTTACTTTGTAATTTTAATTGGCTATGAAATGTATTATGGGTTATCTTGTGATAAAATTTATGTATGTACTCATCTTATGATGTCATTATGGCTCCTTTTGATATCTTTTGGAATAATGTCTTTTTGCAACGTAATTCTCGTGGGGGCCCCAAAGGACATAGTTGATGTTGTTGTTATATATGATCATTTAATATTGATGTGATGATTATTTATCTTTCTCTTAAAAAAAAATTATTTGCGCTCTTTTGATGTTTGTTCTTTGGGGCTTGCCGGCGGGCGTTACAAACACTCTATGTGGAATGTTTCGATTCGTTCTTGAAGATGTGCCAACCTTATTTGATGCCAAGTGTTTCTTACACCATTCAACATCATGTGCATCATCTATATGATCTCCCAAATAACTCATTTGATGCTTTCTTATAGCACGTTTGATGCAAGCTCATGCACCATCATGCTCACCCTTTCCATGCCCACTCTCAAAGAAACTCCAATCATGTCGTATTTTGTAATTTTTATGATATCTACATGGTGCATAAAATGGTCGTGATGATTTGAATTGTGTTGCACATCCATCTGACCATACAAAATGCTTTTCAATTTTACACTTCTACTTCTCAAATTCTCAAAAAAAATTATAAAGCAATATTGTACAAAAAGTGTGTCATGCACTTTATCATCACTAATATAAAAGTGATATTCTTTCTTAATGACTCGTTGTTCATCTGTACTCTCAACACCATCCAATTTTGATTTTGCATGTTGATAACATACATGAACCATAATAGTGATCTGCTTTGAAAAGTAATATTCTGATTGATTCTCTTTTTTGATGTACAAAAGAGTAATTTTCTGCAAAGTAGACTATTGATAGAATTGTTCCAAGTGGGAAAGTATCTCTTAATGTTTGAAATTTTTGTGCTTGCCACTTAGCAAAAAAGGAATGCTATATGTATGGATGTATCAATTTTTGAAAATCTTCCATAAATTTTCCAATTGGTATCTCGACTTCTACATAGTTTAACCTTGTGGATTCTTTCCCAAAATTTGTTTGAAACTTTACATACTTGTAACTCTTGCAATTTATTGTCTTTGTTAGGTCACTATATTCATTTCTTGAAGGAAATTTAGCCAAATTTCCACATGTTTCACAAAGTCCTTTAATGTAGTTTATTTGAGGTCCATTTTCATTATCACATAACATGGATTTTATGAACAAACTTACATGTTTAAGAGGTGCATTTTGAAAACCATAACTTTATTCTCTCATCTTTCAAAACACTTGATAGTAGAGATCAAATTCAATATGATAATGACAACAAGTTTCAAAAATCTTGTTTATCTTCACATAATATGGCTTTAATCTTTCAAACATTATTTTCCCAATCTTTATATGAGGATAGTTATTACAAAATTTCATATACATCTCAAGTTGTGTTATGTATATAGCCAATGTTTTATATGATTTTCATAAATATTGGGCCCAATCCTATGTCTCATAACATCTCTACTATTTGATGATGGACAATTCTGCTCATTCCAAAAACTTGAGATCAAGTTCCTAATAACATCTTCAATCCTATCAGAACAAGGAGCTCTACACATAGTTTCCCAATTTCCTTTTGAACTATCATCCAAAACCTTTCTCTTTTTCTCATATTTTATTAGTGTGGTTCTACTATAACCAATTTCAATGGAAAGTGCAGACATTTTTCTTTTTATTGATATATCTTGATTTAAAATAGATGTCAACATCCCATTGATTGAGATCCTTTCCCAATGGAATCTAAACCTTTTTTAACATTTTCAACAATATCTTTTTGTAGTCTCGTGTGTTTCCTCTTATTTGATGTAAAATGTACACCCAACAATTGTAATGGCTCTTTCAGCTCATTATGAAGAAGTAAATGTGATAACAGTTGGGTTTTTTCAAGTGTTTCAAGATGATTGAAATGATCATTGATTATTTCCTTTATAGATTTAGTCATTGACCTCCTACTAGTATTTGTAGGTTGGCTGGCATAACATTTCAGTTTCTCCAAATCCATTTCAAGTAAATGATCTAAATTTCTATAAGAAATTTGTTTCCTCACCTTTTTAGGTAGATGTATATGCTCATCCATACCAATAGAAGGAAGTGATCCAAAACCCTCTCCAACATGCATTGTTTGAACTTTGGCCTCCTCCTTATCTTCAACCATGTGTTCTTCAGCCTTGTTTGATCCAATATCTAAATTTGGCTTGACTTCTTCTTGAGAACTTCCTGCTTGTTGAACCCTTTCTACATGTCACAAAATATTGCAAAGAAAGTGAGAGATGATGCTACATAAGTGGAGTTGAACATATGAAATAAAATGAAATCAAAGATTCTTGAACTTAAGAATTCCATGGAAAAAATACAATTGGAAATAGATGATAAGGAATTTAGGCTTGAAATGAGTTTAAAACTTCACTAGGTCAAGAACAAGTATTGCATATGAGTTTACGTGTGTAGGCCAAAAAAGTGAGAGATGATGCTATAAGTGGAGTAGAACTTGAATCAAATGAAATCAAAGATTCTTGAACTTAAGAATTTCATGGAACAAATACAATTGGAAATAGATCTTCAATTTAAGGAAATGGTAAAATGAATTTTCAAAGACACTAGGTTTTGTAAATTTTGGATACATGAATTTTCATGCAAGCAAAGAAAGTGAGAGATGATGAGCTATTTAAGTGGAGTTGAACAAATGAAATCAAAGATTCTTCAACTTAAGAATTCCATGGAACAAATGAAATTGGAAATAGATGATAAGGAATTTAGGCAAAATTAGGTTCCAAGTTATGGTAATGTCTATGCAAGATGACTATTTTTGGATTTTTCAAGGTATAAATGATGTCTAAGGATAATACCAAGACAAAGAATAAAAATTACAATAGTCAAAATGTTTGTCACAATGAGGTCAATATCTTGAGTATGTCTAAGGTATTGCAAATGTAATGCAAGTGTGAAAGGATGATGGGTGTGAATGGTAATGTGACCTAAGAGGATGACTAAGGGTATGAAAACTAAGCATCTTGTGGAAAATCTAAGGTAAGGTTGCTTTATCAAACTAAGATAGCCAAGGTTAAAAATATAATTTATCAAGACCTCGTTGATTGGTAAGGACTAAAATGACAAGTTGACAAAGGTGGTCTCAAACTAGATCCTTGTGAGTTAAGGAGCCAACCTAAATGACAAGGGACTAAGATAATGGAAAAGTTTGATTTTGAAACTATGGGGTGCTCTAAAGTCTGATAAGTTTCCAAAGCCAAAACCTACAACAAAGTGTATGCAAGCTAACAAATGACTTAATGTTTGACCTATGGAAAATGCAAGTGTGAAAGGATGATGGGTGTGAATGGTAATGTGACCTAATAGGATGACTAAGTGTATGAAAACTAAAGCACCTTGTGGAAAATATAAGGTAATTTTTCTTGATCAAACTAAGATAGCCAACTTTAAAAATATGATTTATCAAGACCTCAATTATGGTATGGACTAAAATGACTAGTTGAAAAAGGTTGTCTCAAACTAGAGCATTGTGAGTTGAGGAGCATATCTAAATGACAAAGCACTAATATAATGGAAAAGTGAAGTCAAGATTAATCTAATTGTGAAACTATGGGGTGCTCTAAAGTCTAATAAGTTTCTAAATCCAAAACCTACAAGGTGTATGCAAGCTAACAAATGACTTAATGTTTGACATATGGAAAATTCAAGTAATGCAATGATGGAAGAATGGATGGATGGATTGGAAATGGCAGGTCTGGAAGTTTACAAGTATGTGATCAAAGGAAAAGATGATGTTCAGGACTGATCAAAAAATGTATTGTCTCAATTTTCCCTTAAAATTTTCAATAGCAGGCACTTACATCAAATGACAGTCAATTGTGTCATTTTGAGTAGTAATTGCAGCTTATAAATTTGAGTAGTTGCGGCATTCTAGATGTCAATTGCAGTTAATAGTTTGTCTTGCTAATTCCTGACTAATTTTTGACCAATTTTGGTGTGATTTTGTGAAATTGAAATCATAATTACAATGTGTATGAAAGAAATCATAAACAATGCACAACCTAGGCTTGAAAGAGATACTACTTGTTGAGTCCCTACTTGGATTGCTCCAGACACTTAACAAAGTGGTCAGCTAGAGATCTTGGTGACACTAGCTCCCCCTTACACAGTATAGGAACACCAAAATCTCTTACCCCCAAAGATATGAAGATCTTATGAGCTGAGGGATTTCTTATCTCTACAATGAATAATGAATGTAGGGCAGCTTTGGAGGTCTGACCTCCTACACCAATAAGTAAAAGGGTTTTTGGCCTCTACAACAATTGGTTCTTAATCCATTTTTCGGGGTAATACTAGTGCCTATACATGCGGCAGTTTGCTTAATTAGAGGCCTCCCAGTCCCTTCCTTAGAAAATATTTTAATGTATCTCAAGGATACTAAGGGGGACATCCGTCAGTATAGGAAATTTGCACTAAGTGATTGAATCTGACTTTCCCAACAATCACAATTATTTATATAGTAGACTAAAACAAACTACCACTTGGGTCGTTCCCTCTCACAAGTTGGGAGGCAAGCCCTCTAAGGGTAACAAAAGCAATAAAACAATAATTTTTTTGATATACAAGATCGCACAAGGCATGAGGAGAAAGCATACACAATATGTTTGCCTCACACTAGCATGATGTTCATTTTAAAAAGAAAAATCCCAAAACCAAATGTGTGGGTGATTATGCAAATGCCAAAAGATGTTTTTGATTCTCAAGATCACCAAGTGGTGCAAGAGAAGAGAATACACACCTTAAGACAAGTTACAAACCACAATACAATGAAGACACTAGTTATTTTGAATCCCAAATCCAAATGTGAGAAAGACACTCAATGAAAGATTGTTGTCAATTTTAGGTCCCAAATGAGTGAAAATGCAAGTTGTAAATTTTAAGCCCAATGACATGTAAATGAAAGGTTAATTTTAAGTCCAATGAGTGTATGAAAATGAAACAAGATAGATAAGTTAGCAAGATCGGATGAAAATGCCTCCTTTCCACTTGGGCCACATGCTGCAAAGCCAATATTAGTACCAAAAAACCCCAATTTTTTAATTTATTGCATACGAAAATTTACATGCAAGCAAAGAAAGTGAGAGATGATGAGATATTTAATTGGATTTGAACAAATGAAATCATATATTTTTGAAATTAGATGATAATAGATGATAAGGAATTTAGGCAAAATGAGTTTAAAACTTCACTAGGTAGAACAAGTATTGCATAACAATTTACATGCAAGCAAAAAAGTGAGAGATGATGCTATAAGTGGAGTTGAACTTTCAAACACAATAAAATATTCTTGAACTTAATAATTCCATGTCCAACAAATGCAATTGGAAATAGATGATAAGGAATTTAGGAAAAATGAGTTTAAAAATTCACTAGGTAGAACAAGTATTGCATAAGAGTTTACATGCAAGCAAAAAAAGTGAGAGATGATGTTATAAGTAGAGTGGAACTTTCAAATGAAATAAAATATTCTTGAACTTAATAATTCTATGGAGCAAATACAATTGGAAATAGATTCAATTTAAGGAAATAACAATTAAATGAATTTTCAAAGTCACTAGGTTTTGTATTGCATATATGAATTTATATGAATTTATATGAGTTTATGCAAGGTTGTTGTTCCTTTTAAACCAATGAGTAATAATGCAAGTTAATTTGCCAACAAGAGTGAAAATTCAAGTAGTTCTTTTTAAACCAATAGACAAAATAAAAACCATGATAACACACCATCCAATTATAATGGAGAGAGAGAGAGAGAGAGAGAGAGAGAGAGAGGGCCCCTTAGAGAGAATGATAGAGAAAGAGGAAGGTGGATCTAGAGAAGGATAGAGAGAGGGAGAGAGAGGGGGGTTACTTAAACTAGAAATTCTCAAAAATAAAAATTTAAGTAAAATGTGCTAAAATATTTATATATTAAATAGGAAATAAATCTATTTTTGGAATATTAAAAAGAGGAAAGAAAATATGTTAGTGTAATTAATTAATTATTACACTTGCATAACTTAGGTAATATTTTAATTCCTGGCTAATTATTCTCATCCTTATCTTGTTGCTCAAGATAAGATTAGGGTTATGCATAATTTGTTTTTATAAAGCAAATCATCTCATGTAATTATGAATTCCTAAATAATAATATTTTGCACATCTTTTTGCAAAGCTTTGTTTTTTTTCATTTTCTCTTCTGTGGAAGGTTATTTTCTGGTTTGCATTTTAGATCTTGGTTTCTAACATAGTATCAGAGCCTTGACTTGTAGCCCCTTCTCAATATTTTGGAGAATTTCAATGCAGAGTACGTTCGGGGTTCCTCGAGGGTTTCATTCCTTGATCATATTTATGGAGCGTCTTGGATCAATTTGGGGTTTTCCATTGGATTCAGAGCGCTTGAAAAAGTCAGAAATGGCTTTTATTTCATTCATTTTGGTCATCGTTGAAGGAATCTGTGAGGGTTTCAAGCTCGGTGACTTTTATGACAGATCTGGGGGTCACCTAATTTTTGGAGCACTTTGGGCCAAAACAGACCTTGCCGTTGGATTTGCAGTGCCCAAAAACCCCTATTTTCATATAAAATTTATCCAATTTGGACACTGTCAACTGGGTAGGCAAAAATATTTTGCCCGAGGGTCATACGGCCCCCGGACACATTTTTCGAGGCATAGAGTATGAAAAAAAATCTAAGATTTTAAAAAAATCTGGCACCGCCCATTATAATGGGTTCCGCCACTCGGCGGCCACCCATACACAGGCCACTAGCCACTGCCACCAATAGTGCCGCTTAGCTCCCTTCTAGCCCCCGAGGGCTTAAAACTCCCTACCCGCAGTTCTATCACGACAGGGAGCCAATGCATCCGCCTCGCCTGGCATTCAGCCCCTCCAACTGGTCATATCTGCGACTGAGGGCTTTAGCCCAGCCCCCTGTGCACCAACCCCTAGTCCTGCATGCGACCAAAGGCCAAATATTTTTAGCCCCTGAGGGCTCTGGAGAACCTTATTGGGCAAAATCGGAGCACTTTCACGGAATCGGCCATAACTTTTGCATACGATGTCATTTTTTCACAAACAAGATATTATCGGAAAGCTGGTTCCAAAATATTTGCAATGATGGAGGTTTTATTTTTTCTTTTTTTCTTTTTCAATTCCTTTTTCAGCCTCGGAAGCTGCATTGTTGTTATTTTCACTCCATGAGACATATTTTTTGACTCGCTTATCCGTTTTTCGCCATTCTTGTGGCATTGGAAAGCTGGTTTAGTCCTCTACAAAGATCTGAGGTCTATTTTTTTTATGCATATTTAGTATTCTCTTCTTTTACAATCGTTGGGTTATTGTAATAAATGAACTAAGATAAAGTTCCATGAGGGGGGTTTCTTGCATAATAATCTGATTAGAGTGTGCATGCACTTTGATCTTCATCTTGATTTGTTGACAGATCACATGGGTTATATTTAGTTAATTTATTTTGGCCACATCTTGTCTTAGCTTGACACACATCAAATTTACATTGGTTCACACTTTAGATTGAGAGCCTATGGTTAATGATCTGCATTGGATCCATCTCAGTTTGAAGGCCATGTTTTTATGGTTAATATTCCAGAGTCTTTATGGTACTTGTTCCCATGGAAGAGTTTTAGTCTCAGTTTGGCATCAACATTGAGATACACAGTTTCCAGATTATGTCATCATTTCATTTACTATTGCTTCACAGATTCCAGGGTTGTTCCAGTTTGTGAGATTTCCAGTGTTTCGTGGCATCAGGTCTGTTGTCGCATTATTATGATTCCGTTTTGGTTTCTTATAGACAAAAGTATCTTTCCTTGCTTGTCAGATTGTGGTTCCAGTGTTACTCCACAATGTACTTCCAGTGCTTCTTTGCAACAGTCATCTCATTGTAGGGGGGTTTTGTTCCACTAGGTTTTCCTTCTCTACCTCATTATTGTATTTGTACATGGGTACCTGATCAGTCCTTGTTGTTAGGACCCATTCATGCTTTATTGCATTCATCTTAGTTTTAGGTGCATGCTTTGTTAGTCTCCCTAAGTTGCACTTATGGAGAGGTGTTAGTGTAATTAATTAATTATTACACTTGCATAACTTTACTTAGGTAATATTTTAATTCCTAGGTTAATTATTCTCATCCTTATCTTGTTGAGCTATCTTGTTGCTCAAGATAAGATTAGGGTTATGCATACTTTTCTTTTATAAAGAAAATCATCTCATGTAATTATGAATTCATGAATAATAATATTTTGCACATCTTTTTACAAAGCTTTTGTTTTTTTTTAATTTTCTCTTATGTGGAAGGTTATTTTTTGGTTTGCATTTCAGATCTTGGTTTCTAACAAAATATGCATACCTTGTTTCTTTCTATGATATTTTACCAAATTTTGTTCATGCTTCTTTTATTCTTCTTGTGAATAGTTTTGTTCGGTCTTATTTGTTCTTGTTCTTTTATTCACCATTTTCTTACTCTACCAAAAGATGACTTCACAAATCCAAAATTTCCAAAATCTCCCTTGAAGGAAGATGACTTCACAAATCCTCTAGACCAAAAGATGACTTCACATCTCCAAAAATCTCCAAAATATCCCTTGAAGGATAAAAATGTGAATTAATTTTCTAATGTTGATAAATTGAAAAAATGAAAAAATAAACACATATTTATATGCATATCTAATTATAAAAAAATGAATAATAATAAGTCGGTCGGCTAAGGGTTTGAGCGGATGTCGGCCAAGGATCCGCTCGAACCACCCCAACCGGAATTTTTTAATATTATTTCTTAGGGTTTTGAGCGAACACACATTTGCTCAAACCCCCATTCGAGCAAATGGGTCAAGGGGGGTTTGAGTGAAGGAAGGTTTGCTCAAACCCCCCTTTTTTGCCCTTCTCCCCCTTTTCTACCAAATCTTTGCAGAATTCTTCTTTTCAAAGCTCGGGTTGAGGATGAAAATGGAGGAGACTTCACAAAGCCAATTGGATGATGGTAGTCCTCGGAACGAGCTATCCATCGAATATAATTTTAATATGTTGGTTTTGTTATGGTTTTTTTTTAGTTTGATTAAACATAGGTTTTTCACCAAAAATCAAGCTCTCTATTCTGCACATGTGGAAAAATAGCATATTATAAAATATATATATATATATATATTAGTGCACTAGATATTGATGTCCTTGATTCAACAGAAAAAAAATGAATTTCAATACATACAAAAAAAGTTGTGTTAGCAAGTAAATCATGTCAAAATTGTAACTGGTTTGACTTCAAAACTTAATTAAGAAAAAAAATGTTCAATGAACTGCTATGAAACCAATTCCATGCACTAGATATCATAGTTACGAATCTAAATTTGAAAAAATTAAAATTTTATCCTTCATAAAAAAAAATTGTGTTAACAAGTACATGTTACTCTTTAAAAATGGTGTTTACTGTTAAAAACTAGTTTTCGAAGGAGATGGAAAAATAAGTGAAATTTGTTTAAAAATTTTGAAAAAAATATATTTAGAATCTATAGACAAAATGTCACAAATCACTAGTTTGCATCATCTTCAAATTCCTAATGGTTTAGCCACTATAGGTGCTCAAAAGTGAAGATTTAATTAAAAAAAATTAGTTCAATGTCCAATTTGGCCAAAAATTGTAAACTAGTATTGTGGGATCACCCCAAACATTGTGGATTTGTTTGTAGAGTTTCACATTTCAAATTTTGGAGGCATCATTGATTGCATTCCTCTCTTTTATGGATATGATTCTTTTTAGTTGTCGTGAGGGATATTCAGACCCTCTTGTTCATTCTCCACATGATCATTCATTATAGTTTGATATGATTATGTACACGTTTGAGCAGTATTTAGAGGAGGTATTTGAGTCTTTGGATCTTATTCTTCGTTCATCTCTACTAGATTTTTTATTGTCATCTTCATCAATGTGGCCTAGAACACTTGACTTTAGTGACAACTTTAAGCATCGACATGGAGACACTTGAATAGAATTTAGACTTCATACATCTTGATTTTTTTCCCTCCAATTTTTATCCAAAATGGGAAGCATTCTTACATCTATATTTGGTTTTATTTATTCCCAAGGAGAGGAAAGTTGTTTGTAAGAATTAAATCATGTTTTGTCTCCAAGCATTCATCATTTTTGCAAGAGATTACACATTGTAGCAAGTGAGGGGGGAGGGAGGCGCAGTGGGCACGAGGGGAGAGGGGGAGGGGAGGGGGCTACATAGCCTCTCTTTTCCCTCTTATTAGGAGTGGGGGGGAGGGGGGTTATTGATTGTATATTGGTGATAGAAGGGGTCATGTTGAGTCCCCCTTCTTTCACTTCCTCGTATTTTCTCTTTTGGAGAGAAGTTTTGTCCTATTGGTTTTTTTAATTTTCTCCATTTGTTTGAAATTGCACGTGTACATGTATAGCTAACATGGCCTAGTGTCTAGGACCTATAATCAATTTTGCATCATTTACATTTTTTACTTCCTCCTAAGTTGCACTTAAGGGGGGTTTTGGTTGAACAAAGTGTTTTACTTAACTAGTTCACCTAGTAGGAGTCTTAGTTGTCATGTGATCTTATCTTATCTCCTAGTTTCCACATGACATAGGATCAAGACACTTGTCATCAACCTAGTCAGTCCTATCTTTCAACCTTGCCTAGTTTTTACTAATGTTTAGATATTTTTGAAGTATGGATGATTAGATGGATTAGCATTTGTTGTAGTTTTTGTTGTGTGGTCTTATAACACACCCCAAGACTATAATACTTGGGGACCCAAGTGAAAACTAACGCTTATGGCAGGTGTTGGTTAGTCGAAATGGATCACCAAAAGTTAAAGTTAAGAAGTCTTTTGGAGTAATTTGTGGTTCAAGTGACCGAGTACCAGAAGGCCATAAGTGTTAAAAGATTAATGCAATGTTTTGGTAAAATGTTCTAGTCTGGGAATGAAGGTCCAGTAAATGTGGAGGTTTCGGTAGAATCTGAGATCCAAGAAATTTGTAGTCTCGTAAAAGTTGAGGTTGTCGGGTATTGGGTGTTGGGTAAAAGTGTTAAGTTTTAAAAGTTAAATGTTAAGTTGGCCTGGTAAATTCAAAAGGTCTGATAACCTGCCTAAAAGTTAATTACACGAGAATGCATTTTAAAGTGTGATATTTGTGATTGTTTGAAATGATGATTTATTAATAATGGTTTTATTTTCATGAAATTTTTATGAATGCTTTAAAAAGGGAATTAATGTGTGGAATTTGCACTTGCAGGAGGAACAAATTGTGATGCAATATTTGGGTATGGATAGTCAGGCAAAATTGGATCGCAAGTAGAATCATATCTAGATCGGGCGATACGTTCTGGGAGTCTATGTGAAGGAGGAGCTTGAGTTGTCGTAATACTGAGAATCCTAGTATTACAATTCATGCAACAAAAGGATGCACCAACCTCCGGTGTGACTTGTTTCTGGGAGTATTAAGCTCGAGGAAGAACCAAAATGTGGGAGCATAAAGTCAGTGGATGCATATTTCTTTACATTTCTCTATGTCCACCTAATCACTCTGTATATCCAAGAAACCCCTATATTTTGTTTAACAAGTCTACTCGGTTCCAAGTTGTTATCCTGGCCATATTTTAATGAAGAAAATCCTGAAAGATATTAAAGTGTTGAGAAAGTTGACATTTGTTGACTTCGTCAACAATTCTCCTACCAGTGGTCATATTCCATGTGCCTTATCGTGATTTGTCCCTTAGATTC
Organism: Sequoia sempervirens; assembly: GCA_007258455.2. Lineage (NCBI taxonomy): Eukaryota > Viridiplantae > Streptophyta > Pinopsida > Cupressales > Cupressaceae > Sequoia > Sequoia sempervirens. Next base: position 721,666,975 of record VDFB02193867.1, read on the forward strand.
CCTCTCATGTGTTGATTGAATTTCCCAAGTTTCTTGTTTCTATAAAAGGCTGGGAGATGTTTCATTTGAAGTTAAGTTCAGAATTTGTGGATGTCAGAGAACCAAAACTTCTTTAAGTTTTGTTCTTTTTCCTACTTTTTTTCATTCTAGATTAAAAACTTGTATGTTTCATAGAAGCTAATCAATATCAAATCCAATTTGAAAGCTACCTCCTGGTATGAAATCTTATGTAGCTAATTGTTTGTTCTTGTTGGACAAGATTGTGTGATGCGTCGTTTAAGGGGGCATACAGACCCTATCTGGTGTCAAATAATCCTCTTCTCTTTAAAATCTTGTATCATTTTGTGCCTAGATATGAAGCAATCTGGTGACGTATGGAAGGTGTCCTTTGATTTGGTTAATTCTCGAGGCATGCGTGGATAATACCTGGGAGCAACTTTATTTTTTTAGTACTTTTGATGCTTTATTTTAGAATAGATGTTTAAATTTTAGAAAATGTTCCAAAAAAGAGATGAATGAATGAAAATTTTATTGCAAATCTTTCAATTCCATGGTATTGTTGAATGCTTAAAGCTAAATTTACTTAAGTGAAAGCAATTTATTTGAAGTTTATGAAATGTTATTGCAAATTTGTCAATTTCCTGAAATTGTTAAATGAACAGACCAAGATTATCTTTTACTAATCCCTATGATTCCTTTGAGAACCAAAAGAAATGTTTACCCCTTGTGATTAACAACATTATCACAATGAACCCTGATGCAAATCTAGTATGGTCAAGACCTAACATAAATGAGCCTTGGGATTAAGCTGAGTTAGCCTAAGATTTAGGTTGTCTTGGTGCAGTCTTTCAAGTAAATATAGGTTCTCGTGGTGTATCTGTGAGGATTTATCTGCACCATTAGTGTGCGACTAACATTGTGATCAACAATTTCTATTTCTAATAATGCGGTCTTTTTTTAGTTGGATGTAAACAACTAACAATGGTTGTTGTAGCTATTTTGGAATATTTGTGTTCAATCTTGTTTTGGAGGAAGTTTGGACTTCAAAGTTATGTTTTGGTAATAGGTTTGAATTTGGATACCTTGGTGCTTCAATAAAGCTTTCCAGCATAGTGGAGTTGTGACATCACCCTCGAGCCTTTGTTATCACTTAGATATGATGCTTGTCTTCTTTGGGTTGGTGCATCTTCACCTTGGCTTGTTCCTTTTCTTTCATAACTAACATGTTGGAGGATGAGAGGAGTTCTTGCTTGATATGGTGGACATCTTGGACAGTATTGCAAGTATCTTGTTGGAGCATGAGAGCATATTGGATGTTCAAGTGATTGCATAGATGGTTGTGATAATATTAATTTATTTATTGGCTTCTAGCAGTTAAAATCTTATTTTTCTATTTGGCTCTTGAAAGGTCTTTGACAAGTGGGAGAATATTGGAATTAAGGTGTCTCAATATTCGCAAGTCTTCGCATTAATATTGTTAATTATTTATTTATTTAAGCCTATGTACTAATTTTATGTTCATCCAATGATGTCACTTTATGGGACCTACTTTGGTGAGGTGGCAACTTACATGACAAGTGACTAGGATGAAATGCATCCTAAATTGGTGGAAATGGTTGTCCCACATTATGAATGCCATTGGAGACTTAATTTTTGGCATGCATCATAAGTTGTAAGATTTTATGACTAGTTATGACAATGGTAGATTATGAAAATTGTAAGAGTTGGAAATGAAAGTTGCTAGGGTACGTGAGACACTTTGCATGAAGGAGTCATGTTGCATGTCAAGTGGGACCATTTGCATGCATACAAAAACATTGCATGTTGAGATTGGAGTTATTTTGCATAATTATGTGAAGATAGGTGCCTTGAATGTTGATCTTTAGGTTTGCATGCATGTAGTGAAGAGGATGATGAAATCTGACATTTCTAAGCATTCATCTTGCAACTCTGATAATATGGGTGTTTGCTTGAGGAATGAAGAGAGGTAATTATTCATTGCAAGGGTATGTTGTCGGATTTCCTCCAAAGAAACGTAATGTAAATTATGTCTGTGTTAATGCTTTGAGCTTGCACGTGTAATGTAACATGTTTGTTGTTGCAAATTAATGCATTAGTTCAATTCTTTGGAATGTGGGGGTTTTTATCCAAAAGGATTTTCCCCACATATATTGGTGTTTCTTCTCTTCATCTATCTTTGTTCTATTCTTCTACTTTCATGTTCTTAAAGTGTTATTTGAATGTCATTATGTTGCCAAAATTTATTTAGATCTATAAGCTACAATTTATTTCCTGTAAGGGAAAATGTGATGGGAAATCAACTATGCTAGTTTCCGCTTTAAAGGCATAATAGTATGTGCTTGTATTAAGTCGTTGAATATCTAATTAAAAGAAACATAGGATCCTAGAAGGTGCATACTAGGTTCATCTTTCCCTTTCAAATGGAGTCATGGGTTAGAAAGGGATGCCATTATTTATAGATTACTTTCCATGTGAGGTACTTGTTTTTAAGACTAGTAAATTTGTGTCTCATAAAGTTCAATAAGGAAAAACCTCATAAGAGAGTTGCATAGTTGTGTATTAGGAGACCATTTCAAATTTGATAAAACATCAATCATGGTAGAGGAGCAACATAGGATACTAGAAGGTGCATATTGGGTTCATCTTTCCCTTTCAATTGGAGTCCTGGGCTAGAAAGGGAGGCCAATTGTCGATTACTTTCCATGTCGGGTACTTGTTTTTAAGACTAATAAATTTGTGTCTCATAAAGTTCAATAAAGAAAAACTTCATAAGATAGTTGCATAATTGTGTATTAGGAGACCATTTCAAATTTGATAAAACGTCAATCATGGTAGAGGAGAGGTGTCAGTGGATTAATTTGTGCAAATATGTGCATATGTTTGTGGAATGAAATTGTGTTCTATATTGCTAACGGGGTGAAATAAAACACTAGGTTGTACAAACCACTTTAAATGCCATAAAAATCGTGGGAGGATGTGAAAATAATTATTATCTTTTTGTAGTTTTTAAAAAGGAACATTCAATTGTCATAGGAAAACAAGTGATGTGCAAAGGTGAAGAAGACATTATCAATGAGGTATGGTTGTATGAGTTTTCATATAGAGTATTACCTCAAATTCAAATACAAAGTTCCTCAACAATTTCTAATGAATATTGTGGAATAATTTGGGATAAAAATTGAACGAAAATTTACAAATCAATGAAAATGTCAAATGGAAAGACACCATTTCAGATTGTAACATTTTCAAAGGGTGACACGAAGTTGTTGGTGGAAGGGGTAAGGTATTATAGTGCATATGGGGAAGAATTTGTACTACATATGCAAGAAGAGCATGTAGGATTAAAGAAGTAATTGAAAGTGAAAAATTCCACATACAATGCAGACATATGCACATTTAAGGGAAAAGACATGTAGGAGTCAATTATAGTGCACCTAAGGAAAAATTGTTTTCTTTAGGGGACATTAATAAGTTGTAACCCAAGAATATTGGACCATGTAATTTATTAAATAATTATTTCTAACATTTTATTTTTATTTTTCAATCAATTTTTTTCTATTACTTTTTTTTAACATTTTTCCATATTACATAGCTTTTACTTCAATAAATCCTTCCACAATCTCTTGGAATTAGAACATTAACTCCAATATCTATTGCATTGATTTTTTTGGTTATTTTTATTAAATATTGTAGTAATCATTATCTTTTAAATTAATACTAACAAAAATTTCAAACATATATTTATTTCTACCACAGCATGTGTATCAAAATTATTTTGTTATTTTTTTATTAAACAAAGACATCTATGTGGAGTGTATTGTATTCTACATTAAAATGTAACAATGTTATTTTTCTTGATGTCTTGAATAAAGGTCAATCTTTTTAGACTAGAACTACATAGATAATATAAATAAATAATAAAAAATATATATAATATTAAATAAAAAAGAATATATGTTATGATTTTAAAAAAACCAATACTAAGGGCTACATTTTTATAAAATGATATTTTCAAAAGACTTCATTTGATCCCCTCAAAAGTGAAGCAAGTATATTTTTAATAGTATTTTCATAGCTTTGGAAGAGTCTATGTTTAGGGTTTATTCAAACCTAGAGGCACTCTATTTAAAAGGGTTTTTTTTTTCTAAAACTATAGTTATTAAAAATCATAATGATTTAAACGGGTTTCATTGAAGGGATAGATAGAACTCATCTAGACTTAAAGCATTATTATATTTTTAAATATAAATTTTAAATATCAAAATGTCTCACAAATTCAAGGCATACTATTGTGGTATCAAGTGACCACAATAAAAAGTCTAGAGACCTCTTCACTCAACTCAAAAATGTTTACTTGAAGAGAATAGTTGTACCAACTCTGTGAAAATAGAGTTTTGCACCACAATTGTAGAGAAGCTTTCAATTATATGAAAATAGAGTTTTACACTACAATTGTCGAGAAGCTTTCTTTAAGCTCATGCAAAGGATTTAAAAGACATCCACATTCATCAATATCCAATTGTAAGTTTTTAATATGGAACATTATAATGATTTAGAAGCAATTTCAAGTTTTATGTGTTTATTGTGAAGACCTTTTGATATTCAAATTTTATTTTATTTTTCTTAATTCAATTGTGCAAGATGTCTCTATTAAAATTGTAAAATTCTTTGTTTAGCAATCCTGTATGTTCTCTTGCCTTGAACTTTTTCTTTTTGATAAGTTTATAATGTTGATGATTCTTCTTGTGAGAAATTCTCTCCGTACTTTGTATTATACTACTTTTTTCCATTAATAAACCTTTCTTCCATAATTTTTTCTTTTGCCCTTAATAATACACCTAAGAACCAATATTATATTTTTTTTTACAAATAGCACCTTAACACAATAATCTTTCCTTGAGAGTTATAGAATTCAATATATTTATCACTTTCATTGTTTTCTAAATCAAATGATGTGTTAGGGTGTCTATTGATTCATCACCATGAGTGTCAACATAATACTTGGTATGTTGATATTGGTGCTTATGTTTTTTATATCAGTGTCTACCAAAGGAGGACTTCCATGCATGGAGTTGGTGAGGGCAACTGGCCTTGAGGGCCATGCCAACCACGGCAGTGGGATATAACACAATAGGAAGATAAAAATGAAAAACGAAGGTGTAATTTGATCATCTAGACTTGGCAGAGGGGCACTAATCAAAAAGGAACATGGTAGAGGTCATTGGTTCGAAGCTAGGAAACTTTTAAATTTAAGCAAAATTAAACTTCTTTCTAATAAAATTTAGATATCAAAATAAGTTTTTGACTCCATACCTTTCAAATATCTAACTCCCACTGAAGCCTTTTAATTCCTAGGGATATTATATATTGACAAACGAGTTGTTAATCAAGACCTAAAGCAATATTGCAATGATCCATTTAAATGGAGTCTTCGACACTTCTAGTTAAACTGATCAAAAATTGCGAGACAACTGATCCACCAGGAAATAATCAACAAGGTATAGATGGATATGAAGTTTTTCCCGCACCACAAAAGATGATAGTAGTTCAGTAGTTAAGTTCTATAACATCACAAAGAAAACGTGCCAAATAAAGCTTCCAAAATATTGTTAATTCGGGGAATATATGGCTTCTAAATGCTATTAACCCTTTCTTTTTGAAATTGCACTGGAGAAAAGAATATTGTATATTGCATATCACAATATAAGAAAGTATATCCTCCTCTTTGATTTTGTGTATTCATTTGCTGATAAACAAAAATCTAATCATAATTTATAAGACCTATAGAACTGTCAATAACAAGGGAAAAGAATTGTAATTATCCAAGAAGTTTGGATAGTGAAAATTTCATCCTATTTATGTGTTTAATAAACACTATTGACATTGAATTTTACAGGATAACAGATCCACAGAGTTTGGATCATGAAAATTCCATCCTATTTATGTGTTTAATAAACACTATTGACATTGAATTTTACAGAATAAAGGACCCACAATTAGAAACATTGATTCCAGTTCCTATTATCAACATTTGAGCTCTCTTTTACCTGGCCAGAAAGCTTCTAAAACTTAGAAGCATATCCAGAGCCACTTGTAACATAAATATATGTAAAAGACATTCTTGGAAAAGCAATTTTACTTTATGTTATTAATATTTATATTCTTCATGTAAAAATACAGTTCGTTATAGTCAAGGCATGGACTGTTTACAGTGAACATACCAGCTCTTTAAGTTCTTATATCAGACAAATGAATTGTTTACAGTAAATATACCGGCTCTTTAAGTAAATATACCAGTTCTTTAAGTAAATATACCAGCTCTTTAAGTAAATATATCAGTTCAGTAAGTTCTTATATCAGACCAGAAGGCTTCTAAATTAGATAATTCAGAAGCATGTCCAAACCCATTAGCAACATAAATATGTGTAAAAGGCCTCCTCTAAGATACAATTTTACTTATTAAAATTTATATTTTTATTATTAAGAAACAGCACATTGAAATATAACATATCAATGAACATATAAACTCTTTAAGCTCTTATACCAGAGAAGAGAGGCTTAATGTCCAGACCCACTATGTAAAAGGCATTCTCTGAGATAGAATTTTGGTTATTCCCATCTCTGCAAATTAACCTGAATCAGACAGCTATATATAGAAAAATATAGAGTCAGCTAAAAACAAAAGGCTCACGTCAACCTACAGAATTAACCGACTGCCCCAAATGCTCCCTTAAAATAGAATGCGTCTGAGATCAAATTTCAAGGGGTAATTCAACACGTAAAAATGTAGTCTGAATTGTAGTCAAAACATAAGTATCTTGTTGTAAGCCGCAACACTAGGCTTCCATACTATTTCTGGTACAAACAGACGCGTAAAGAAACTGATATCTTGAAACGTACAAATGTGTGCCACCTGACAGCACCGAATGAAGTTTCTTTTTAGCTTGAAACTCGCTATACTCATTGAGTGCTGTCGTGCAGCTTTAAAATTGGGTCTAAATAGCTATAGAACCCTGTAATCTAGCGGCCTCGGCCGTGGGGATGTCATGCCCACTATAAACTAACGCATACGGCACACCATAAACTTCCAATCTATTGAAAAGATATAACAGTATTAATGAACTGAAAATTGTCATTTACTAAACAATTTATGAATCAATCACTAGCTTAAATTGATAATGTGAATTTGCACTTGAAGACTATGGATTCTGCAGTAGTAGTTAGTGAAGAATAAGCAGAGATTTTAATGTGATGCCATTAATGGCAGACATGGCAATCAGCGACAATAAAGATAAAAAGTGGAGCAATAAGTTTGAAAGAGCATATTCATTCACTCTTACAGGCATTGGAATGTTCTAATTAATGTAGTCTGTTTACTCTAGAAGTGGAGTATATTTACATGGCTCGATTCCATTCTCTCTATTAATTAATCTACAGACTGCATATATAAAAAGGAAGAGATTCGAAAGAGAAAGGGAAAAAAAAAACTCTTGCTCGACTGGTTTGTGGGTTCGTTCAATTGCTGCGGCTTTTAATTTGCTTAGATAAAAAACCTCAGGAGACCTGCTACAAGTAGCAGTGATAGAGAGTTACGAATAAAATTGAAGTGAAAGTTCATTGAAAGGATGGCTTATGGAAGAGCGATGGACCAACCTCAGGAAGAGCATTGCCAGGCCGATGCAGCGATGAGGGGCCGACTGTGCCAGCCTAGAGTTAAACACCCATTGTTTTCCTCTACTCTGTAACCTTCCCCGCCTGGAAAAAGAGTAAGCAACATGCTGGCCTGCTTAAATGCGTTCGACCCCAAATGCATGGCTCTAAATCCAGCGTTATACAGTCGAAGCCTCCACTGCATAAGAGGCTCGTGTCTCTCCACTCTCTCCGATCCCTCGCACGCCACAATGTTGCAAATTTCTCGACCTAAGTAGATTTCAGACATTACCTGCTCTTCGCTCTCCGGTGGTAGTCTGCACGCTTCCAGAGAATCGAAAATTGTGGAATAGTAGTGCAGGGCCTCTGTGAAACGGTCTAAAAAGATGGGTCTGTTGTGATCAGCCTCCTGCTCTACTACTGTTACTATTTTGGGGTTCAGGCTTCTTACCATGGCGAGTACTTGGTCTATTGAAGATGACTGTTGCGACGGTTCGTCGTCGATAAGGCGGTGGAGTTGGAGAATGGAGTTAACCGCAACGGCTTCGCCGGGCTTGATATCCAGCATCCATGGCTTCAGGTTACTGAGATTAGAGGCCACGTAGCCCCTGAAGGAGAATTCTACGTTTATTGACTCGGCCAGATGGGCCAGTTTCATGCCGACCTCTTGGAGCACGTCTGACCCGTCGGCTTGTCGTGGGCCGATTCCGGTTAGTCGAAAGGCCGGCGGGCCGCCCGGGCGGAGGGCCAGGGCTTGGATGAGCGCAGGCCACTGCATTCCCTGCTTGAGATTGAAGTCTATGACGTGCACCCGCTTGTATTCCGCGAAGGCCTCCAGGATGGCCTGGTTAGCAGTGAAATGGGCGAATTTGAGATACGGGCAGGTCTCGTAGAAATGGAACTGCAGAATCTCCGATAAGGAATCGTTGTGGTTCAGCAAAGCGTCCTGCGGAAGAAAGCCGTAAATTCGCCGGGCCAGAGCCTCGGCGAAGTATGTGGCAACCTTTCCCATGGCACCGCCCTGGTTGCACGCCATGATGCGAATGTCTTTCACCATTTTGCCCGCCACAGGGAGGCGGTTTTCCTGAACGGCTTCCGCGCAAGCCATGAGCATATGCACGAGACGAACGCCCGATTCCTGCGGATCCGCACCCATCACCATAGGACGGTCCGAGGGGAGAAGGCGCTCCGCCTCAGGGTCGCTGCGGAGGCGCTTTTTCTGCCGCCGTCCGCCCGTCACGGCCAGATCGTCTTGTGGCTGATGTTGCTGCTGCTGCTGCTGCTGAAGCTGCTGTTGGTCTCGCGACTGGACTTCTAAGGAAGAGTTGCTAGAGCTCGGGATGAGAACTGTGGAAGGGGGCGACGGTTCGTCCCGAGAAGGCAGAGCCTGGTGATGGTCTTGTTCCAACAGGGTGCTGGAGCCTGGATTAATGAGCAGAGCTTCGGAAGGATCAGAGGTCTGGGACAAAAGGCCGACCATCTGATCCATATAATCCTGCAGAAATTCCGATCCGTCTAATCCATCATAGAGGCCAGGTGCGACCCCGGTCCCGAAGTGGTCAAACCTGTGCTGCTGCACAGATCTGTCCGGCCGCGAGGTCGAGGTGGATGACTCGGGGACCGAATTGTTCGCTTCTCGAGCCGTGGACGATTGATCGAGGTTATGATCGGCGGGGTTGGGGACGTTGAGCTCGGTGAGCATGCTCTCGATCCACCCGGCGAGGTCTGACGGATTGTAGTGAACTGCCTCGGACGACAAGTGAGAGATTCCGTCCTCCTGTGCGCTGCACATCACCATCTCCAGTTGCTCCAGCCTCTGTGCAACCTGCAGCAGGTCAGAGGACTTTACACTATAGCCCATGGAGGCCAGCTCTTTGTCCACCCCCATTGCACCGTTGCTGTCCTTGTTGCTGTACACCACTGTCTCCTTCCCCTTCGACCCCGATGCTCCCGCCATGCCCGGATTGACGCCTGCCCCACCTCGCAAGCCATGACTACTCTGCTGCTGCTGCTGCTGCTGCTGCTGCTGTTGCTGTTGTTGGTTGAACTGATAGTGCTGTCGCTTCATAGTTATCAAGTGGGGATCTTTGATTTTTGATCTAGAGTTTATACCAAATGTGAAAAGTGTTTAACTGCTCACAGGATTTCTCACTTTCTCATATCACCACCTACAAGCTATTCCGGTTTCTCAACAACAGAAAAACAAAAAACAAAAATCAGCGCAGAAAAGATTCCTACCAGTTGCAGTAAAGCTCTGCTGCTGCATTCCATAGCTCACTGTGATACTTTCTCGCCTCCACCCAAACCAATCCTTGACCTTGTAATTTCACTGAAACAAACCTGCCGACCAGCTCATCCGCCGTTTTTCTGCAACAATCCATCTGCTTTTCAAAATAATTGAAACGGGCTTACAAATATCTCTTCTCTCCCACTTCTTTTTCGTTTCTTTCTAATCAAAGACGAGCCCACTCATCTGCTATACGGGTAGCTCGTGTCCAGCCATGTAAAGCCCAATCGCAGGCTCCCTTAAAAGAGACGTAACTAAACCGGAACCGCAGCTCCGGAGCATCCGATCGACTTTTTAATATACGCCCACCTCGAAAAAGGTAAAGTTAAAATACAAAAGAGTTTACTATTTACCCACTCACAGAGCCCTAGTTGAAACCAAGCGTAACAATATGATAGGAACAAGTCTCCACGGTAGGCCCGTGAGAAGCAGGACAACACGACCACATTCAGAGGGGGCGTTGAAAAGCTCAATAATCAAACCGACTTCACTCACTGCGCATCCCCATCATATCATTTCACGTCAATTGACAGAAAGGGCAAACAACCATGATTAATCCGAGACTAATTATTGTCCACATATTGGAGTCTCTGTACATTGGTTTGCACTGGATTGCTCCTAGTACGGCGCTCACGTGGTCCACACTGCTCCTTTATACCCTCCCACATCCACACGCTCTCCGAGGTCACGAGATCGAGCCCCTCAGCCCTCAACTAGTTTCGCAACAGCGCCTCACCCTACCCCCATTGTACATCCACTTTTCCCTTGCTTTTTCATTCTTCGTAATTCGAAAAAGTGTCCGTAAGAATCTCCTAATATTTACCATTGCCCCCTCGTACGCAATGAGTTAAAATTCCCGTCAGAAATGACGTCATGCCAGAAATTCCTCGCCCTTCTATCAGGTAACGCCAGCCCACTAAACCGTATATGGTGATCAGGGATGACGAACACACATTGTAAGATCCGTATGTATTCAGTACCCTACACGTGTAACATCGTCCTGCCATGTGAAGACTCAGTATTTTATCCATCTTACCATTACAAAATCCAAATCACAGTGTTTAAGCTTTAAATTAACAAGAAATCCCACCTCCCAATGTATTTATCCCTATTTTTTTCCAGGCTTACTCAGATTGAGCTCATAAAATGTTGGCCACATGCAATTGTCTTGATACTTGCGAGGCTCTGAGTAATAATGTTCTAGAAAATGTCGCAATTTTAACATGATGGACAAGTTAGGCAAAGCCAGGCTCAAATTTTTATGCTATTTCCTTTCTAACGTCACTGTCATGATAGAGCTGTTGAATTTTTGCCCATATGGGTGTCCCATGTTGAGGTCAAGGCAGGCCATCGAATATCCAAATGGCTGTGAGAGAAATATTGGGCATTGTCTTCGAAAAGAGAAAGATTTTCTGAAAAAGTCTGTTGCTCCACTCACTCAATCAGTGGTTTGCCCATTTCCAGGTCGCAGCTTTAATAATGATTTGAATTGAAAGAATTCGGTGGTATTTTGAGTTTTGTCCAGTTCACAATGAAGTCTGAGAAGAAAAAATTGTTTTTTTTCGAGTATAACCATACAGCTTTCCAAGTGATTATTATTTGGGTATTTGAATGTGTTCTTCTATGGGAGTTTGAGCACAAAATATGAAAAGATAGAAAGGCAATGTACAGTGTGTCGTTATCGTAAAGACTCCATGTATGTATACACGTTTTATTACGGCCGCGGCCGATCTTATCCAGTACATTTTAAGTAATTTTTTGCTTTTTCAAAATAGACTGGATGTTTAATATTTTTGGTGTGAATGAGGTGAGAGAGAGGTTGGTAAGCTGCCTTGTTGGGGGTAGGTGGGTGATAAGAGTGTTTTATTAGTTGAAATTTGTTTCGAGTGTGTTGTCTAATCTATAAGTTCAAGAAATAAAAATGTAGAAGCGAGATTGAAGAATTGTAGTTCAATTGATTGAACTTAATTGACGAGGATGATGATACACCACTTGTTTATGTCACTTATCAAGGTTCAAATCCTCTAGACTGGACCAAGTTCAATCTTTAGGTGGCTTCGACTAACTAATATTCCTACTTTTTACACTGAAAGGTTTGTCATTCAATTAATTGGTTGAGTTCAGTTAGTGAGGGTAATGATATGTTCATTGATTACATCATTTACTAAGGTTCAAATCTTCGATTAAATCAAGTTCGACTTCTAAATAGCTTGTACACACTCATTTCTCTTACTCATGATGGTATCTTAACTAAAAACGACTTTTTGATTTAGATGTATACTTACTTATTTATCTATAATAATTATTATGCTACTTTCAAATAATTATTTGACCATTAAGTTTCTCAAAGTTTATCCTCTTCACAACTTTCAAGACTAATTTTTTAATACAAATTTTATCAAATAAAACAAATCCAATAAAAAGTAGAGATACCATTTTATATAATTCAACTATTTTTATAATAAAAAATAAATAATTGTCCATATGGTGTGTGGACGAATCATTAATGTTATTCATGATTATCCTCTATTTCGAAATCTCTAGAGATAAGTGAGATAGAGATGAACTTTAATAAAGGTCCTCATATTTCTAATTCATATATTTTTAATTGGAAAGTATATTGTATTTTATTATGGAATAAATTATAATATTTATTAATAAAAATAAATAGGATGATATTATGTTTTAGTTATAAATTAAGATTTTTTAATTAAGAATATGCAAGTATTAAAAGATGTACAAAGTAAAATTTAAATTCAATTATGATAACATATCTTAAATATTTTGATTAGTGGAAAAAATGACAATTAGTTTTAGAAAAAAATATAAGTAATGGAAAATAATATTTAATTAAGGACATCTTCATTAATTTTTTCAGACCCATAATAATTTATTTTAAGTTTGGGTTTCTTATCATTTTACATAATTCTAATTTAATTTTGTTGTAATTAGATTAGTTAAAGCATATTAGTTTTAGATTAGTTCATGTTTAGATCATTTAGATTTAATTTACTATTCATTAGCACATGTGTAAATTATAGTATTTTTCAAATAATTTTTCTTATTTCCTTGTCATTTTTAGATATTAGAAGTTCAAGTTGGGCTCATACAATAGTCCATATCTCACTTTTTCTCTCCAAATATAGTCTTGTTTTTCCTACTTCATTGATAATTCATTATGATTCTAAAGTGTATATTGGATGTTTAGGAAAGATTATCTTATTGCTCTTATAGTCATCTCCAGGGTCTGCATAGTTGGGTCACAATGTGTTGGCCCACTCAGTGTTTAACGGGGACTATTTATTCAAGGGGCCTTTGATGATTTATCAAATCTTTAAACAAATTTCTTATTTTGATGAAGTTATCATTCTCACTTTTTTTGTATTTTGTCATTTATGATATTTCCTTCCTACTTTATTTCAAAGAAAATGCAAAAGATTGGGGTAACAAGAAGAAAATAAATTAAATTAAATGATAAAATGGTTTTCTCTTGATGATTTCAATTATTACGTGAAATTTGTAGAAATATGTCTACTGACTTTAATTTCAAGAATACTAGATGTTATCTCCTATGGAATTGATATTTAACCAGAACTAACATCAAATCATTATATTGCACACACAAAATTGATTATTATCCTAATCAATCTTTAAAATAATAACAAATTTCAACATTCATATGTCTTTAATTTCATGAGAACTTCAACACATAAAAAGAATATCACTCTGTCATTTAGAGACAAGAAACATATGAGTTAAATTAGATCTTTGATTACTTCAACAAAATTCTACACCAAATTTTGATTGATTCTTTCTCAATAATACTATGAAAAAAACCAAGTATTGTCTCAATACCAAATTTCAATATCAAAAGAGGCATCCTTGGTAGTCATCCTACATATAGCAAGAAAAAACCTTAATAAATTTTCATATTTAATCATTTCATGGGATTACCAAGATTTCAAATATGTTAGACCTTTTAAGGGATGAATTCAAAACATAGGAAATCTACCAAAAGTGTCACCGGGCCTAAGAGTTGGGTTTGGAAATGGAATTTGGAACCTTTAATCAAATTTGGTGGGCTTTAGGGGTCATGAGGAACCAAGAACTTGGCTATTGAGTTTTGAAGCCAAATTTGAAATGGCTCATAGTCATAGAAGTAGTAGGAAATGAGAGTCAGATAGAACTTGGAACTTGGATATTGGATTCCAAGGTTTGATAGGGAACATTGATAAATAAAATAAATAAATAATGAGGCTTTCTATAGAATAAGTTACAAATAATAATGTTTCTTTAAGAGGGAAATGAACATAGTTGTAGAGTCTCAAGATTAAAAAGTGACTTGATACATAATGATAAGGGAACCTACCAAAAGTAACAAGCTAGAAAAACCTATAGAATATTTGTGATCATACAAAATAGAAGAAGCAATAAAATAAAAGATTTCCTTCTTTGAATCGAATAGAGAACTATTAAATTTGTAAAAATAAGTTAAAAAATATTATTAGAAAATTTGCAAGAGGGAAATATATATGCTAAAGAAGTCATACTCTTTCCTAGAATGAAAACATTTTTTTTAATAGAATAAAACTTCATTTTGAATTTGTGTGATTTCGTGCATTTAAATGTTAAGAATATTATTTTCATGAAAGATTATTTTCATGAAATTATTTATTAGATTTTATCTATTTGAAAAGATAAGGGGTGGGTATTTGACATTTGTGATAAATTTTAATTGGGGATACTATGCCACAAATATGGGGTGCCTTGGGCACATGCTTGGGGTACTAGTAGAGGATTATAGAAGACATGTACCTTGATGCTTTAGAGGAGGACATTTGACTAGTTAGTAGATGACACCATCATCTAATAGCCATATAAATAAATGGTTGAGTGGATTGAAGAGTTTATCCAACTACACAAGTGGATCAAGAAGATGTGATGGTAAGTTATGGGAGGTATCAAGGAGTACTGGAAACTTTTTTCTTCAAGAAGGTGACATGATAGTTTGGGTGCATTCATGATGAGCCACTTTCATTTCCTAGTTAAAAGGATAATTTTAATAGTCCATTAATGGAGGGAGAGGTCTATAAACCCAAGTTCAAGGATTATGTTGCTATCGGTGATGATGAGAATGATGAGGTATTGGTTGTGATACATGTATACATGATTTAGGAATCATTCCCTGATATGTCACATGGTGGACCCAAGAGAGGCTAGCAACAATATTGACACCAAGAAAATCAAAAATAGTAGGAGGGGAAGGAGGCAATGGGGGGAGTAAGATTAGACAGGTGGGTAGAGATGGAGGTAGATATAGTAGTAGGTAAGGAAATATATGCTTAGGATTTGATAGGTTTAGGAAAGGATGCAAGATTGAGAGGGAGAGAGGAGGGAATATATGTAGTTGAGGAAGAGGTTGTTGGATAGGATGGAAGAGGAGAGAGAGGAGAGAGGAGGATAAAATTAAGGGAGAAAGAGATGATCAACAAAGGAGGAAAAGCAAGTCTAGCCAAGGTAATAGTGATAAATAAGAGAGGACACCTATATAAACAGATCCTCTATATATTATTAATGACACATATTGGATATTAGGGCCTTCAAGTACAAAAATATGCTTGTGATTTAGTTTAAAATTATAAATATACTTAGAAGTAGAATGTAGAAAGTAAAAAATGGTGTTGGAGTTATAGATTTTATGTTTTTTTGTTTGATGATGGAACATAAATAATATGGTTATTATTTATTATTATAATGGAGGTCCCAAAGTGGTAGGACATGATTATTCATGCCATAACATGTATAGTCCTACATATCAAGGGTAGGTACATTGCCAAAGTAGATAGAAAAGTGGATATAGCTAGATGACATGCTAATTTCTTTTATCTACAATAAATAGAATTTGGAGGAAGGGGTCAAGATTTCTTCAATGCATGATTCAAAGTTGCATAGCTATAGATTGCTTGATTCAATGAGTAATTATTAAAAAGATAAGATTTGATTGCTAATCCATCATATAAAGATGGTGCTTGTTTGTATTAGATATGGAAATCTAAAAGGTTGTGAATTGATGTGCTCAAGTTGTGTGAAGTTGTCAGAGCTCTTATGAATCCCAATGGGGTATTGTACTACCTTGTACACGACATAAATGAAGGATGATTCTCTCAAGGCAGAATGGATTGTAGTAAGCGAGCGAGTGATAATGTTTCAAAAAGCTAACATTTGTTTCTATGCTTGCAAGTGTAGAAAGGTACAAAAAATTTTACTTAATGATGGTGGTGTACTAAATCTCAAGTAGGCAGATGTTTTTTAGGAAGGAAATTGGCAGTAACTCACATTGGAGAAGGACGGGATGACATATGTATGTTGTGTCTTCCTCCTTGTGTGTGTGGAAAGGTTGATAAATACACTTCTCAACATAGCAGTAACTTAACACAAAATATCAAGTGCAGAGGGTTTATATGAGAGTTGATATGCATCAAGTGCCTTCTTCGGTGGAGGAAGGTGAAATTAGGTATAATTGGCAGGCTTGTAGGGTGTGCAAAAGGCTATCATGGAATATTTGCTAAGGAATTATACGGTGTGGATGTCAGTCTTAGAATGGGATTTGCCTTTCTTAGATGCAATAGGAGATGCAAAGCTTGGTTAGATTTTTAAGTTGCATTGCTATCAGTTTCACAAGAGCATGAAGAGAGTGTTGGGGGATGAGATCTTATATCCTTAGACTTTTGAAGGAAGTGCAAGCTTATGACTTATGGAAGGGACAAGGTCGAATTGGTGGCCTATTTCTATGACACTTCTTGTTGAATGGTAATATTTCACTTCTTGATGTAATGAAAAACACTCTGGAAAAGAAAATTTTTAAGTACCTGCAAAAAGATTTGGACAAACATATTGGGGTGGTGGGGGAAGACATGGAAAAAATGATAAAGAGGAAGGTGAATGCTTTATTGGTTCTCATCTCCCATGAGCATCAGGAACCGATTAATGTTCGTCCTACTTTAGCTAACCAAGATTTCCAACTAAGGCATAACCTTGACAATGTTAGTTCTTATCTTCATCCACGATATGGTGTTATTCCTAATGTGAATGCTTTGCCTCCAATGCAAGATAATGTGGAAGAATTCTAGGAACAACAGGGGGAAAATGAAATAAAATTTGATGGTATGGAGAAATAAGGGATGCATGATTAAAGTAATTTTGGTGTATGATAGTTTGTAAGGGCTTATTAAGCAAGTTTTGTGTTAAGTATATGGTTTTGTTGGGCCATTTACAATCAAAACTCAATATGTAAGGGAAAACTTTAGGTTAATAGGTAAAGGGGGTAAAATTTTGGTAGCTACAAGTTAGCATATTATAATATCTAGCTGTCAAGAGCCTCAAAACTTACATTTTATAATATCCTATTTGTATATTAATATATATACAAGCTCTCGCCTTTTTCTAAAAAAAAAATGTAACTACAATATCTAGAGGATGCATTTTTATTTTTTTATTTTTAGACTGTAGGAATTGGTTGGGTATCTGTCCCCCTATAAACTGTAGTGCGCCTAGTAAAAAAAATTCACATGATCGGCGGCGCTAACACAACACGCCCTCTAGTACCATGGGTTTGGGGGGAGACTAGACCTCATGGCCTATTGCCTGCAATAGGATGTTTTGGCCAATCAAGCTATGCCCCTTGCCCCATCTAGAGGATGCATTTGGTTTCATAATGTTTTATTAAATATTTTTTAATTGAGTTTTGAAGTCAAACCAATTACAATTTAGACATAGGTGTACTATTAGGAGCATAATTTTTTTTGTATTTATAGGAATTATTTTTTATTTTGTTAGAATAAAGACATCAATACTTAGAGAACATGTATTTTTTAGAATTTTTTTCTCTATTTTGTTTTTTTTTTGTATGTGTGAAACAAAGACCTTTATGTTGATTGAAAAACCTACATTCACAAGAAACAAAAATTAAATATAATAATCAAATTAAATATATTCAAAATTATACTTTTTGGGAAGATTATAATAAGGACTACAAAGTTACAAATCATAAATTTTAAATGAATTCATAATTTGATCCCTCAAAAGGTAAATCCAAAGTGTTTTTTTATTAGCATTTTGATATGTGTAGAGGAGACTCCATTATAGGTATGGTTTAAAACTAGCAGGGTTCTATCCAAGGGCATTTGATGTAAGGGGATTTAATCAAACCCTCTTCAATTGAAATCCTTTAAATGGAACCTTTCAAGGCTTAAATCATTATATTTTATAAAAATATGTGATTTTAGGCAAAAATCAGGATGTCTCAGAAAGTGTAACCCATTATTGTGGCAACACCCCTTGGAGAGAATAAATTTAAGCTCTAGAGATATAAAAAAATTAGAACCATACATGGGAGAACATGCCCAATGGTAGTAGTGGGAGTAAAACTACTTATATGGTAGGCCTAGAAAGTAGAAGAGAGTTGAGAATGCTAGCTTTTACCATATCAATTTCTACTATTTCACAAGATATATTTAGTATTTTTATTAGAATCCTCTACTTGGCCTTTTGACTACTGATAATAAGTATAAAAATGGTGTTGAATGTAGAATTCATCTAGGAATTTCTTCACTTTATAATTTTAAAAGAGAAAATATTATCAAAAAGGAAAGTAGAAGGCAGAAAAAAGTAGGAGATGATATTATCCATGAGGAAATTGCATATAACTCTATTAGTGGTGGATTCAAGAAGAATTGACTCCACCCACTTACTGAATGGTGCGGGAGCACCTGGCAAAATGCAAGCTTATTTGAAGTTTTTGGTTAAAGTTCATTTTGTTGTGTTTTGTAAAGTCTTGTGGACCATCTTATTTGTGGTTGAGGACCTTTTTTTTTAGGTTAGAAGTGGTGTAATTGAATAAGTTTTGGGAAGCCTATGTTTGGTTGCTTTCTAAGCAATAGACCAAGGTGGCAAAACACACTGTGTTTTGCAACACTTTTCTTTTGGATGTTCCTAGGCTCGAAAAAGGAAACCTAACTGTTTCCAAGCATTTTAAAAGGGAGCTCTCAACCTTTGAAGAAGGTTGGAACATTTGGAACATTTGCAGTTTTCATGAGAATAACAAAGAAATAGTGGTTTTGTTGTGGAAAATTTATTTTTCTGTTCTTGTTTGTGTGACAGCAGTTAGATGAATTGAACAAGGCATTTTGTTGGTTTGTTTAGCATGTAGAGAAGTATTTTGAAGCATTCTTGTGGCACTTTAGATAGCTAGTTCATTGTTGCTTTCCATTCTTGTAAATTCTCTGTTTTCTCCTTATTGTTGTTTTGACTGGAACTATGTAAAAATGGAGTTCTAGGCTGCATTCCCTCTGTACCAGGAAGTATGGACTTGTTGGGAATGTGGTCAGGCTCCATCTCTATACATATCTTAGTGGTAGATGTCATTAGGAGTTATGGAATCATGATCAAAGTCTTTCCCTAGGCGAGTTTGTTGATACCCGGCTTGGGAAGATAGTGAAACTCACAGTCCTAACGTGGCAGGGGTGATGAATCTTTTATAATGCAAAGTGTGTAGTGGTTACAAGAGTCTTCATAAAGGTTGGCAGGAAGGCAGAGTTCTTGACTAATCATTTTGAGGATCAAAAGAAGCAAAATAGACCAAGAAATGGTCTAAAAACCCTAGTTTCTTACAAAATTTGAGTTGTACCTATGTATGGGCAGAGAGGGTCCCAAACCCTAAAAATCTTTTGGATCTTGGAAATTGAGCCAGGGTGTCAAAAGAAAGTTTGGCACAATCTCATAAAGGAGAGAAGTTCTAACCAGTTTACCTGAGTGAGGAGACCTAAAAGGGGCTCAAGCCTAGTAGCCTTCCCAAACCCTAGACTAGGGTTTTGTGACAGCAATGGAGAAGTAGTGAATGGAGGTTGAACAAGAACCTTTCCTAGATAGTTTTGAAGCCATGGAAGCCTATGCACACTCCTGCAAACAAGTTAGGAGGCATTAGAGTTTAACTAGCCTTTAAAAGGATTAAGGGCTAGGGAGAGTGAGAGAGGAAGAGCACCAAGTTTGGCTTGGTAATGCATTTGGAAATGATAGCAGGGTTGGCCAGAAGTACTAGGGGTGCCTAGTCAGCATTGGGGACCTATAGGTAGTGTGGTGGAGAGAGTGACACCAAGGGGTTATCAAAGGTGTGACCTAGAGCATTGAGTCAGTGATTGATTCAATCCAACCTTGTCCCTATCAGATTGGTATCAGAGCAGCAAAAGATTTGGGAAAGCAGCTTATATGTCAGAAGTTGAGTCAAGTGAAACTCCCACCATGGTGACAAATGTACAATTAGCCAAGAGGGTTGAAGAACAGGAAGAGAACAACAAGTCGTTAAAAGAAAGAATAGAGCAACTTGAGAAAGCATTGAACAATGCAAGGTTGGAAGGAACGGTACCAAAGGAAGAAGAGGTTGCAGAGGAAGACAAGGTCCCTGAACCTAACCCTGTTTTAGAGGAGGAGCCTTTCTTGAAGGCATTGAAAGCCTTGAGTGGAAAAGGACTTGAGGGCATTCCACTATTTGGTGGAAAGATGGATCCTGATTTGGTCATGGATTGGATAGAAGGTATGGAGAATCACTTTGAATGTGATGGAATCATTGAAGCACAGAAGGTGAAGGTTGCTAAATCAAGGTTGAGAGGATCAGCCTTGACATGGTGGAAGTTTGTTCAGACTGAAAGGGAAAAAGAAGGAAAGCAGCCCATATCAACCTGGAAAGGAATGGTTGCTAAGGTAAAGGAAGCATATATGCTAGATGATTATGAGATCCAACTTCACAAGAAGAGGCAAAGTCTAAGGAAAAAAGACCAAGATGTCAACACCTATACTGAAGAGTTTCAGAAGCTTTGCTTGAGGTCTAATGTGACAAAGGATGAGAGCCTAAAAGTGGCTAGATACCTGAATGGTTTGAAGTGGAACACAACAGTCCACCAATGTTATCAGTTGGCCATAAAGATTGAGGAAATGAACAAAAGAAAGCATGATCAGTCTTCTAAGGGCAGAGGCAAAGGCAGAGATCAAAGAGGACAGCGTGATGGTTACCAAGGTAGAGGTAATGATCAAAGGAACTAAGGAGAATCTAAGCTCACTGAGCATGGAGGTGAAACATCTTCAAGAGGAGGATTTAACAGAGGAAGAGGACCTCAAGGAGGTTCAAATAGAGGAAGAGGAGCAGGTAGGAGTAGTTCTTACTTTGCAAACATGAAGTGTTATCATTGTAATCAGCTAGGTCACCCTACTTATAGGTGTTCAGAGAAAGCATCCTCTTCTAGTAATGAGAAAAGAGTGGCCTATGCACAAGAGGACACCATGAGTCCTAAGCATCTGTGATCAGTCATATAGAGTCTGAGGTAGGAGAGAATCTAATGTTTAACATAGTTCTAATCAGGCAGCCAGTCAAAGAGGAACCTAAGCAAAGAAGAGCTCTTTTCAGAGTAAGGTGCAAGATACTTGGAAAAGTGTGCAAAGTCATAGTAGACTCAGGTTCAACAGATAACATAATCTCTGAGGAGGCAGTAGCAAAGTTAAAATTGGAGAAGGTACCACACAATAACCCCTACAAGGTCACATGGCTAAATAAAGGGCAGAGTGTTTTGGTTAATGAGCAAGTAACAGTGGAATTTTCAATTGGAGGCTATAAAGACAAGCTGGTTTGTGATGTATTACCCATGGATGCATGTCATCTATTACTGGGAAGACCATGGCAATATGATAGAAGTGTCATTTATGATGGGAAAGAGAACACCATCTCATTCAAGAAGGATGGAAGAACCTTCAAACTGCAATCCCTGTCAGAGGAAGATGAGGGGCAGTCCAAGTTACCTAACATCATGTTGAGTAGTGGTAAGGAGTTCCTTAAGGACCTACACCAAGGGAATGAAGGATATGTGATCACGATGCAGTCCAAAGAGGAAGAAAAGGATGAAAGGACAGTCTTACCAGAAGTAGTCCAAAGGTTGCTTGATAAATACAAGAGCATAGTGAGTGATGGAACACCTGCAACTCTACCACCAAAGAGAGCAATAAGTCATCAAATTGACTTCATACCTGGAGCCTCATTACCTAACAAAGTAGCATACAAGCTCACTCCTGAGCAGAACCTAGAGGTGGCTAGGCAAGTGGAAGAATTGTTGAGTCAAGGTCTGATTCAAAAGAGCATCAGCCCATGTGCAGTCCTGGTGGTCTTAGCAACAAAGAAAGGAGGTAAGTGGAGACTTTGTACTGATTCTAGAGAAATCAATAGGATTACAATCAGATATAGATTCCCTATCCCTAGAATAGAAGATTTAATGGATTGCCTTGGAGGAGCACAATATTTCACCAAGTTGGACCTCAAGAGTGGCTACCATCAGATTAGAATTAAGGAAGGTGATGAATGGAAGATAGCTTTTAAGACAAATGATGGCTTATATGAGTGGAAAGTGATGCCATTTGGCCTCTCAAATGCCCCTAGCATGTTCATGAGACTAATGAATGAGGTGCTTAAGGATTTCACAGGGATCTTTGTAGTAGTCTATCTTGATGACATACTAATTTTTAGTAAGATAGCAGAAGAACACCTCAAACATGTGGAAATGGTTCTTAAAAGGCTGCAAGAAGAGCAGTTGGCCATTAACCTTGAGAAGTGTGAGTTCTTCAAACAAGAACTTGTGTATCTAGGCTTTGTAGTATCCCAAGGAACATTGAAGATGGATCCAAGCAAGGTGGAAGCCATCCTAAACTGGCCCACACCAACCATAGCAACAGAGGTAAGGAGCTTTCATGGTTTAGCTCAATTCTATAGAAAATTCATCAGGAATTTTAGTGGTATATGTGCACCAGTCCTAGATACTATTAAAGGTGGTATAAAAACAAAGTTTAAATGGACTCAAGAGGCTGATAAAGGGTTTGAGAAACTGAAACAAGAAGTGGCAACCCAACTAATCCTATTATTGCCTAGTTTTGACAAGTTGTTCACAGTTGAGTGTGATGCAAGTGGAGTGGCAATAGGAGGAGTACTTAGTCAAGAAGGTAGGCATGTAGCCTTCTTTAGTGAAAAGCTCAATGAAGCCAAGCAGAAATACTCCACCTATGATCTAGAATTATATGCTTTAGTGCAGTCCCTTAGGAAGTGGAGGCATTATTTGTTACCCAAAGAGTTTGTGGTCTTCACTGATAACCAGGCACTTAGTTACATCAACACCCAAGAGAAGCTAAGTAATATACATTTGAAATGGATGGAATACATCCAAGCTTTCACTTTTACCATTAAGCACAAGAAGGGACAAATGAATAAGGTGGCAGATGCATTAAGCAGAAGAATGCCGACAGTGTAGGAAATACAGCTGAAAAGCATTGGATTAGAGAGTTTCAAAGACCTCTATGGTGAAGATGAAGACTTCTCAGAAGCTTACAAGGTATGCTCTGATTTTGAGAATCATTTTCATAGTCAATATGCTGAGTATACACTACAAAATGGACTGTTATTTAAGGGTAATCAGTTATGTGTTCCAAGAGGATCAATGAGGGAAAATTTGATTCAAGAAAAGCATAATGGCAGTCTTAGTGGACATTTTGGTATTAATAAAACTCTAGAGCTAGTTCAAAGGTTCTATTATTGGCCTAAGTTAGCAAGAGATGTCAGAAAATATGTGGAACAGTGTGTTGTATGCATGAAAGCTAAGGGAGGAGCTAGCAATGTTGGTTTGTATCAACCCATGCCTATTCCTAACTGACCATGGGAGCGTGTGAGCATGGATTTTGTGGTAGGTCTTCCTAAGACCAAGATTGGTTTTGACAGTGTGTATGTAGTAGTGGACAGATTTAGCAAGATGAGTCACTTCATTCCTTGCAAAACTACCCATGATGCCAGCTACATAGCTCATCTTTTCTTCAAGGAGGTTGTTAGGATCCATGGCTTGCCTCTAAGCATTGTTTCTAACAGAGATGTGAAGTTCATGAGTCATTTTTGGAAGACTCTATGGAGAAAATTGAGTACAAATCTATCTTTTGAATCAGCTTACCATCCTCAAACCGATGGTAAAACAGAGGTGGTTAACAGAGTGTTGGGTAATCTTTTGAGATGTTTGACTAAATAATATGGATAGACCTAGGATATGGTGGTTTCCCAAGCTGAATATGCTTATAATGACAGTGTTAATAGAATTGCAGGGAAAAGTCCTTTTGAGGTTGTGTATGGGATGCACCCAAGAGGCATTTGTGAACTCAGAGATTTGGGATCAATGGAAAATAGGAGTGGACATGCAGAAGACTTCACCAGACCATGAAGGAGATTCATGAGTAGGTTAAGAAAATAGTTACAGCATCAACTCAAAAGTTGAAGTAGAATGTTGATTTGTCAAGGAAGGATGTATAATTTATAGTTGGGGACTATGTTATGGTCCACCTCAACAAATCCAGATTGCAGAAAGGAATGGCAACCAAGTTACAGATGAAAAGAGTGGGTCCATCCAAGGTGTTGGCCAAATATGGCAAGAATGCATATAAGGTGGAATTACCATCAGACTTGGGCATCTCTCCAGTTTTCAATGTTGCTGATTTAATCAAGTACAAGGGATCAGTCAATGATGAGGATCAAAACAGCAAGGAAATCTTCAAGGATATCAGTAATGTGACTTTTCCTCACCAAGATAAGCTTCAGGCAGAGAAGGTCTTGCAGTCAAGAGTGCAGAAAGCTATAAGACATAAGGTGTACATGGAGCACCTTATCAAATGGAAGAACAAGCTAGAATTAGAAGCCACCTGGGTACATGAAGATCAGTTCAAGAAACTTGGCATTGACCTGACATTGGTCTCTCCTTCCTCTCCTTAGTGTTTGGGCTGAGAGGGGGAGAATGGTGCAGGAGCACCTGGCAAAGTGCAAGCTTATTTGAAGTTTTTGGTTAAAGTTCATTTTGTTGTGTTTTGTAAGGTCTTGTGGACCATCTTATTTGTGGTTGAGGACCTTTGTTTTTAGGTTAGAAGTGGTGTAGTTGAATAAGTTTTGGGAAGCCTATGTTTGGTTGCTTTCTAAGCAATAGACCAAGGTGGCAAAACACACTGTGTTTTGCAACACTTTTCTTTTGGACGTTCCTAGGCTTGAAAAAGGAAACCTAACTATTTCCAAGAATTTTAAAAGGGAGCTCTCGGACTTTGAAGAAGGTTAGAAGATTTGGAATGTTTGTAGTTTTCATGAGAATAACAAAGAAATAGTGATTTTGCTGTGGAAAATATGTTTTTCTGTTCTTGTTTGCGTGACAGTAGTTAGATGAATTGAACAAGGAATTTTGTTGGTTTGTTTAGCATGTAGATAAGTATTTTGAAGCATTCTTGTGGCACTTTAGATAGCTAGTTCAGTGTTGCTTTCCATTCTTGTAAATTCTCTGTTTTCTCCTTATTGCTGTTTTGACTGGAACTGTGTAAAAATGGAGTTCTAGGCTGCATTCCCTCCATACCAGGAAGTATGGACTTGTTGGTAATGTGGTCAAGCTCCATCTCTATACATATCTTAGTGGTAGATGTCATTAGGAGTTCTGGAATCATGATCAAAGTCTTTCCCTAGGCGAGTTTGTTGATACCCAGCTTGGGAAGACAGTGAAACTCACAGTCCTAACATGGCAGGGGTGATTAATCTTTTATAATGCAAAGTGTGTAGTGGTTGCAGGAGTCTTCATAAAGGTTGGCAGGAAGGCAGAGTTCTTGACTGATCATTTTGAGGATCAAAAGAAGCAAAACAGACCAAGAAATGATCTAAAAACCCTAGTTTCTTGCAAAATCTGAGTTGTACCTGTGTACGGGCAGAGAGGGTCTCAAACCCTAAAAATATTTTAGAGCTTGGAAATTGAGCCAAGGTGTTAGAAGAAATTTTGGCACAATCTCATAAAGGAGAGAAGTTCTAACTAGTTTACTTGAGTGAGGAGACCTAAAAGTGGCTCAAGCCTAGTAGCCTTCCCAAACCCTAGACTAGGGTTTTGTGATAGCGATGGAGAAGTAGTGAATGGAGGTTGAACAAGAACCTTTCCTAGATAGTTTTGAAGCCATGGAAGCCTATGCACACCCCTGCAAACAAGTTAGGAGGCATTAGAGGTTAACTAGTCTTTAAAAGGATTAAGGGCTAGGGAGAGTGAGAGAGGAAGAGCACCAAGTTTGGCTTGGTAATGCATTTGGAAATGATAGCAGGGTTGGCCAGAAGTACTAGGGGTGCCTAGTCAGCATTGGGGACCTATAGGTAGTGTGGTGGAGAGAGTGACACCAAGGGGTTATCAAAGGTGTGACCTAGAGCATTGAGTCAGTGATTGATTCAATCCAACCCTGTCCCTATCAGTGAACCAGTCTATAGTTGTCATGATAAAAGTGTGACCCTTAGAGGAAGGAGGAGAAAACAATACCAAAATGATTTTTGCAAAAATAAGAATAGCTAAGGTAAGGTAAATGTTTGAAGGCCTCATGTAGGGGCATAAAAAATATTACTATGTTATTTACATTGAGGACATCTCTTAACAAAGTCATCAGATTCTTGCTCCATATTTTCCCAAAAGTATCCCATATATTTTTTTTTTTGAAATAATAGAAGTGATGTACACAAGAAACAAAATATTCTTATTGAAGAGAAATGGTGGTTTTGGCTTTAGTTAATTAATAGAGGAGAAGGCCATTATATTAATAATTAAATAAGACACTAGAGAGGAGAATGCAATAGGTAACACTCTTTTGAATTTGAATGTGAATTTTATTTAAGAATTAGAGGGATAGTCATCCTTATGAAGATGAGTATAGATATTAGAGTACCATTCACTATCTCTAATGCATGGAAAGAAATAAATTTAGAGGAAAATAAATTGTTATCAATAGAAGGAGAATCAAGAGTATGGATGAGAAATTATAAAGTGTTAAAGGAATCAACCAAGGGAATAAAAGAAGATACACTAGCCATCATATTATTATGATGTTTTTTCTTCTAAGGAAGAGTATTAATAGTATAAAAGGAGGAAAAAAGAAGAGATAAAATAAATTCATGATAAAGGGAAAATGTATCTTCCTTATCTTGATAAGAACCCATAACTCAATGCATATAACTATGAATCAAGATAAATATGAATATAGGCAATGTGAAGAAAAAGAGTAACACACAACCCTACCACATGAGAGATTCATACTCAATGATTTTATTAGTAAAATAAAAGGTAAGGTAAAAATAAATATGAATAAGGTTACTAGGAGGGAAAAGGATGAATTCTACCCTCTGAAACCTCAAAAATGGTTTTTTTATATGTTTTAGGACATAGAAAAACCAATTTTCTACAAGTTTCACTCAAGGAAACCCTAGAGATCTCAATCCAAGGATGAAATGAGGAAAAGAGATCTACAATAAGGTATCCTAGGGTGTGATTAAAGGTGTAAAGGGGGTTCAACACCAAGCTAGGGCTTGGAAAGACAATAAATGTCAATGATATGCAAAACCTAACTATATGATCTAGATTATGGAACTAAAAATTAGAATAATAGATTGAGAAAGGATAGAGGTGCACTTGGAAATTTGAAGAATCTCATAATAAGGTTTGAAATCCTGAAAATACTAAATTTTAATGCACACTGGGACTCATACACCAGTAGGGGCGATTTAGTCCCAAATTAGGGTTTCTGACAGGAATTGGAATCTAGAATTGGTAACTCAAGATCTACTAGAAATATCTGAAATCAGGTATATTGGGACTCATACGTGACAAGTGGTGATTTAGTCCCAGTATCAAGGTTGATTCAAAACACTGTTATCCTCTAATGCTTTCTTGTATCTTCTTTCTTTCCAAATCTCTGAGTTTGAAACACTGAATTGCAACCTGTAGGTGCCTTTCTATGATCTTGCAAGTAAGGTGACAACTAAATGACAACTTGAAAAATTTCTCCAAACTTGCTCTTTAATGGATCTTCAACCTAAATCTACAAATCACACATCAAAGAGAGGGGAAAATGTTGTTTTGTCAGTGGATAGGGGTTTTCCTTAGTCAAACCCTATTTTGGTAATCAAACCTTGAAATGAATAGAAATAGAATGAAGGAATGATGAATGAACAAATATGCAATGTTGCAACTCACCAAACCCTTGAAAAAAATGTTGAAATCTTGTATGTAATGACTAGCATGAATGTGGATCTTGACTCTTGCTTGTAGGATATGAATCTTGACTTGAATGCTTGCTTGAATCATAAGAATCTACATCACAAATGTTAGCTAAAAAAAAAAACATGATGTATGATGACTTTGACATGAAGCTTGAATCTTGAGTAATGCCTCAAAATGCTTGATAATAACTCTTGAATGCTCTATAATGCTCTCACTTGAATTGCTAGATGACTTGAAAAATTGCTAGGTGAAAATATGTGAAATAACCTTGTATTTATACTTGTTTATGCCAAATTTCTTGAAATTACAACACTACTTGAGCCGACATCAGATCCAAGAGAATAAAATATTGCCAAGAATGTGAATTTAAGTTAGGCCTAAGCTAAGCGGGACTCATATGCTAGTTGGGGAATATGAGTCCCATTAGGCTAAGGTTGGGACACATTTTTCAAGAAATGCTTAGTTTAATGCCAAATTTAGATCTAGGCCCTAAAACTTAGGTGGGACCTATATGCCCAAGGTGGCATATGAGTCCCAGATCACTAAATCTAGACCATACAATCTAAAATCATTAATTTATGATTGGTCAATTAATATATGTCAGGATTATCCTTGGAAAGATGCATTAAGGCTTGTGGATGCGAAATAGGACCAAATAAGGCATAAAGAAGCGCAATTTTAGCAAGGAGGGCCCAAAAAAGTGTGAAAATGTAAAGGGATACATTTTCCTTCACTACATTTATCCCCCATTTTAGTGAGAGGAGGAACTTGCTTCAAACTCACACTAAAGTAGAAAAAATCGCATAAAGAGGGGTTCAAGCATACCAATGATAGTGAGATAGGACAACACCAATCAAGAGGGTTGCGCAAGCCCCCAGGATCAAGATCCTATGGGAAACCAACATAGGCAAAAAATAACACACACACAAAAAATGATATAAGGAGCAATAACAAGGCACAAGCATACATTGCCAAAGACAAAAAGAAAGAAAAGCAAAAACAAAAGGGGTGGATCAAGCTTTGACCATTTTTCCTGCACGTTGTGGATCAAATCTAAGTTGTTTGTCCAAATATGTTTACATGTGGAACACGATGTCCACTATGCAAACCAAACACATGCTCACAAGGGCTAGTGGAACCTCAGGCTATCCACTAGGTGAGCCCCCAGTGAGACACATATGCATGCAGTTGGTATGTGCTGACACAGACAAGCAAGTGGCTATGGAGAAGTCACACCTAAGTTCAAATCCCATATTTACAACCATACCAAAGCTATACCTCCTGATAACTTTGATAAGTTCCACACAACAATTAACTTCGAGCTTCATGAGGCAAGCAAAGCTTCATATGCTTGAAACTCATGAACAAACAAGTTGGTTCCATAAGCAAGCAAAGTGTGTTATTCAAGGTGGCCATATAAATGCATAATAGTGTAAGGTATGTTTAAAGGAGTTTTGCTTAGTTCATGTAAGGTATTAACTTAGGGAACATTGTTCCTAATGTCTCTAAGAGAGGACCAGTCAAAGAATAGAAGATTCACAACCTTGGGGATGCAGTGTGTCACATCAAGCCACTAAGAGGAATATAATATGCTAAGAGAGATCATGCTTTTGAAGGACATCACACCCAGTGTCACCACAAAGCAAAAGACACATTGAATGAAGTAAGAAAACTACAAAATGAAACACTAATTACAAAAGAATAATGCCAATGTATGCCCCCACTTTAAAGAAATTTCTAAGCACCATGCTATAAGAAATTACTTTAAAGTAGAAAATGATAAATTCTAACAAGAAAGAGGACATGAGAGCTTATTTGGAAAGCCCTATGCCAAGTCATATGTTTCCAAATGAAGCTATGTCATGAAAAGGGGTTGCCCCCAAAATGAAATCCCAAAATCACATAAAGGATCCATGGATTTGGGGTTAGTATGTCTTTGCTACAATGTTTTTAGAGAGCTCAAAACTGTGATCATTCCCCAAATACTCATGGAACAGGAAGAATGAAACAAAGAGAGTGAAAACAAAGAAAAACCTTTTGGGTCAACATAGAAGAGACCTAAATGTCTCGACACCTTGCATCATCCCCAAAAGGAAAACACAAGACAAAGAAAAATGTTTACGACATATAGAAGAATGTAGATATAAATAGAGGAATGTCACAAAGAGAGAGGGACACATGGGTATGTGTAGGATCATCATGGAAAAAACAAGCCCTTAAGTGGTGAAAAATTCAGAAAAATTAGAGTTAGGCAACTTGACATAAAAATTTGAATAAGTTATCTATATTATTTCAAAAATATGTAAGAATAGAATCTATAGAAAATTGAATATAGTTTATAAACTACTAGGTTTACTTAAAAAAAAACTATTTGGTGAAAATTTGAAATTTCAATGCAGTAGTACTTAAATTTCAGGGAAAAAATAAGTAGGTGTTTTTCTGACCACCCTAACCACAATAAAATGATAATATTTTTTTACAATATTTTAGATATAAGTAGAGGACTCATGTCTCGATGTGATGCATTATTTTTTGTAATTTTTTTCCAAGTAAATAATTCATTATAGAATTTTTATTACAACTTTTAAAAAAATATAAAAATTTGTATGTCTAATTTCACCTTGCTTGGTCAAAACTTCATGAAATTCAATTTTTTTAATCTTATAGTATCACGAAGCATATAATGTATGGCAGCATGTTTGATTCAAAAAATGTGATACCATTTAGAAAGCTATAGATGTTTTTCAATGACCTATCAATCAAATTTTGTCATAATTCAAATAGAAAATGAATAATAATTATTTATTAAATTAAAAAGTAAAGCATAATTTATATTGGTGGAAAGCTGAGAATCTCCTTTAAAAACCCTTTTCATTTCATCAATTTTGGGTAAAAAAAATTGTTAGCCACATACCCTACACATACCATCATATTGCCATTTTTTGGCCCATCATGATCCTACACATACCCACATCAAATAGAATAGCACGAGGGATCACATTACACACATGCAATCACATGCAAAACATGGAAAATAAAATAATGCAAAAGACTAGTAAGGCACATGTGAGTCAACCTAGATAGTAGGTCGTTCGCATCCCAATCGTGTTCATTGTATATAGAAGGTAGACAACTAGCCAATGGGACAATAGCAAGTGTCAAACTAGGACATGACTATCTAATTATTGCCCCCACTATGTGCAAGACAAGAATGAGCCGAGGTAGGTGATGGGAAAGAGCTCCTTGCATTGTGAAATGATTTGCAATGAATGTAAAGCATGTAATAGTGAGAATGTGATGATTCTACAACTATTACATGGCAAGGAGTGAAAGGACATGCTTTAAGGGACTATTTCTATGATATCAAACTTTTTAAATATTTGTTTTAAAGCACAACACTCATTAGTACTATGTCCAAAAATTCTATGATATTTGCAATGTGATGTGTTTGCATTCTTAGGATTTGGATGTTGATTTTCTCTTATAGGTGGTAATGTAATAAGTCCTTGGCTTAGAAGTATGTGTAAAGTTCTTTCAGTTGCATATGCCAGACAAGGGAATTGTAATTTCTTTAGTTTGTAAGGCCTTTGTTGTTTCCTAGATTCACCAATTTCTTGAGTTAGATGTTGAGGAGGATCTAAGACAATCCTATCATCCTTATCATCGTTATGAGGCATTGGTTGTTCATTAGGAAGGAGAAAACTTATGTCGAGAGGAGGATCTTGATATCCTAGCCCTTTGGTATCTTCAGTTGGTATTTTTTCTAAGAGTTGATGAATTTCATTTTCACTTGTTGTATCACATCCTTGTTTGCTTAAGATCGTGAATCCTTTTCCATATGTCTCTTATAGGTCGATAGGAGTGCTTGTTAGCTTGTTAACATAGAATGATTGAATTTTTGCTTGAATAGAGAAACTAGGTTCACCTATTATAGGGAACTTAGGCTCAGCTTGTGTTTCAATTTTAAGATGGAAAAGACCAAACATCTCATGTTGCATTGGTTGCTTCATAAAAGGATAAAAGGATGCATTAGTCTCAAGGTTGTTAAGGAAATCATTTACGAAGTTGTTCATGTTGTCATCATCTTCTCCAATGATGTCAACATCATGAGGAAGCCATGCATTAGGAGTTGAGTCAGCATGATTAAGTTCAATTTTATTAGGATCATTTCAAAAGACACAACTTGACACATCCACTAATGATTTCAAGGACATCCAAAGCTTACCAAAGCACATATCCATGATGAAATACAATGTAATAACCTAGAATGCAATTTAATCAATGCATGAAATGAACCAAATAAAGCTAGATGCAATGAAATGAACAAAACAAAAACTAATAAAACTGAAATAGATAACTAACAACAACAAATAAAAACACAAAAATAGAGTTTTTAATGCTATAAAATATAGTTTTAGATCTGACACGAGACTAAATCACCTAGAGGGGCATGAGTCCTAGTTAGGGATTTTTTAGGGATTCAAATGTTGATAAAAATTCAACACAAAATACCCATAAATCAGGAAAAACCACCTGTACTAGGACTAAATTCCTAGAGGGGCGTATAAGTCCCAGATTAGGGTTTTTGCACAAATTTTAGAAAATTTTGAGTGAATATTATGTTTTCTGGTTTATATGATGGCTAGACTAAGTGCAATTACATTTTTCAAATAAAATTTAATGATGCAAGATGCAAAATTGCAACCTATATGCACTTTCACTAATGCAAGATTTAGAAACCCTAGATGCAAATTAAGTAATGCAAAACCCAATGCAATTTTTTTGATTAATTAAGTAGGGAAAGGGCCCTAATCCCTAACAAAAGAAACACAACAGTCCAACAAATATCAACCAGATAAAACAACAAAACTAAGGAAATAGAACAAGAGGAGAACCACTTCCCCAATCCCAACTAACCAAAAACAACATTAACCTATACCAACCGCATCAAATCATATATATCTATCAAGTATCCAATACTGAAATAACCAATTCATATTATCAACCATCCACAAAAAATGGTTATATAAGCATAACCTATAATGAATACCCAACAAGTTACCAAAGTTCAGAACAAAAATAAAAGTTAACTTAATACAGTCTAGGCATCTAAAGCCATTGCCACTAGAACTCCACAAAAAGGAATGATAAAATCACATGAAAACAAGCAACAAAAAGTAGGGAAAGTAAGAACTGAGGATTAAGCATCCTCAATAAGGCTCCACACCTTCATCAGGTC